>CAJHQQ010000153.1:0-326348 GCA_905132885.1 Moricandia moricandioides
GTCATCCATAAAGGCTTCTTCCACCAACAAACATTGTTTCGCTAGCTTATCAGCAACATTGTTTTTTCCCCTGGAAACCCAAAGGAAGGAAATTTCATCAAAGAAACTACAAAGAGTAAATACATCCAAGACGATTCCATACAGCTCAGGTTGGACTTTCCCGGTATTGATGGCGTTTATGAGCTGAGCCGAGTCGTACGTTTTTAAACCCCATCTCTTTGCATCTTGACAGTGCTTCTCTTATAGCTAGTCCCTCTGCCGACAGATCAGTTTCAACAAAATGAGCACCTGCAGTAAATTCTAGAGAGGCTTCACGCGTTTTGACAGTATATCCCAGTCCAGCGATTTGAGTTGCTGCTCACCAATCTGCATCTGTATTGACAATGGTACAGTTTGGGGATGGCAGAGCTCGGGGGGGGGGGAGGCGTGTAGCTTTTGTTTTCCTAAGCATTTCAACCATTCTCTTGCAAAGCTCACAACTTTAGTCAGTGTTTCCCTCTCTGACACTTGCGTCCCTTCAAATAACAACTTGTTTCGTCCACACCAGATCTGCACAGTATCCAGGGTGCAAGTTGGCCTGTTATTATTCCAGTTGGGGCCAGGCATGTTCTTCCACAGAGATTCAGCCATACATTCTTTAAATCTATCAATCTGCTATTCTCAATTGTCATTGCAAAACGGGCAGCTCTCCATATCGCTTCTGCAAATGGACAGTGTAGGAAAAGATGATCTATAGATTCCAATGTACCATACCTCTTACATCGACCGTCCATTGTGATGTGCCTCGATACCAATATCTCACCGAGGCAGGGCCCGTTGAAACACCTTCCACAGGAACATTCTAATCTTTGGTGAGGTATGTAGATTCCAAACCCCCTTAAACCATTCCAAATTTGCTTCTTCTCCATCATGTTCCTCCTCCTCTGTTTTCCTTTGTATGGCGGTGTGATATCCCGACTTAGTTGTGTAGTCTCCGGATGGTGTACTCAGCCATATCAGTTTTCAGGGGCTCCCGATTTGCTTGGCTTAATTGTCTTAATAATGCTTGCCCATTGCGGGATCTGGCTAAAGAGTATTATATTAACTAGAAAAAACTATTTAAACTTTACGTTTAAATTTTGATGAATTAGGGTTTGGAATATAGTATTGGAGATTCGGATTTATTATTTGAGATTATGTTTTGCAAAAGATAAATTTTGTGTTTAATTTTAAGATTTGAAGTTAAAGTATGAAAAAATTGTGGAAACTGGTGGCTAATTTATATTAAAAAATATGAATTTTCCATATGCCCCAATACCGATGGATAACTATGTAATGAACTGTTTTCTTGTAGTGACATATTGATGGCATTCAGAATGGTTCATAAAAGTTATTATATGCTTAGACTTTCCTTTATGAATAATTTGAGATTTGTAAGTCCTAACAGTATTGCTAAGTTGGTAGTTGTTGTTGTCCCGGGTAAGAAAATTACGATAAACCAAGATTTTGTTTTGAGAGGTGAGAGTTTTTTTTTCTCTCTCTTCATCCCGGCTACTCTCCTTCTCGTTGAAACCCTTGATTTCTTGCTCCCGGTGACAGGCGATGGAGCCTCCGCTCCTTTGTCCTTCATAGTTTCAGAAAGACGTTGATTGTCGCGTTCTGTGCCACTACCTTGTTCTGAAGTTGGAATCTTTAGACTATGTTTCTCGTGTGTGAAGGGACCGGAGTCAAGTGCCAAAATCTTCACTTGCTTTCGCCGCGTCACTTTGTGTGTTTTTCTGCTAGCTTCTCCTCCTTGGTTATGGATTTCCAGAGAGCCGCCTGTCGCTTCCGGAGTTGTACGGCGTCTGAAGTGGACTCTGAAGGATCTCTTAGAACAAAGGATAATAAGAACAACTTTTCTTATTGCTTTAGAAACTCCTCAAAACTAAAGCTCTCAATGTTTCTCTTAGATCTCTTATGGAACACCTCTCCATGAGACCTATATTTATAGTGAAAGACAATTCCCTTTAACATGTGGGATATGGAAAACACAAACCTAATCTAATAGAAAACTTCATTTTCCTATTCTAGATTTCCTTTTTGTGTTTATCTCTTAACATATTAAACATCTTGTTTCTCTTTGATCTCTTATGGAACACCTCTCCATGAGACCTATATTTATAGTGAAAGACAATTCCCTTTAACATGTGGGATATGGAAAACACAAACTTAATCTAATAGAAAACTCCATTTTCCTATTCTAGATTTTCTTTTTGTGTTTATCTCTTAACATATTAAACATCTAATAATATGTTAAGTTTCCACAAGCTTGGAATTACTCAACAATCACCCCCTTAATTCCAACTTGAATTAGGGAGACCAATTTCTTGAACTCCGATTAAGCTCCTCATTTGCTTGAACTTAATCCTTGTTAATGGCTTGGTTAGGATGTCGGCCTTCTGCTCAACACCCGGCGTTTGCATGTATCGACTTAGAACACCAACTGTGTAACACACACCTAGTCTTGTGTGAAGTAGATACCCCAAACATCCTATGCTTCTTTTGCATTTTGTAGCATTTATCTCTGGTTCATCTCTAACCTTTGAGATCTTTGAACTCAACTCCATTGATACGTGGATCGTGTTACACACTTCCGTCTTTGTGTCACACATGATTCCTTGAGCATAACTCTCCTCATTTATCTTGATTTCCTCTGCTCCTTGAATCTTGTAGATCCACTTTAACTTTATAGGTTAATTACCAAGCGGTTTATTCACAAGCTCCCATGTCTTGTTTCTTGTGATAAACTCCAACTCGGCTACAATCTCTTCAACCCATAATTAGTTTGACATCTTTCGACTCAGCTGAGGTAAACTCTCCTCCTCTATCGGTGCAAGCTAGATTGAACTTACCTGAGGCAAACTCTCCTCCTCTATCGGTGTGAAGTCTTTTGAACCGATAAAATGCATCAGGAATATTTGCTTGCGTTGGTGGTGTGATTCATCCACACAAATCTCCGTGCAATAATTCCAGTAGCTTTGATGTACGAACCATGGCCGTAGTCGAAAATGCATCTCTGATTTTCTTCCCTGCGAGACTTGTGTTACACACGCCTTCTTCATGTGTTACACACGGCATTCCTACGACCATCTCCTTATGTCTAATATGCTTCTCAGCTAGACATGTGTCACACACGCTTTCTTCGTGTGTTACACTCAGCATTCTTTTGATTAACGTCTGAATTCTTGCCTTGTGATTGTCTGGAGGGTTTGCCTTGTGATCAATATCTTCTTCTTCTTCTTCCTCATCTTGATTTATAGCTTCATGATCATCACCTTGACCATTACATTCTTCTATATCATCCTCATGTGGAAGCTTAAGCATACTTGGTTCACAATCTGCTTGGTTTGTTATAGACGACCAATCCCAAGTTTTATTCTCGTTGAATATCATATCTCTACTCACCATTGCCTCTCCTGCAACTGGATCATAGAGTCTATAAGTTTTGGAACCCGGCTCAATTCCAAGATTGATCACACACTTTGATCTCTCATCTAACTTTTTTAGATGAGTCACACATATCTTCGCATGTACTACACATCCGAATATCCTCAAGTACTCGACATTAGGTTTCTTGGTCATGAGACACTCGTATGAAACTTGATCCTCGTCTTGGATCAACTCCAACGTCTTTGTTGCACAAAACATGGTCTTAGTTGGCCATGAATGTCTTGTTTGCTTCACTGCTAGACATGTGTCACACACGCTTTCTTTGTGTGTTACACACGGCATTCCTAAGACCATCTCTTTCTTTACCGTGTTTTGTTCTTCTATGATTTCTCCTAACGAGGCTTCCTTGGATGCTAGACTTGATATCTTCCCTGCAAATCCGTTTACGGTATCGCTATCATCCATCTTCAACCTGTCGGAATCCGTCATCGACGTCTCGAATCTTGCCTCCCTTACACGATCATCTCCATGGTGTCGTGACTTGATGGCATTCCAGATCTCTTTCGATGTGGTTTGTTCTCCCACCTGGAGAATCAAATTATCGGACATAGATTAATACAAAAGAGCTATTGCAACATCGCTCTTCTTTTGATCATCCGAACCAGGTTCTATTGTATCCCACACATCATGAACACAGAGTAACACCTTCATCCTCATCGACCAAACTGTGTAGTTTGTCGAATTCAATATCGGACATTGGATGGATGCGGATCCAAGGTCCTTCGTGCGTGGAGCCCTATTCACGTCAGCCATCTTGTGTCGTGAACTTCTTGCTTCACAGCTACCAGGATCAAAGCTTCAACTTAAGCTTAGATCAAAACTTTAACTTAAGCTCTGATACCAATTGAATGATCTCTTAGAACAAAGGATAATAAGAATAACTTTTCTTATTGCTTTAGAAACTCCTCAAAACTAAAGCTCTCAATGTTTCTCTTAGATCTCTTATGGAACACCTCTCCATGAGACCTATATTTATAGTGAAAGACAATTCCCTTTAACATGTGGGATATGGAAAACACAAACCTAATCTAATAGAAAACTTCATTTTCCTATTCTAGATTTCTTTTTTGTGTTTATCTCTTAACATATTAAACATCTAATAATATGTTAAGTTTCCACAAGCTTGGAATTACCCAACAGACTCCACCAGGTGATAACTGGACCGGGGCCTTGTCAACCTTGCTTCACCTCTAGCTCTCTCGGAGTCGCCTTAGGGATAATTCTTGGTTCCTAGACTTATTCTCCGGCTGTTCTCTCTATTGTTTTGATGCTCTTACTGCAGGTTCCGGCAATGAGATCAAGCATCAAACTACTGAAACAATTTTGCTGTTATTAGTTTCTTCGGTTTGCTAAGATTTAATCATTTCCTTATGGTTTGGATTGAACTCTTTTGTGTGTGAAGGTTTTTTATATTTTTTTTTTGGGGGGGGGGGGGGGGGGCGCTTCTAAGGCCAATGCTTTAGATAGTTATTCCAGATCCATTAGGATTTGTCTAGGCAAAAACTATTGTATCTCCTTGTGTCATTATCTAGGTAATAAATATTCACATACTTCAAAAAAAAAATTTGTTTTGATAATAGTCGAGAAGGAAACATTATTCTTTATTTAGATATAGCAAGTAGAAGGGGTAAACAATCTAGGGATCGATGACCTTCTACGTCAAATAGAAAACCTGAAAATAGCACAAGAGTCTAGCATTTTGTCATATACACGACAATTATTGAAAACAACAACACATACAATAATACATAGATCATGGATATGCTTTTTTAGGCAGTTTCAACTGCTTTAGCTGAGCCCTTGGTGCAGAAATTAGAACATGCGTTGGTGCATTGTGCAACCGCTCCATTCACAATTTCACTTTCATCTATAATTTACCGAAACAACATTAGTATTAATGGATTATTCTCTTATTCCAACAATCAAATAATTGTAATAATAATGAGCTTTTGTTTTACCGGAGTTCTGGAGAGTGTTTAAGGCACCGCACACGGAGGATGTACAACCCAACTTGCATTATTCATCGACAGCATCACCTTGAAACAAAATTTACTTGTATCAAAATCTTGATTCTACTTGTAAAAGATAAAACTTAATAAAACCACCACGAAAATAAATTACCAGAGTTTTCGAGAATGTCATGTGTATATCCAGGAGGACATGTCGTCCCAGAAATGATTTTGCATCCACTGAGTTCTGAACAAGTTGGCCTAGATACTTGTTTCTTGTTTCTGGCAATGATGCTCGGGCAACAACTCTTTGCTTCGACTTGGTTCTGCGCCATGACAAGACTCATTATGAGCACACTTAACATTACACTTTTGCCTTCCATCTTTAGACTTTGTTTGGTACGTATAGAGAGAGAGAGAGAGAGAGAGAGAACTTAAAAGTATAAACTTGTATTGATGAATTGGTGATGAAACAAGACTCGTTTAAATAGTAGTTGTTCTACAGCTTACCACCACGAACATCCTTTCACACCTTTATCACATGCATGCTCTACTAAACCTAATAAATTGACAGAAAAGAAGATGTGTACCCATGTAATTGGACAGAAAAGATGAGGCAGGGGTCCAAGCTACGTGTTTCTGGTTTCTTTCTTTTAACTTAATTATGTTGGACCAATTATTTAGCTCAATGACTTTAATTATAATTGGCAAATGGTGAAAAAAAACTGGGCATGAGGGCTTAACTAAAAATGTCTTTAATGGCATTAATGAAAGGATTTATGAACATCTCACATCGATTACATGAGGTAAAGTTAAGCAGTATATATAAATTCTTCAGAGGAATAGAAAGTTTCCCACGTGCACGCTGTCACGGCCGGCCGGCTTGGGCAATTGTGACTCCAGGGTGTACATTTTCTCCTTCTGGGTGAAACGGTTATAGGGACATGTGGAAGGTGTACAAGAGCCTGACTCTCCCACGTTTTTTGGAATAAATCTGGTCCTGGATATCTTGTTGGGCTTTCAATCCTAACAACTAAAACCTAACTTAGTTGCATAATTAATAAAAATCCAAAATAATGTTTATTTTCAAAATCGATATAAAATAATTTTGTTTAATCATAGCTTCAATTTATTGTTATAATTTCTGTTAGGCCTGGAACGTATTATCCGGGATCCGGATTCGATCCGAGATCCGTCCCGAATCCGCTCCGAAAAATAGGATATTTGATATATTAGTATTTATACATAAAATATTTTTTGTAATATTATATTTAAATTTTACTAATATTATATGTCATATATATATATATATTCATAAATTTTGTATAAATATTTAATTTATGTTTTATTTTTAGATTTTAGATTTTTTTATATTTTTAAAATATTTTTAAAATATTTTTTTTATTTTTTTAATTATTTTTACGGATCTGGATCCGTATCCGGATATCCGCGGGTATCACAATATCTAGACGGATATCCGAAGTCCGGATATCCAGAAGACACGGATCCAGATCCGGATACTAAAGTCACGGATCCGACAAATCCGGATCCGAATCCGGATATCCTAAAATACCCTGGATATCCGATCCGTTCCACCCCTAATTTCTGTAATCATATAATATTATTGATAAGCACCCAAAAGAAGGCTATTGGAAAAAAAAGGCTTAGAAGAATCATAAATTGTAACATCTCGATTTTTAGTACATGTGGAAAAGCTTAAAAAAATTGATTTGACTACATATGTCACCAAAGTTGACTTACATTTTCCGTTACACATTCGTTTAGAACTTCAGGGTTAAGCGTGTGTGGGCTGGAGTAGTGAAATGATGGGTGACCTATCGAGAAGTGATTCGTGATACCGTGCGAGTGAGGACAAAACACAGAGAAAGGTCGGGTCGGTCGAATGTTAGTGTTACCTTGGAACTGTAGATTATGGAACTGAATCAATCCCTTAACATCCGAGAATATAACGTATATATAGTGTACAAGAGATACTAGGTAATAAGTATTTACTATTCTACCATTCTCTATACATATTCTCTGCACACCCCCTCAAGATGGAGGTACTTTGTTCACTCCAATCTTGGATATGGGCTCTTGGAATCGAACGCGTGACAAGAGATTTGTGAGTACGTCCACTAATTGCTCGCGTGTGGAGACATGAGTGACTCGTAAGGCTCTGGATTGGACGTTTTGACGAATAAAATGAAAGTTTAAGGCCAAGATTGCTTCATGCGTGAATGGAATACCGGGTTGGCACTTAGATAAGTAGCTCCCACATTATCAAAATAAATCACCGTTGTGGATGGTAACGTAGTCTCAAGTTCTGTCAAAAGTTATAATACCCATCGAATTTTGATGGCGGTATTAGCGAGTGGTACTCCGCTTCCGTTAATGAACGTGCAACACCAGATTACTTCTTCGAAGACCATGCAATTGGAGTTGTACCAAGATAGAGGATGTAGGCATTTGTTGAGACGAAATAATCGATGCCGCCGGACCAGTCTGCATCTGAGTATGCATGGAGAGTCATAGGTGATCGAGTAGAGAGAAAAATACCATGATACATGGTTCTTGCATGGTAGTGTAACACACGTTTCACTGCTTTCCAATGGAGGTCTGTAGGATAATGCATGAATTGGGATAATCGGTTAACACAATAGGCGATGTCAGGTCGCGTAAATGCCAAATATTGCAAGCTTCCTACAACATGTATGTACTTGCATGGATCATCAAGAAGAGTACCAAAGAGAAGCGCTAGCTTGGGTGAAGGAGCCATAGGTGTAGAGACTGTCTTCGCCTCAAGCATATTGGTCTTAACTAGAAGATATTGGATATATTTTCTTTGCATAAGGTGAAGACCATGAGATGTACGTGTAGCTTCAACTCCTAAGAAGTACCGTAGGTTTGTGGGTTCTTTGAGAGAAAATCTTGCTGCAAGAACTCGAATGAATCCATCAAGCAAGGCATGACTGCTACCAGTGACTATAATGTCGTCAACATAGACTAAAATGTAAACGATATTATTGCCATGAATGTATATGAATACCGAGGTGTCAGCAACTGAATTTTGGCATCCCATATGCGTCAGATAGGTCTTAAGTTCTTGGTACCACGCTCAAGGAGCCTGTTTGAGACCATACAAAGCTTTCTTGAGTCTGCATAGATGGTGAGGACGATCTGGATCGACGAAACCAGGATGTTGGCTAACATAGAATTCATCAGTGAGAGTGCCTTGGAGAAACGCATTATTGACGTCAAGCTGTTTTATTTCCAGTCACGAGTGACAGCGAGGTGCAGAACAAGTCGTATGGTGAGAGATTTGACGACTGGACTCAAAGTTTCTGCATAATCGAGTACGTACTCTTGGTTGTCACCTCTTGCCACCCACCGAGATTTGTATACTGTCAAGAACACCATTAGGCAAGTATTTTATCGTTTGAATCCATTTCGTTGGAATGACATTTTGCGCTGGATTCGGGGGAACCAGTTCAAAAGTGTTATTGTGTATCTGGGCGTTGTACTCGGCTCCAATAGATTCACGCCATCTTTGTTCTCGCATGGCCTGGGCCACTGAGTTTGGGATTTTGGGTTCTGGAGTTGTCGTTTGTTCTGATTGTATGGAAAGATTGTCTCCACGAATTGAACATGACGCGACGTGTTAAGACGTCCAGTTGAGAGACGAAGGCAAAGATCACGCACTTTGACTGATGAAATATCCAAGGAAGATGCACGGCAGGGATCTGCTATCAAGATTGTGTTGTGTATATGGACACAGCCATAGGAAAGACAAGCAGCCGAACACACGAAGCTTGAGATAATTCAGTAGTTTGTTGAATAACGTCTGGAATGGCGACTTGTTATGAATGACTGGGATGGCATTCTATTGATTAATTAGAAAGCAGTAGCAAAGGAATATGTCCAGAAGGAAGGTGGCAGCGATACTTGATGTAATAGAGTCAAGATTGTCTCAACGATGTGTCGATTCTTCCGTTCTGCAATCCCATTGTGTTCTGGTGTATGCGGTGGAGAATTGAGATGAGAGATGCCGTGAAAGGAAAGGTATGAGCGCAATGCAATGAACTTGCCTCCATTTTCTGAGTATAAATTGCGTATTTTGCCACGGAAATGAGTCTTCACTAAAATCTTGAAGGCAATGAAGGTTTCTTTGACTTGAGACTTTTGTTTTAGTGGATGGAACCAAGTATATCGGGTGTAATGATCAACAAGTATGAGATAGTATTTAAACTTTTCGAAGGAAATGATGGGTGAGGTCCAAACATCGGTATAAATGTATTCAAGAGGATCTTTTGAGGTGATAGTGTTTGAATAAAAAGGAAGTTTATGAATTTTTTTAATGAAACAATGAGAAAAAGGTGTTTTTGTTTGAGAAGAAGAAATCGGTAAAGAAAAAGCTGAAACAAGAGATTGCAAAATAGTAGAAGAAGGGTGTCCCAAGCGAGAGTGCCAAGAGGACATAGATATTTTTTTGAGTGGGTGACGCGAAGAGGCAGATCGTATTTGCTGAAGTCACATGCCACTCGTACAGCTCGTCTCTAGTTCTGCCTTGGAGTAATCGTACATCTGAACTGAGATCCTTCACCTAAAAATGAGCAGAAAAGAATTCAACCGACACATTATTAGTATTGCACAAACAATACACATAGATGATGTTTTTATGTAAGTCATGGACATAAAGAATATCATTTAAGTTAAAGGAACGCGTAGGGGTTTTAAGAGAAGCGGAACCAGTATGCGAGATCGCAAGGCTAGAACCATCAGCAATGGTGACTTCGTCTCCACCCGTGTATGGTTGATGAAGAGAAAGATTACTCAAATCAGTGGTGAGATGATGTATTGCACCGCTATCGAGAATTCAGTTGTTTGGGTTATAAGCCGATGTTGTGACCATATTTGCCTGAGGTTGCGAGGAGTTTGAAGCAGGAGAGAGCTGGCGTTGATTGCTATTGTACGAGTTTGACTGACTCTGCAACTGAGAGCAGCGTCTGGCGTTGTGCCCAAAGACTACAAATCTGACATTTTCCTTTCTAACCTCTTGTAGGCTGGTCATTACGAGTAGAAAATTGTTGTTGTTGCCATGTCTGCTGGTTCTTGTTGCTATTTTGATTGCCACGACCTTGATTGTTGTGGTTGCAATGCCCATTGTTGTTTGAAGAACCTTGGTAGTTGAGAACATTAGCAGTGATTGGAAGAACAGTCAGGGTAGTTTGTTTCGATGTTTCGATTTAATCTTTACTTCATGATTCAAGAGCTTTTCATGGATCTCAGTAAGAGAAGGTGTTGTGTCGCGGCTCTCGATTTGATCCACCACAACCTTGTACTCCTCGGGTAGTCCTTCTAACACATACTCAATTTGATCTTCAAGGTCAAGACCTTTGCCGAGCAATGTCAATTGATCAAAACGTGTAGTAAATCCTTGCATATAAGCGTCGATGGTCATGCTCCCTTTCGTCCATGTCTTGATCTGCTGTCAAACTTGTTTGACATGAGCTCTGCTTGGCTTAGCGTACGTAGCTGATAGGGTTTCCCAAATCTGCGCAGAAGTTGTGGTAGTAGAGAGGATGGGTTGTATCGTGACAGTGATTGCACCTAGCAAGGCGCTATAGATGAGCTTATCTTGTCTCTTCCAGAGGATGTACTCAGGGTTGGGTTGGACAACACCATCAACTATGATTGTCAGAAGAGGTATGACCATCGATTCATCAATGAATCCCGCAAGGTCATATCCATCGAGCATGGCATGTACCTGACGAATCCACATGAAGAAGTTCGAAGCCATCAGTTTGGTAACCTTCGTCATGTTCACATTAAGAAGATTGGAAGCACCAGAAACAGTAATGGTTTAGGTAGATGACACCTGAGAAGCCATGGAGTTTGAAAGGAAGAAGATGACTTGTAGGGTTTGACAGCTTAGAAAAAAATTGAAAAATGAGGTATCGACGGCTCTGATACCATGTAGATTATGGAACTGAATTAATCCTTAACATCCGAGAATATAACGTATATATAGTGTACAAGAGATACTAGGCAATAAGTATTTACTATTCTATCCTTCTTTATACATATTCTCTACAGGAATTGATGTCAACTTCGTGCTCATCCAAGTGTTTGAAGGTTTTCTCAAATCCAGCTAGCGCCTCAACCTGATAGGTGTTTATTTTAAGCAGAATCAGTAAACAGATATATTGTTGGTTTATGATGTAGAGAAACAAAAGATGTTCGTGGAATATTTATTTATCAGTGTAATGTTGACGGTCATGTGTAGATCATTTTCATCTCTCAGGAAACGAGCATGTGGTGCAGTTTTTATTCGGAACTGCCAAAATGTAAAATAAAACGGTTAATACTCTGATCTTGAAGTCAAACTGCAATCAAGAATAAGAGAAACTTAGGGAAGAGGCTAACCTTAAGGTCACCATCGAGTCACCATCGAGAATGGGTTCACCATCTTCGTAGAAAGACACTTCCTGAAAGGAGATATCGATAAGCTCACAGGGAGTTTCAGAACTACAGTGATAGGTAGTATTTAAGGTTTACAATATAAAGGGTATAGAGTAAAGTTTAAAGGCTTACTTCTTCTCCTTTTATGAATTCTACATCATCTCATTCTTTTTTTCTCTTCCATCTTCTTAGTCTGATTTTAATTTCATTTGTTATCAATCTTCTTTAGATACTAGGTAATTTAAGGTTCTCCATTTTCTCTCTTTTTCGTTCTTGTTCTTCGAACTTTTCTAGTTGTTTGATTTCTTTGTTGATTTTGTTTTCTTCTAACTCGATTTCCTTTGAATCTTCAGATCTATATTGCTATGAAAAGAAAATGAAAATTCAGAATTATGACTAGTATACCAAGTTTTATGATCGCAAAAGCAAATCATGACATTAATATTTAGGGTTTAAAGTTCCAGGTTTAATATTCGGGGTTTGGATTTAGAGTTTAGACTTAGGGTTTGGAATAAAAAAATTATTTCATGCAACAAAGATATTGGGTATTGAGATCAAGCAAGACAAGGAAAAACTTTTGTTGGATTTCTTCAAGAAATCGTGATAAGTAAGAATTGTAGACATTCAAGAAGGAGAATGCAAGTCAGTTAGCGTTTCAAGTTGAGGGAAACCACTGAGAAACCCTTACAGAAGAAATGGAGTTTATGAAGATTGTGACATACTCAAATCCTATTGAATAACTATACTCGATGTAACCCTTAGAGTAACTGTCAGTTTTTTTTATCACTACTAGTCCTCCATCAGACACCATGAGACTGATGATTATTACTAGTTTACTGAAAATCTGTGTCCTCCGTTGTTTCAACTAAGAACAATCAAGAGCCACAACGGCACAGCACCCGGGGATTCCAGAATCAGATTTAATGGATAAACTCCAAAACATTATTTATATATATAGGTAGTACATTTTGATTGCTTATCCTCTCGAACAGGGTGGAAAATTTTAAATACATGTTTCACAATATTTTTGCTGGTGTAAAAGCAAGGGATGAAAACTTTGGAAATTATGTTCACAAACCTTGTATTTTGTAAAGAAAATTAAAAGGAAAATGGAAGAAATAAAAAAAAATTAGAAAGAAGAGAATAATTATATTCTAAATGCGTCAAGAGATCTTCATCATCTTCAGATATGTCTACACAAGAGTTGTAGAAGAATTGGAAGCTTATTTAACAATTTCAAAGGTTATTTAAATACAACTACTCCCTTTGAATCGGGTGGGATCTGGAAACTGTTTTATTAAAGAAACTGTTTAAACCTGGTAAAGAATGTATTTATACCATTACAACATCATCATTCTCCTTTAATGAAAACTAGAATTTGACCCGCGCCCCCGCGCGGGTGTTTGTTTTAACTTATGTTGAACGTAAACTCATAAACCGCTAATTTTATAAAAAAACCTCATGTATAGTTATTATGTTTTGAAATTTACATATAGAGTATAATATAATATATTATAATATAGATGTTTGATAATAGTTTTTTTATTTATACATAATATTATATTAAAAATTTGTAACTTGATGCAATTTGATGTAATTGTACTATCTGTATATTAACATGTCGTTTTTTATTAATTTTATTTTACAATGAAACAACATGCTAAAAAAATTATTGGTCAGTATATGAATATCGATTTAGTTAGATAAACTTTAGAATTGTAATTATTTAATTTAAATTTATTTTAAATGTAATGCCAAAATCTGTAAATAAAAAAAGATATACAAAAGTGAAGTAATTAATTTATTGTAAATGCAAAGGCTAAATTTGTAAATAAAAATAAATATATATTTTTTACTGCTATCTCTGTGTCCAAACAATTCTCAATCATAATGTTATTCATGTTTCCAAACAATACTAAAAGGTACTTCTACTTTAATAAGATAGATTTCATTTTTTTCCAAAAATACTCTTATTTTTATAAATGATTAATAAAATTCATTAATGACATTTCAGTTTATTGGTTTTGTGTCTACAAATATATATTTAAATAGATCAATAAACAATGGGCTTACACCTACTTATAAAATATGTTAATTTTATTTAATATAAATATTTTAAGTTTAAATATTAGACATATATATTTTAAAACTAAATTAATCAAAAACATAATGACATCATAATATTATTTTCTTAAATCTATGTATCAGAAAATTAAGTTTTAAATCTAAAATAAAAAAGATACAAACTTTTAATAGGTTACAAATAACAAAAATACACTAACAGTGTCATATAATAAGTTTTTTATATTATCATTTTTTTTTGGATGACATAATAAAAATATCATCAAAATTACAAGTTTGTGTAATTTAAAAAGTATATGATTAATTTAATAAAAAATTAAAAATACTATCATATATTTTATCTTTTATCTGCTCGTTGGTATCTAAGTTAATAATGAGTTTTTGGATTTTTACCGGGTTCTATCAGATTTTTAATTAATGAATTTTTCATTAAATCTGAATTGGATTATATATAAGGTATGGGTCTATCGGTTCAACGGATATGGGTCAGATATGAAAACACTTCTTAAAACTCGAAACATTATTTTCAAAAAACGTTTAAATTATATGTTCTTTAATAAAAGGTTATAAATTCATGCAAATAACTCTTGACCAAATATTTGTTCTATTTCTTTTTGTTTTGAAGATAAAAAAACAAATAATAAAAACGTAGAAGTTCAATTGTTATGATCTGAAACAAAAAATAATAGTAATTTGTAAATCAATTTTGGATCAATAAGTGAAAATAAACCCATATTTTTTAAGCGCGGATCAAAATCTAGTTACTACTTTTAAATCGAAGACGAGAAGGAAAATGGACTGTTTTCTTGTAGCGACATATTGATGGCATTCTAAATGGTTCATAAACGTGTTATTATATGCTTAGACTTTCCTTTATAAATAATTTGATATTTGTAAGTCCTAACAGTATTAGTTGGCATTTGTTGTTGTCACGAGTAAGAAAATTACAATAAACCAAGATTTTGTTCTGGCAGTGGTGCTCGGACAACACTTAAAATCACAAGTTTGCCTTCATCTTTAGACTTTGTTTGGTACGTATATATATATAGAGAGAGAGAGAGAGCACTTTAAAGTATAAACTTGTATTTATGAATTGGTGATGAAACAAGACTCGTTTAACTAGTAGTTGTTCTACAGCGCTGTCTCATCTGGTATCATTTGCATTTGATTACTAAATAAATTAATATATATATATATATATGAAAAATTATATTTTAAAATTATTTTATACATTTGGATTTTCTTTTTATACTACAATGTTATATTTTATATAGTTTTCTATTAAAAGAGATGTCATGACTAACTTTTTGTGTTATTTTTTTAATTTGGACAATCACTAGAAAACTTTATTAAATGTATTTCATTATAACTAATGATAAATATTTGTAACTAATTTAATCATAATATATTTTGATATCTTTTTATTTTAAATATAAATCTATAATATTAAAATAGAAGTCATGATTTCTTTCATGTGTGATTTTTTAGTTGGATATTCCCTTAGAAATTGCTAACTGTATTTTTTTAAGATTAAGAATATAAAATATGTGTAACTATATCTTAATCATAATATTTTTTATATCTTTTTAATTTAATTTAATATATATATATATAAATATTAAAAAATCTAACATATCTTCTGAAAAAAAAAATTTTTAACAAGATCTTAATTTTAAAATTTTATGTAAATATTTCCACTAATTTCGTTATAATAAAATATTATTATACCTAATATATATTCAAATATGGTTTATTAAATGAAAAAATAAAAATGCTATCATATTTTTCTTCATTTTACTATCAAAATATAAAATTAAAAAAATATTATACATTTAATTTGATAAAATTATATTGAATTGACATATTAATATATCTTATTTGCAAAAATATAAAAATTTGTTAAAAATATAATATATTAGCGAAACGGATTAACACACTATACTATATTAGTATATATGTATATAAATTAAATATTGTAAAATTTTATATATACAAGAATATTTTAACTAGCATAAACATAAGACAATGATAAAATGTAATCTAGAATTTTGAAGTGTGGGTAAAAACATAATTTATATTTAAAATATGTTATTTTATGAATATATTGATTCATTTAATAATCAAATGCAAATCTAATAAAACAAATACATAATAAGAGGCGGAAAATATATGTAATGGATTAAAATAAGTGATTAGTTACGATATGTAATCTATAAAATTATTGTATTTCAAATATTTATATAAACATTTAAAAATATGATTAAGTTAAAACATATGTTACTAATAAGGTAAAATAAATATCTATAAATATATAAATGCAAACAAATGTCCGCGCAGTTGCGCAGGTCATATCTAGTTTTATCTTATAACACAAGCATATGTGACTGTTTTAACTTTCTTGAGTTAAAATTTGTGAGTTTTTTTTCTTCATCACCATATGAATACGCAAATTTCTCAAATATATATATATTTTTAAAATTTTGTCATAAAAAAAATGACCAAAATATACTTTTTTATTTTAATATTTTTATTTTTTAATTTTAAACATCAATTCCAAAACTCTAACCCATAACTCTAAACCCTAAGTCTATATTGGTTAACTCAATAGGTATAAATGTATAATTAAACCCTCAATAAAGTATTTTTTGATCATTTGTTTCTTGAAATCTATTTTAATGACAAAAAAAAATTTAAGTTTATCTTAGGATATTTCTCATATGAATATATAGTTATAAGACAAACAAAATCTTCTACATCCCAAAATTTCTTCAAATTATCTGAATTTATAGATATATTTGATTAGAATCCTAATTTTACTAACTAATGTATAATATTTAATATAAATCAAATAAATATGAGAAATTATCTAAACTACCATTTTTTCAGTATCAACCACATTAATAAATATTTATACCTCTATGATTAACCAATCTAGATTTAGGGTTTAGATTAGAGGAAGGTTTAAAGGATGGGGTTTGGGATTTTAAAATATAAATATATAAATACTAAAAATTAAAAATAATTTTTTAAAAATAGTTTCAAAAATAATTGTCTAATTTCAAAAAATCAAAATTTCGAAAAACCAAAAAAAAAAAAATAGAAAATTTTGAATTTAAAAACATAGAATTCAAAAAGTGTGAAAAATATTTTTTATTGTTATTATGTATTTAAATAATTATGTATATTTATATATCCATAAACAATGGTATAAAGATCTTTTGTTTTTTTAATGAAAAAGAAATATTTTTGAAAATGTCTCTTTAATGAAAATAAACATGAAAACAATGTGGTAAACTTAAAATTCATCCCATAACACACCAATGTTTTGAGAATGTTTAGTGGGATCTCTTATACTATATTTCAGAATGCTTGAAATTAATCTAATATAAATTCTCAGTAGCGAGATACGAATCCAAAGTAGAGAGATCCACGGCTGATGGATCAAAAATAATAATTTCGATGCCTCTAGCACCAACGAGACACCGCAAAGAAGAATAGTCGTCGTCATTATCTTTAGCAAAAAGACTATTAATTGGTTTACTTAATTAGTTTTCTTCTCCTCATTACTTAATTAACTAGGTATTTTCATGTACCATGTGTAAAAATAAAAATATAAAATTTTAAATTATATTTAAAAATAAATTTATTGTTTTTAGATTTTATTAATAGCTTACATTTGTGTCTATCCTTCGTGTCCTATCCTTCGTGATGGAAATCAATCCATTTCCATCAGATTCTATATTATGGTTCTTCTAAGATTTTCTGTTCATTTTTTGTACGAACCATAATTAATATTTTTAGAAGAACATGTGTTATCAAACACTAACACAAAAATTTATTTTTTTTAGATTTTAACTTAATTATATGTAAAAATTAAGATAAAATAAATAAATTTTATTTAAACTTATATATGTATATATTTAAAATTATAATCTTGAAAGATTTTTTTATCTAATTTCTTTTGGTTAAAATATATTAAATTAAATTCTAAAAATCAAGAAATTGGATGGTTGCCCGCAAATTCACGGATACAAATATTTTAAAAAAAATTAATATAATATAATTTTTGTTATGTTTTAACACGTTAGAGCATCTCCAATTCATTGCTATTTTTCTTTATAATAGCATTTAGAAGTGAAATTGTTTTAACAAACCTATATTTCTTCCTTTATAATAGTTCTTTCTTTATAATAGAGATTGCTATTTATTCCTCAATAAATAAAGGAAGAAATATCATTCTTCTATTTTTTACTCTATATTTAAATATTTTTATTATAGAAAAATACATTGGATCATATTTCACTTGTATTATAGAATTCCTCTATTTTAGAGGTAAAAATAGCAAAATACATTGGAGATGCTCTTATAATATATTTTTAGTTTTTAAAATTGAATGTGAATTTTATTTATTATATATATTCTAAATAAATAAAGTTATATATTTTGTTTAGTTTTATTATCTTATAACTTTAAAAGTATAAAATATTATTTTACTATTTTATTATACAGTAAAATCATTAATATATGCTCCAAATGTAATTTTCCAATAATTACCGTATGTAATTTTGATCTCTAAATGTGAATCAATTATTATTATATTATGTTTTTACATCCAATAATATTTTATAAAAATAATATATACACAATAGCACAAATAATATTTTGAAAAATTATATGTACATGATAATAATAGCCAAAATCACAAAATAATTTCATCTGCTAATATTTCTTAGAGCAGTTCACCATATGAGTTATTTAACGCGAACCATGCAAAATTTTGATATAAATAACTAAAAATTTCTGGCTAATAAAAAGTTTAAATACATTATGAAAAAATTTCAATTAAATGATTCGGATAAATGAAAACAATTAGACACACTATATATATATATATGGTTGTATTTCAAGTCTAAATGATTATTCATATGGTTGTTTAAATGATTATTCATGATTATTCATATGGTTGTATCCTCTCCCCACCTATAAATAGATGTCTTTTCTCCATCCTAAAAACATCACAAAAAAAAAAACTAAAAAGAAACACATATAAAGTAATGTTTGTAGGTTAGAGTAGAGAAGTCTTAGCTTTAACTTAAAAATCAAGAACCCATTTTTTTATAATCAAAGCCGTTAAAGAAGATTTTTGCAACGATGAAAGGAGGTACTCCGTTAATACTCTTTTATAGTTCTGTTATATGATTAGTATATATGTTAAAGATTTTAGGGTTCATTTGAATCATGTTTTGTTGGAGATAAGCTTCAACATTGCTAAAAAGAAAAGGAAGTTATCCTTAAAGGAATTAGGATAACTCAAGCTATTAATATTAGGAAAAAGAAATACCTAATACAATGTGTAATATGATAGAAAAGGAAATCTAGCTCCTATATATATGGTCATCGACTTGTGATGAATCATAACAGAGAATAAGAGAAATCTTAAAAGAAAATAACAATAGCTTTGTTTAGTTTTTGAGAGAGTTTTCTAAACATTAATAAAGGAAAAAATCTTTATTAAGTTGTATGTTCAAGACCGAAACTAGGTTGAACGTATTTACGTTTTGTTTTGGTCACGCTTTATTTGGTATCAGAGCTCGATGTTTTGTTTGAAGGATTCAATTCACCGAAGAGATGAGTGATAGGAAGCCGACATCGAAGACAAGAGAAGCCGTGCCATCCACGGTGGTCTGCCCGATGTTATCTTCAACAAACTACACGGTCTGGTCTATGAGAATGAAGGTGTTACTGCGAGTACATAAGGTTTGGGAATTAATTGAACCAGAGACAGACGATGAAGAGAAGAAGGATATCGCTACTGCTCTGTTGTTTCAATCAATTTCAGAAAACCTAATTTTGCAGGTTGGTGAACAAGACTCCCCAAAAGAGATATGGGAAGCCGTTAAATCAAGAAATCTTGGTGCTGAACGTGTGAAGGAAGCTCGACTTCAGACCTTGATGAACGAATTTGAACGCCTAAGGATGAAAGATTCAGATTCGATCGATGTCTTCTCAGGCAAGATATCAGAATTGGCCTCGAAATCCGCAGCTTTAGGTCAATCTTTGGAAGAACCTAAGCTAGTAAAGAAGTTCTTAAACATCTTACCGCGAAGCAAGTATATTCAGATCATAGCCTCACTTGAACAGGTTCTCGATCTGAATAAAACTAGTTTTGAAGATATTGTTGGGAGACTTAAAGCATATGAAGAGCGGATTCAAGAAGAAGATACACATGAGCCACAAGAAAACCTTCTATACACGAGCTCCAGTAACTCATACAACTCAAGAGGAAGAGGTAGAGAATGGAGTCGTGGAAGAGGAAGCAGAGGAAGAGGTAGAGGACGTGGACGGTTTAACTCACAAGACAAATACAAGGAGAAGAAGGACATGTCTCAGATTGTATGTTTCAAGTGTGATAAACCAGGTCACTTTGCTTCAGTGTGTCCAGAAAAGAGACATGACCAAGAGCTTAACAAAGGCGAAACATAGGAAGCTGATGTAGCCTTATATATGCATGAGATCGTGTTTCTCAATGAGGAGAAAGTCATTCCTAAGACACTGGAACAAAGCAAGCATGGAATGTGATACTTAGACAACAGAGCTAGCAACCATATGACGGGAGAGAGATCATATTTTTCTGAGCTTAAAGAAAGCATTAAAGGAAAAGTTAAGTTTGGAGATGGATCTTGTGTCGACATCAATGGCAAGGGGTCAATACTATTTGAAGCAAAAATCAGAGAACACAAACTCTTGACGGACATATACTACATTCCAGAGTTGAGAAGCAACATATTTAGCCTTGGACAAGCCACTGAACAAGGATGTGATGTTAGGATGAAGGATAATTACCTAACACTATAAGATCCAAACGGAAGGTTACTGGTGAAAGTGATGAGGTCGCCTAACCGACTTTACAAACTCAGACTTGAAGTTGGTAGACCGGCTTGTTTGCACACGAGAATGGAAGAAGAAACGTGGAGATGGCATGCTAGACTTGGACACATTAGTTTCAAAACTATAAAGTCCATGGCAACACATGAGATGGTGCACGGGTTACCAAAGATTCAAGAAGAGAAAGAAATCTGCGACTCTTGCTTGGTTGGAAAGCAAGCTCGACAAGCTTTTCCAAAAGCTACTGCGTATAGATCATCGCAAGCATTGGAACTACTACACGCAGATTTGTGTGGTCCTATCTCACCAGCTACACCTGCACACAATGCAATAGGTATATCTTTGTGATAATTTATGATTGCACAAGATATATGTGGACGATCTTACTAAAGGAGAAGGGAGATGCGTTTAAAATGTTCAAAGAATTCAAGAAACTTGTTGAGAAGGAAGTCAACAAAGATATAATCACACTACTCACGGATAGAGGTGGTGAGTTTACATCAAAGGAGTTTCAAGAGTTTTACAACAACAGTGGGATTAGACGTCATCTAACAGCTCCATATACCCCACAACAAAATGGAGTGGTCGAAAGGAGAAATCGCACACTCATGGAGATGACAAGGAGCATTCTAAAGGCTATGAGTGTTCCAAATTACTTATGGGGAGAAGCAGTTTGTCATGCCACATATCTGATTAATCGAGTTCCCACAAGAGCTTTGAAGAATCAGACATCATACGAATGCTTGAGAGGAAGGAAACCAAGCATAGGACATGTTCGAGTGTTTGGATGTCTTGCACATGCAAAGATCGATTCTGGACAACTCAAAAAACTCGATGATAGATCACAAGCATTGGTTCATCTCATCATTGAACCTGGATCCAAAGCTTATCGACTCTACAATCCAAGCTCCAGAAGAATAATTGTAAGTCGAGATGTGATCTTTAGTGAAAAGAAATGTTGGAATTGGAAGGGAGATAACAAGGAAGTACAAAGCGAACCTGGTATATTTCGGATGTCATGGGGTGCTACAATGGACGACGGACATGGTCCATTTGTGGTTGGAACTCAACAGGAAGAGATAGATACTGAAGAGACGGAAGTACATCTACCGGAACCTGTTCAAGTTAATCTCGACGATGAACAAGCTGAACCACAACAACCAAGATGCTCAACACGTCAATCGAATCGTCCTAGGTATCTTGAAGACTATTTACTATTGGCTGACATAGAGTGTGAGTTTCTACTTCTTGCACTCAATGACAAACCAATCAACTTTCAAGAAGCCAGCAAACTTGTTCAATGGAGAAAAGCTTGCACAGACGAGATCGATTCTATTGATATGAATGAGACGTGGGTGTTAGTAGAGAAACCGCATGGGTGTTAGTAGAGAAACCGCATGGATTCAAAGTGATAGGACTCAAGTGGGTTTTCAAGATCAAAAGGAATGCAGATGGAACTATCAACAAATTCAAATCAAGACTTGTTGCGAAAGGATACGTACAAGAACATGGAATAGATTTTGACGAAGTCTTTGCGCCGGTAGCTCGAATAGAGACTATAAGATTGCTATTTGGGTTAGCTGCTGCAAGTGGATGGGAGATCCATCACCTGGACGTCAAAACAGCATTCTTTCACGGAGAGTTAACTGAAGATGTCTATGTATCTCAGCCCGAAGGATTTGAAAAGAAGGGAGAAGAGCATAAGGTTTTCAAACTTCGAAAGGCCTTGTACGGTTTAAGACAAGCTCAACGAGCCTGGAACACTAAACTTGATCATGTTTTGAAAAGCTTGAGCTTTATTAAGTGTTCTAAGGAGAGCTCAGTCTACCGTAAGGAAGAAGGAAGCACTGTTTTGATACTTGCAATATATGTCGACGATCTCTTTGTGACCGGAAACTCTTTGAAGACAGTCATGGAGTTCAAAGCCTCAATGTCACAAAATTTCGAGATGTCTGATCTTGGAAAACTCACGTATTACCTTGGCATTGAAGTGAAGCAAAGTTCTAAAGGAATAGAGATTAAACAAGAGGCGTATGCACAACGGATCTTAAAGGAAGCAGGAATGGATACTTGTAATCCATCTTTAATACCAATGGATTTTGGTTTGAAGCTGTCTAAAGCACTTGAAGAACCAGAGATTGATGCAACTGTCTATAGGCGAAGGATTGGATGCCTTAGATACCTCTTACACACGAGACCGGATTTATCTTTCTCAGTTGGTATTCTTAGCAGGTACATGCATTCACCACGTGAGTCACACGGCAATGCATTGAAGCAGGTGCTAAGATATTTGCGAGGTACACTTGGTTATGGCTTGGTATTTAACCATGGAGAATCACAGAGGCTTGTTGGATACAATGACAGCAGCCACAACACTGATCCAGATGACGGAAATAGCACTACTGGATATCTTTTCTGTTTTGGAGAAACCTCAATAACATGGTGTTCTCAGAAGCAAGAAACGGTGGCTTTGCATCCTGTGAAGCTGAGTTTATGGCTGCAACGGAAGAGTGATGAGTTGATGAGTGAGATTACAGGAAGAAAGAACGAAAAGACACTGATCCGAGTTGACAACAAGTCTGCCATAGAAATGACCAAGAACCCAGTGTTTCACCGTCAAAGCAAGCACATTCACAAACGATATCATTTTATTCGGGAATGTGTTGAAAAGGAGCAAATCAACGTTGAACATGTGCTGGGAACTGAGCAACGAGCTGACATCTTGACCAAGTCGTTGGCGAAGATCAAATTCAAGGAAATGAGAGATCTAATTCGAGTTCAAGACCTGAGCAAAGAAAGCTTGAAGCTTAAGAGGGAGAATGTTGGAGATAAGCTTCAACATTGCTAAAAAGGAAAGTCAAAAAGAAAAGGAAGTTATCCTTAAAGGAATTAGGATAACTCAAGCTATTAATATTAGGAAAAGGAAATACCTAATACAATGTGTAATATGATAGAAAAGGAAATCTAGCTCCTATATATATGGTCATCGACTTGTGATGAATCATAACAGAGAATAAGAGAAATCTTAAGAGAAAAGAACAATAGCTTTGTTTAGTTTTTGAGAGAGTTTTCTAAACATTAATAAAGGAATGAATCTTTATTAAGCTGTCTGTTCAAGGCCGAAACTAGGTTGAACGTATTTACGTTTTGTTTTGGTCACACTTTATGTTTACATTATAATATGTCTTAAACAGTCCAAAACAAATTGTTCTTCGTTACATATGGATGGCATTTTGAATGGGTTTATACATGATATTTTATGCTTAGAATTTCCTTTATGAATAATTTGAGAATTGTAAGTCCAAACAGTGTTACTAAGTTCGCATTTGTTGTTGTCACGATATGAGCTGATTGTAAAAACAAATTACGTTAAGGCAAAGAGTTTGTTTTGATAATAGTCGAGAAGGAAACACTATTTTTTTATAATTATCCATAGTGTCCGCCGGCTGCTACCAACCGACTATTCTATGGGTCTTAGGGGAGCATGTTAAATCCCTGATGGCCAAGGGGAATCGAACTGTGAGTACCGTATTGAGTTTTTTTCTCTCAAGTACCACTAAACCAACCCACTTGGTTTAAGGAAACACTATTCTTTATTTAGATATAGAAGGGATAGATGACCTTCTACGTAACATGGAAAACCAGGAAATAGCACAAGAGTCTAGCATATTTTCACATACACGACAATTATTGAAAACAGGGACATATATATTAGGCAGTTTCAACTGTATTAGCTGAGCCCTTGGTGCAGAAATTAGCACATGCGTTGGTGCATTGTGCAACCGCTCCATTCACAATTTCACTTTCATCTAAATCACAAAACAATATATTGGAATTAATCTATTATAATCTTATTCCAACAATCTAATAATTGTAATAATAATGAGCTTTTGCTTTACGGGAGTTCTGGAGAGTGGTTAAGGAACCGCACACAGAGGATACACATCCCAACTTGCAGTATTCACTGACACCATCACCTTGAGTCAACCATTAAAATCCATGGAACTTGCATCAAATTTTTGATCCAACTAAATAAAAGATAAAACTTAATAAAACCACCACGAGAAAAGGAAATATATTACCAGAGTTTTCGAGAATGTCATATGTATATCCCGAAGGACATGTCGTCCCAGAAACGATTTTGCATTTATTGTGTGTTGCACAGTATGGCGAAGGGTCTCCATGATGACGGCATCTAAGATATAAGTTCCTTGTATTCTGGCTCGGGCAACAAACCTTTGCTTCGACTTGATTATGCGCCATGACAAAACTCATTATGAGCACACTTAACATTACAGTTTTGCCTTCCATCTTTAGACTGATTACTTGTTTGGTCACAAAATGTAGTTAGAGAGAGTATATAAAAACTTGTATTGATGAAATGGTGATGAAACAAGACTCGCTTAAATACTAGTTGTTCTACAGTTTACCACGAGACATCCTTACATACCTTTATTTAAACCTAATAAATTGACAGAAGCAACGTGTTTTTGGTTTCTTGCTTTTAATTTAATGAGGAAATTTTCAAGGAGTAGTTGAGACATAAATATCAAGGAATAGGTGACTCAAATAATTAAAACCAAGTGCGAGATACGAATCCTAAGTAGGTAGCTGTTAAGTTAATTAATCAATGGAAACCACAAGCCATGGACGAATACTATCATTGCTACCATACACGATTTTGTTGTTGTACCAAACTTATCACTAAAAATTACGAGTGAGTTAGGAAAATGGTCACTTTTAAGTTAATAATTAGAGGATAGGGTTAGACCCAAAAAAAAATTAGGGGATAGGGTCACTTTGAATTTTTTTTTTTTTTGTCGAATGTGTCACTTACTATGAAAGAGAAATAAATCATGACTGATGATTGATCCATTAACTTGAAAAGTGTACTGAATATATTATTGATCTTAAAACTTGTGAAGTGTACTCTTAAAGATGACCCAAATACTCGGGGAAAACACACGTGTTAAAAAGACAGAAAAATGACCGTAAAACTTGTTGATGAGTGAAATAAACCCTACAACTTGAGAAGTGTTTGGTGAGTCTTGTATCTTTCTAACCAAGAGTGAGCCGAAAGAGATGTTAATTGTGCGTCTGTGTAATTAGTTAAAGATAAGGTCAAAAACATGTTAACGAAAAACCGGGCCTCGTGGTCTGGTGGTAAAGGAACCTCAGTTGAGGTGCCCGCCATCACGAGTTCGAGTCCCGGCCACGGGATGCTTTACGCCATATAAGGTATTAGCGCCGACTGGTCCCGGGTCTAGGGGGATTAGGTGGGTCTACAGCCCAGACACCTCCAGATTAACAAAAAAAAAAAAAAACATGTTAACGAAGATATATACCTCCTTTGCGCGGAAAGGTCGTCTATACAGAAATCTCAAAGTAAAAGAATACTAAATTAAGAAGTGTCTATAGATGACTAATTAAATGTTGATAAAGAATAGGTTGAATGTAGAAATATTTACCGAAGGGATGAGTGGTGTCTCAGATGCTGTTGAGAAAGGCAAGTCAATAGCGAACAACAGCTGCAATGGGAGTGATGGTAAATCGTTGCAATTAGTCCTATTATAATGATTTGTAAATGTATTGATAAAAGTGTGTCTTTTCATGTGGAATAATGCCGTTGTTTATAAGACTATTAATAATTGTTTCAATATTCAATACTTTTCATATCATTTTTTGTTCACCTCATTTTCTCTCTTCTACCTAATAATTCAAACACCCGCTTAGTTTTTATATTCTATAATGGTTTGTTGAAAAAAATTGACACTTTACATTTTAATTTTTTTTTCACAATATTGTTTTTTGCTATGTTTTGTTTTTTGAGAAATACCTTACGATAAATCTAAAAAACAATTTGTCTCACAATAGCTTGTAAGTAGAAAAATGACCAAAATAAATTGTATTAAAAGGTGTAAATATACATTTATACATTTAGGTTTAACTAATCTAGATTTGTATTTAGAGTTATGGGGTGGAGTTATGCATGTGAGTTTAAAATTTTAAAAAATAAAAGTGAAAATTTTCAAAATAAAAATTTTTATTTCGATCAATTTTTTAGTGTTATGTTGGTGACAAAATTTTCAAAAATGCTATTTGAGAGAATTTCTCTTTTTGTGATTACACATTAACAATTATTGATTAAAATTAAATTATATTAGCTAAGAGTTAAACAAGTGTTTTAAATATTTTTGGTTATCTTTTAATTTTATAAATTTTAATAAAATTAATATTAAAGATGAGAAATAAAAAAAAACTCATTATTAAAAAAACAGAAAATGATATTTTTAAGTATCCAAAGAAAATGAGAATTCTCTATTTATAGATTATAAAAAAATATGAATTTTGGTATAATTTTTATCATTTTAAAAAAGATTTACTATAAAATAAATGAGTTTTAATTACTGAGTGAATATAAAGAAACAAAAATTTGAACAACCAAAGAAAAAACTGACACATGACAAAAAAGGCCTAACAAAAAAAACAAATTCAACTAGCTCAATAGTTTCAACTCGGTTAATTCACATGTATTTTTTTTTCCAAAAATTAAACACCCTCGTTGCAAGCTATGTATTCAACTGTTGAATTAATAATTAACACTTCCATTGGATGTGTATTTTTTGATGAAATTTCTTATTGATCTATCTAAAAAAAGAATAACATTCACAAATCAATCATATCTATGATCGCATCTCTGAAGTTTGTTACACGTATAGCCTAAAAAAAGATTGTATGCTGAAGCCATTATTTGCGATCGGGTTTGAACTTGAGTGACAAGATTCTCCTAATACCACATGCCCAATCAAGAGCTCTCTGTATCTTAGCCTGCGATGCATTGGTCCAGCCACACGTCGTATTACCTTCAGCTTCAGGTCCAATCGTTGACTCTGGTCGGATCATCATTAAGCCTTGTAGCTACACATCGTACGAAGGTCAAGAATATGTATTTGTG
Organism: Moricandia moricandioides; assembly: GCA_905132885.1. NCBI lineage: Eukaryota > Viridiplantae > Streptophyta > Magnoliopsida > Brassicales > Brassicaceae > Moricandia > Moricandia moricandioides. The sequence goes on from CAJHQQ010000153.1 coordinate 27,805, forward strand.
GATGCAAACGTATAAATAGTACTCCATCCGTTCTTTCCTCAAGATACATGTTTTTCACATCATTTGTAGTAATATATTTGGTTTGACTGATTTAAGATGATATATACAAAATATTGTTTGGTAAAGCACTGATACGGACACACTAGGAAAACAAACGTGACATTTTCACACAAAACTGATGTTTATGGAATACAACAATTTGTATATTGAAAAGTAACGAAGTTAAATAAATAGAGAGGAGAATTTTATTTACCTTGGGAGATGCAGTTTAGTAGAAGCAGAGAGAATATAAAAATCCAAAATTGAGTTCTCATTTCTGTATGTCTTAGTAATAGTAAATATACATGTTAAGGGAAAAAAGAACCTAGATTATGGCACATAAATATATTGACAAACTCACTTTAAGTATGATTAGGGCTGAGACTTTTAACCGAACCAAATTTGCCAAACCAAAATGTTCTGTTTTTAGTTAGTTCGGTTTGGAAGTTCAGTGAAAAAACTCGGCTTTTTATTCGATTCGGTAATCAGTTAATTTGGTTTTCTAAAAAAAATCCAAACAGTACCAGTTTTAATCGAAGTTCTGAACCGAACTAATTTAACTAACCAAAATAACTGAGCCAAACTAACCGAACTAATCAAAATCCGAACCGAAATAATTGAATTAATAAAAAAATTTCAATTTTTATTCCACTTAAACCCAAAATTTAACCAAACTAACCGCAAGGCAGGTTTGATTGTAGTGGATTAGACATAAAGAAAAGGTGAAACTTTTAACTTGAAGAGAAAAAAAGGAGGAGGAACTTAATCAATTTTGAAAACAACTAAAAAACTGCCTTTTTCAAAAAATAAAATAAGAAAGTAACAAAATAAATAAAAAAATTCATTTCAAAGATTTACCATCGGTAATGAAGGTTATATTAACCTGAATGTAATGTAGAGATTTACAATCAGTGATATATGTGTTTCACCTTTTCTTTATATCTAATCCACTACAATTTTCTAATCAAGTTAAAAGTTTCACCTTTCTTGAAACTGAACTAACCGAAAACTGAACTGAAATTTTTCGATTTTGACCTTCTGAACTAACCAACCTGAACTACCCGAATAAACCGAACCCGCATCCTAATTATGAAGATCAATTTATGGGGACTTGGGAAAGGTCTGGGACAAGAGAAGTTTTGTTTTATTTAGTCACAAGAGAACCTAACTAAAAGAGCAAAGAATAACATAGATCTCTTCAACGAATCAAAGGTGCCTTCAAGAGTAATAAAATATTCAAGAAATTGATGGTATATGTAAGACTTTTTTTATAATTTTTATTATCATGATTATTACTCTTTTCTCCTTTTCTTTGCTAAAATTTGGATCAGGATTATACTTTAGAATTTAACCATTTATTTAACAGAATTCTTTTTGTGTAGCGAATACGGAAGTTGAGAAGAGACATTCACAAGAAAAGAATTTGATGCAAAGATTAAAGATTCAAATATAAACAGAACAATTTCATAAGAAACTAGTACTAAGAAATCCCCAATAAACACATAAAATCTGTATACTGTGATTAATGATTTTTCAATGCAAAGGACTACATAGAGAGTTGGTTTGATCAAAAGACATACAACACTTGAGCCAAGTTATTACAAAGACAACAACTCAATCAAACTTCAAAAGCTTATGATAATAACAAAAGAAGACTTTTAACTCAAGAAAGCACAAACGGAGCTTATGTCATTGATTTTGATAAGGCTTTAATGAAGCCTAGTGAGTTCTTCAACTCTCTTACACAACTCTTCCACTTGAACATTCATGGACTTAGATACCTCATCCATCTTGTTCCTACTCAGATCCAAAAACGATTCAATCAAGTCCCCATCCAAGAAATTTCTCACTTCCACGGTTCTCTTCTCGTTATAAAACGATCTCCATTGCTCATGGCTCAATCCCCCAACTCCTTTAATCACTTTCCTCAAACTTGACTGCAGTTTCTCCAAGAAAGCATACTGTTCTTGTGGCAGTGAAGCTATCACTCCAATCACTCCATTGACTGTACCAAAGATAACAGTTGGGATCTGACCAATCTCTTAATCAGGTAGCCTCATTACTAGTGATCCATGGCAGAATCTGTTCACAAATTCCCCAAGGTGATACTCCCCAACTAGCATTGTAATCCCGAGCACGTTCCTCAATTGCACCTTCCTCATGTTTTAACCAACAACAACAACAAGAAGATCAAGAATTATTCATCCAAAGCTACTGGTCTTAAGCACAAGACAGATATACCTTTTAGATCAGCAAGGAGATTGATTTCATGAGATCACCAACAACAATAAAGTCTCCACGGGTCTGTACATAGAGAGCTAGAATGTGTTCGTGATGTCCACATTCAGACTGTAACTCACGAGTGCCATCATCGCGCAGCATCCACTTGTATAACTGAATCTTCTGATTAATAGCAGCGAGAAGTTTTCCATTAAAGGCATTGAGAGAGTAAACAGCTCCTTTGGTTTCTTTCTCAGCGATAAGCTGCAGTTTCTTATCTTCAACTATAAACACTAGTATCCTTCCCTACATTCACAAAAACGAAATAATTACAAAAAGAACTTTGACTTGAGAGTGATGATGTCTATAGATGAAAGATGATACCTTGGTTGGTTCATTTTCCTCTGGTAAAACATATGCAGTTCCAACACAGTAATAGACATTTTTGTCATTGGTGAACGAGCAGCTTAGTATGGAGCAAGCGTATTCAAAGGCATCCAAAGGGTAAGTTGACATAAACTCGAAAGATTGGTCATCTAAAAGACGAACAAAATGCATTTCAGATTCTTCAGCATTTGTCTGGTTTCCCAAACTGCAGATACCACATGTACGAGTCTTTTCTTGATGGCAGATTCGACGAGCATGCTCTCCAAGAGGAATAGTGCGTATGTGAAGCTTCTGAATGTCATCAATGGTGCCAATCGTGAGTTCACCTTCTCTGGCAATCGCTAAACTGCTCACAAGAGAGGACCACATTTCAATTAACTCACGCACTCGAAATTGAAAGCTGAAAAAACAAAGATGAAAAGGATGTTTTGTTGCTGCTATAGATTACTGTTGGTCTATCTGATGCAGCAAAGACATGTGTGGCATTTTTCGATGAAAACGTACGCAGAGTTATAGGCTGAGTACCAAGTGATACTTTTTTTTCTGTCTTTCAGTTGCCCAGTAGTTGTATCTAACTGGAAGTTCAAAAGATGGCCATCTCCAAGAGCACAGAGCAAGAGATCTGAAACATATGTAAGGTTCTACCATAAAATTTCACTCGGTTCTAGGCTTATCTGAAGTAATGTTCAATGGAATCATACCCCTTGGAATGCACAGAGAAGAACAGATCGGGGAATGATCTCTCCTCCCAGTTGCTCTTTTGTAATAAGTGTCAGTTCTGGAAGCGAGAAAATCCTCACACTTATATCTGTCCACATCCCAACCGAAGCTAGCTGGCTGTAGTTAGGATTATCGCCAATAGGATTTATGTCAAGACAAGAAACCTCGTACTCCAAAAGAGTATGTTGCACTTCTGTTAATTTCCCATCTCCAATTTCTAGATAAACCAAATGCCCACCTCCAGTAGCCAAAAGAACCTACCAAGCAATCAAAGAATCCATTTACAAATGGTTATTCAACAACGTGGTATATGTGTATATGTCTACATATTCAAGTTAAATTTCTCTGTCAGGACAAATATCTTCAAATCAAATCCAGAATGAGAAGACAAACCTGGCTGGCATTTGCGGTAGCAACATTAACAGTGAATCCAGCTGGGGCATGCCACTCATCCCGCAATTCTCTAGTTGTAGAGCTGACTAGTCTAACAGAATTTGAAGAAACCTGATCCAGAGGAGGCAGCAGTTAGTTCATGTTCATGAATAGAGAGGAGAAACCAGACAAGTGTTTTAGACAGGACAGTAAGCTATAACAGCTATCAAATACATTGATTGTCCTCAAGCACTAGGAAAGACTTGCCTGCACGAGCTGATTGTACACAGCATCATGGCAAAATAAAGTCTGCACTTGAGACAAGAAGCCCTCAATCTCTGTTTCTTCCAGTTCATCCTCAAGATTCATGGCTAATATACGAGTTTCACCGATAAAGCTAACAACTAGGAATGTGTCGAAGGCTTCATCAACTGAAGAGTTCAACGACCACATCCCCTTGATACTATCAAGCTCCACAGACGCCTATACTACAGCAGAGTTTTAAGCTAGAAACCAGATGAAAAAATTGCACATACAAGAGATCAAGAATTCGAGTCATAGATCAAACCTGTTCATTGATTCCTATTCCGTTACGAACTATGCGGAGAGAGCCATCCTTAAATGCTCCAGAGCAAGTTACAACCTGACCTTGCCCCTGTCTCTCGAGGTCAACTACACAAAAGTCGACAATAGGCCCCAAGTTGATATACCTTTCCAAGACTTCTACATATGAGCCTTTTGCATCAGGATGTAGATTAAGCTTTACTAGCTGCAATTGGAAACATTTAGATGGTTAGTTTACTTCTCCTAGAAACTAAAGAAAAAGCAAGGACAATTATTTCTTGATCTTTAGTCTTTGCTGTGAACCGATAAAGAATAAACAAAGTCTCATCCACAGAGGATTATTATCAATCAACAATCCATTTAAACAGTGCAAAAAAATTAGAAAAATGAGATATAACCATTCCTAACTCACCTGTGAATCACCATAGCTTGAGCCGACAAAGACAACTGCATTGTCAAGATATGATATAATTGATGCAATAGACGTTTCACCCAGAAGCTCAATTTTTAGGCCAGTGACCCTTCAGATACAAATAAAAGCAGCATATCCACAAAGTAAATAAGTTCAGTACAGCTTGAAATGTTTAGACTATGGAAGGTGTAAGAGTAAGCACGCTCACTTTTCTTTCTCGTGCGTTATAACAAGCAGATGAATCAGTCCAGCATGGTCACCAAGAAGATACCTAGAGCCATCAACATCAACTCTTCCATATGCTTTAGTGATGGACTGGGCACGAAAATGGAAGGTCACATATCAAACTTAGTAAAAGGGGTACTCGCAGAAATCTCAAGAACTTACAGGTCTTATTGGTATTGCTTTGAATGCATTAGCACTGCAGTAGACGATTGTTTCTTCACCAATAATAAGGACGCCACAGAGAGGTGGTGGTACAGGAATCAGTAAGTCAGCACCATTGTCGAGATTGTTCTGTGACCACAAAATCCTTATCTTTTAGAGAGACTTCATATGTTTTAACATGACGAGCATCTTTGTTGTCCTATGAAATCATACATTAGTTAGTCCCACCGGTGAACATTCTAGATTGCATCACACAAATCAGATTACATCAACAAAATATATTAAAAAGTAAAGTAATGGAAAAGAAAAGAACTGTTGACTACCATTCAAATAAAATTGAGCAAAGTTACATTGCTTAAACTCCCGAGGGTAATATATTAACCAACTTCAAAAGAGTTCTTTCTACAGTGAACTCTAGTAAGACTTAAAAATATAGAACAAGGTTTAGATATGTCCAATAAACAAATTCAAATTCCAGACCTGATAAAGTACTGCAATCGTGGGTTTTGCACACCCAAACAGAAACTTGATATCCAGAACCTGCAATTCCTCCAGCCTGAAATTTAGTCACATGGTATAACCTAAAAGAAGAACCAAAGAAACATAACGCATCATCTTACATCATATAAGCAAACGATAAATAGAAATTCAGAAACATGATAGATAATTCAGTAAACGAGCAGACGTTTATATAAGACAAGTATATACCTTGAACAAACCGTCATACAGATGGAGTCCAATTAGTCTACAATCTGGATCGATTATGCCAATCTACAAAAGAAAGTATCAAAATTAGTAATAAGCTACAAGCCAACAGATCTGTTAATCAGGTTTATTTTTGATGAAGGAAAGTAAAAATTTAAGCATTGTGACATGCACAGTCCAACAAGACGTTATTCACTACCTGACCATTGTCTGTTGGTCGCCCTATACGGTCAGAAACATCCCCCATTGCTCTGAAAAATGTCAAGACACCATATTCAGCAGAACAGTTAACATCAACTGATTAGAGCAACATGATCATATAACAAAAGACAAGTAACACAACTAGTTGGTTAACATCAATTGAATGCATGAAAAGATGTTATATTTTCGAAACTCTACCGTGTGACAAGCTCGGAGGACTCAGCATCCCACTGAAGAACACAGAATTTGTATCTCTCAGTTGCAATGAACAAAAAGTCTTGTGCTTCTCCCTACAAAGAATGGCGAAACATACTCTATCAACATTGTAACTTACTAATACGACCATGATAATAAGAGATGTATACATATACTCACATGGGGCCTGAACAACTCCAAAGTAGCAATTCTTCCATATATAGGAACATCCAGCATGGGCTGCAATGCAAGAACATCCACCAGAGAGTTATATTCAAGGCGACAAAGTGTTATAATTTATACTCTAAAGTCCAACTAACTTAAGACTTGTAAATGAAAAAACAAGATAGCAACTCTTCCTTGTTGATGAAACGATAATCTATGTAAGCCTGAGAGAGCAGAGATGTATGTAGTACCTGAAGCCCTTGTGGGGTGAGCAAATGGATCTCAATACGAGTACATTTCCTGCAAACAGATCAACACCTCTCAGTCACACTAACAATACAGTGTATCTGATCCAATTTTACGATACTTGAAACCCCTCCATATCAGATAAAGGCAGGATCTTTATATTGATTAGTGAATTGTCTTCAACATGTAATAAAATTTCAGACTTCAGAACAGTTAGAGCCATAAAAAAACATGTCTTAGTGTCTGAATCTAGCTTGCTTGAAAACCCTAAACCTCAAAATAAACAGCTACACTACCAAAAGTAATCTAATAGAAGGAAGAGAGGAGAGTTCATACGCAACAATGAGATTAAGCTCTTGAGGACTGGTGAAGTTGCCAACGCACGAGTGAGTGACACTGGTTGGTTTCTGAGCTGTCACCACGTAATTCCATGAGCTCATCTTCTTCCTCTAATTCAAGAGAAGCTTCTTGAGTTCTCTAACCAGCAGACAGAGAGAGAGACCATTCAATGGTGACGGCCGGTTCGGTTTACAATCGAAATTTACATGAATGGTTAGTGTTCGGTTTACTTCGGTACACATAAATTTTTGAATAGGATTAGCTAAACCGATCCAGTTCGAACTTTTACATCTTACACGAATTCGGTTAAACCAAAATTAAACCGGATTGAGCACCAAAATAGTGGTCCGGTTATACCGTTTAGGATGTTCCCGGTTACACTTCGGCTATTTTTATGTAATTAAAGGCCCGTTTGTTGCTGAATGAAATTATTTAATGGGCTCAGTATAGAGTAGCCATTAATGGGCCGGTCAGCCCGGGTCAACCCGGTTCCTGAAGAAAACCTAAAAGTGCAAGATTTTAAAGTTGTGAACGTTCCGACCAAACAAAACAAAACCGTTTTGTTTTCTTTTTTGCTTAGCCGTCGCCGCTAAACCCTGAAGCTAAACCTTAAACCCTAATCGAGCTCTCCTGCTTTCGCTGAGAGACAGAGAAGCATGAAGTACCCGAAAGGTGGAGGCTTTAAGAGAGGCGGCAAGAAGGGTTCAAGTGATGTGGATCCGTTCTTCGAGCAAGAGACGAAGAAACGGAGGAAAGTTAGTTACGACGACGAAGACATCGAATCTATTGACTCCGACGCTGAAGAGAACGGGTTTAACGGCGAAGATAGGAAAGGAGATGAGAAAGCTGAGGAGGAGGAGGAGGATGAGTTTGCTGATGAGACGGCGGGAGAGAAGCGGAAGAGGTTAGCGGAGGCGTTTCTGTTACGGACCAGGGAAGCTCAGAGGAGACAGCGTGAAGAACGTGATGAGGATGATGATGAAGACGATGAGGATGATGATGATGATGATGAGGGTGATGTTGTCAAGACTTTGATGAAGAAGCAGCAGGAGGATAGTGGTAGGGTTCGAAGAGCCATTGCATCCAGGTAATGAAGAAACTTTGGTGTCGTATGCATTCATGATAGTGATTATGATAAGGTTTGAAGAATGGTTATAGTGATAAGTTTAATTCTTTTTTTCATGAGTCAGTGTTCAGAAGCTATTGAGTAGTGATTGGTTTCGTATTATTGTCAAGCAGAGGATAAGATAATGAAGAACTTGGTGAATTAAGGTTTCTAATGTTTTAGAAAACCAATTGAATTGTGAAGCAAGTTTAGTGATTTTTTTATCATTTGTTAGGTCTGAAGAATGGTTTTACTGATGTAGTTTAAGTGTTTTTTTCATTATTCAGTGTCCAGGAGCCACTGAGTAGTGATGGGTTTCGTATTCTTGTCAAGCACCGACGATCTGTTGTATCTGTTGCTCTATCTGATGACGACACTAGAGGTTTCTCAGCTTCCAAAGACGGTACTATTGTCCATTGGGATGTGTCTTCTGGTAAGAGTGACAAATACAAATGGCCAAGTGAGGAAGTTCTGAAGTCTCATGGGATGAAAGTGAGGGAGCCTAGGAGTAAAAAACACAGTAGAGAGTCTCTTGCTTTAGCTGTTAGCTCTGACGGTCGTTATTTAGCGACTGGTGGTGTTGATCACCACGTTCATATATGGGACGTTCGTACCAGAGAACATGTCCAGGTAATGATAATATCCTCTTCTCTGTTCTGTGTTTCTTTTGTCTAGTCTTGCTCCTCTCAGATTTTCTTATATTCATGTGTCTACAGGCCTTTCCAGGTCACAGGAACACCGTTTCTTGCCTATGTTTCAGACATGGGACAGCGGAGGTCTACTCTGGTTCTTTTGATCGAAGTGTCAAGGCGTGGAATGTAGAAGATAAAGCTTTTGTACAAGACAGTTTTGGACACCAGGATGAGATCCTAGCCATTGATGCGCTAAGGAAGGAGCGTGCAGTTACGGTTGGAAGAGATAGAACCATGCTATTACACAAGGTAATAGGCTCTTTCTTATCTTCCATTAGTGGAGGAGCCATCATCATATGGTTTCTGTTATTCTGTATTTGTAAGTCTTGTTATATGATGTTAGATGCCTGAGACAAGCCGTACGGTTTACCGTGCACCTGCATCGTCTCTTGAGAGCTGCTGTTTCATCAGTGACACTGAGTACCTGTCTGGTTCGGACAACGGAACTGTTGCACTTTGGGGCATGTTAAAAAAGAAACCGGTGTTTCTCCTCAAGAATGCACATTCCATTATAGCTGATGGAATCACCACTACTGGTAAATTCCTTTTGTCTCTGATGCAATTGAATCTTAACATTGCATCTCTGAAAGGTCTTAATCTCTATTTTCCTTTTTTTAAACAGAAAATGGTGATCATAGTCATGTCGAGCCTACTAACTCTTCCACAACGAGTTCTTGGGTAAGTTCAGTTGCTGTGTGTAGAGGTAGTGACCTTGCTGCATCTGGAGCTGGTAATGGTTTTGTGCATTTGATGGCTGTTGAAGCAAGTTCCCTTCGACCTTTGTTCAAGCTTCCACTGGTACATTTTCTTTCCCTAGTTATGTTTTGTAGTGCTGTGTTGATACGTATGTTGTTTCTGAAAGTGGTTAAGAGAAAAGCATTTCACTTGCATATGAGAAACTTGTATTGATTCTAGTACAAAGAGTCACTTCACCAAGTAGTAATCTCACAATGCTTCTTTGATCATGTTACAGACTGGATTTGTGAACTCTATGGCTTTTGCGAAATCCGGTAAATTTCTGATTGCTGGTGTTGGACAGGTATGTGATCATTCTCTCTTATCTTCTTCCTTTTTTTCTTTGTTCTCTGTTTTATTTCTGTGAATGCTAATCTCAAAACTGTTGTGTTTGTGAAATGGATATGGTAGGAGACTCGATTTGGAAGATGGGGATGCATAAAGTCTGCGCAAAATGGTGTGGCAATACATCCCTTAAGGCTGTCATAAGGCTTTAAAGAAGAGTTGGTACTTATATTTTTGAATCTCAAGTTATGTAATGCTATTACAAGTCTTTTCAGCTCTTAAAGTTTTTGCTCCCTTTTTGTTTGTTTTATTGTACCCAATTTTTCTAATACAAGAGAGAAGAACTTTAACGTTTTTGAGGTTCTGATGAATCAAAGACATGAAGAATTGCAGCGTTTATATAAAGTATAACACTATTAAACCAAGATCCAGACCCAGCTTAAGAAAGTAGCGTTTGGGAAAGAAAATAAAAGGAGGTATGATCCTCAATTCTCAATACCAAATAAGCAGGTATGTAAACCTCTTAAAGAAGGAATCACTCCATAGCTTTGTGTCCTTCTAAGTAAGGAACATTGCCATCATGATCAATCACAATATGGTAAGTCTCTCCAGTTCCTTGTGGACCAACTATTCTCTCAACTGAGACTAGTTCAAGGGAGTCTCTTTGGGATCTTCAAGCTCTAACTGAGACTTTGGATCTACTTGCTTGCTGAAGTGACATGCATATTGTTCTGTTTGTTCAAACTTAGTTTCCTAGATACCGATTCTAGTCTTTGAGTTGCCTAGATACCAAGTCTAGTCTTTGGCCCGACAATTCTTTCAGAACTTGATGTGTTTTGAAGTTTGTAGGAGAATTTGTGAAGTGTCTGAGCAGATTCATTAGCAAAAGAAGCAAAGACCAGAGACGTATTATTTTTCCATGTTGACTAGACATGGTCAGATGGCAAATACCCCATGACTTGTTAGGTTGACAGAATCAAAGGTCAACGTTTACCACAGGCTCATTGTACCTTTCTTTGGAACCCTCCTCTTTTTATTATTTTATTGGGGCTCAAAAAAATTCAACATTTTAATTTACAGAATAATATATAAATTTATATATTATATTTATTTAATTTTGACAATATTTTTATTGATTAAATTGATTAGTTTTGTTATTAGAATTTTAAAAGGTAAATACATTTTTATTCTGTAACAAATATAATTTATATTATTTTGAATTTTTAAATTTTTATTTTTGTTTATTATACATATCAAATCGGATATCTAGTTAAAATATTTAAATTCGAATATCCAGACACCGAATATCCATTTAGCTACAAATTCAATTGAATAGTTGATTATTCGGACAAAACATATCAGATCACCAATATTTTTAAAAACCGGATATTCAATTTGTGTCCACCCCTTGTCACAACTACATGTAAACTAACATCTCCATTGTGTTTGTAAGAGAAATTAAAAAAGTTCATGAGTAGGTGAGCAAGGGAAATTTTTATATTGTTCTCTAAATTATCTCTCTTTGTTTGGCTTCTATTCTGACTATTATTTGCTTGTAGATGTCAACCCATCAAATAAACAAATAAGTTTGGGTATAATGAACACACAAAAAGAAAAGAATCTGACTTCCCATAGAACTTGTCATCACATTTTGCATAAATGGAGACCATAAAGTTGCCGACTTTGGTGGGAATGATCTCATTTTTCTTAAATTGACAATTTGCTTCATTTTAAAAAAAGAGAGATAATTTAAAAAAAAAAAGCATATTTTTAAAAAAGTCCTAGACTCAGAGAGCACGTATTCTTCGTCATTTCTCAACCTCTCCTCCCTTTCCCAAGATTGTAAGAACACCAAAATCTCTCTAGTCTCTCGATTTCCAATTCATGTATGTGTGTTTCATGCAAAAGTGTTCATGTTTAATCATTAATCAGTTTAATTACCTTAAGAATCATTAGAACTTTTTGTCTATGCCCGTTTCTACAAATAATGTGTGTGATGGATCCATATGTTTGTTTGTTAAATGTAGGATCATTGCGTTCGATGATTGTTGTTTCTTAGAAGAGCAATGAGCAATTATGCAGCCAGACTTGGTCAGCCTGCCTCAGGTATATCTCAAGTTTGATATATAGATTTAGAGCAATTTTCTTAATTTTCATGTTATGTAGTGTTATAATAAGGGCTGCATAATGATCATTAGGGTTTCTGATGATTTAGTTTGCGTGTTAAACAGGTAAAAGGAGAATAAAAGATCTTTTGAATCAACCTGACAACCGAGTCTGTGCTGATTGTGGCGCTCCTGATCCTAAATGGGCGTATGTTTGCATCCTCCTCTTCCTTTGTGCTTTCAACGTCTTGCTATTAAAAAAGTTCTCAAATAGGGTTTTTTTTTAAAATTGTCACAAAAATAGATCTTAAGAAAAAAATTAAAATAGAATTGTTATTTTAAAATTTTTTATTTTAAACCTGACCTTCAAAACTACACCCCGTAACTATAAAGTTTAAGTCTAAATTAGTTAATTTAAAGAGTATAAATGTATATTTACACATTTTCATAAAGTTTATTTTAATTATTTTTTACTTAAATATACTTTTGTGACAAAAAATTTGTAGGTCTATATTAGAGTATTCATCTTATTTTCTAATCAAGTTACTATATTCATTCTACATTTAGCTTGAAATCTATACAATCTTTGAGATTCTCACCATTTTCTTGATAATCACTAGAGGCTAATAATGCATGTGCTTTTGTCTTTAGTTATGTTCCACCTTTGTGTGTCCTTTCTTTTTGTTTAATCAGTTTTTGTGGCTTCTTTCTCAGTTCATCAAATATCGGAGTCTTCATTTGCTTAAAATGTTGCGGTGTGCACCGAAGCCTTGGTACTCATATCTCAAAGGTGATAATCAAAGATTCTAAATATCTAAGCTTCCGCCTAGACGGCAACTCGGTTATATCAAAAAAGATTTCTAAAATCCAATTTATACGATTCAAATCGATTTATACGATTCAGATCGATTTATACGATTCAAATCAATCTAAATTATTCAAAATCGGTTAAAATCAGTTAAAACCAATCTAAATTAGTCTAAATATGTTAATTTAAACAATAATATTATTATAGATCCACAAATTTGACTGAATATTTTTGTTTTACATATTTAATTTGATAATTTATCAAAGTAATTTTATAATTTTATTTAAAAACTAAAATATTTCATATAAATTTCATATATATATATATATATATGAAATTTATATGAAATATTTTAGTTTTTAAATAAAATTATATATATATATATATATATATATAAATCAATAATTTGTTAACATCTAGACCTTGCCTAGGTACCAAATAATCTGCGTAGTCGCTAATGCTCTGTAAAACGCCTAGTTACCGCGTAACGATTTTTTGAAGATCGATGATAAAAATATCATGCATATATATATATAGCTTCTATATGCTGTCCCTTTCTCTTTATTACTCAGAAAATATGATCTCTTGTTTGGTTTATCTAGGTCTTGTCTGTGACACTTGATGAATGGTCTGATGAGGAAATCGACTCCATGATTGAGATTGGAGGAAATGCTTCTGCTAATTCTATTTACGAAGCTTTTGTACCTGAAGGAAGCTCTAAGCCTGGACCTGATGTTAGTCATGACCAGCGTATGAGATTCATTAGGTACTCTTATTCTAAAATAACAAATCTATCCTTGTTTCTAATGAGTTACTCAAAGTCTTTGAATCTTTGTTTAGGTCAAAATATGAACTCCAAGAGTTTCTTAAACCTAGCTTGCGGATTACATCAGGGAAGTGTTCAACAAAGAAACCATCTTTTCTTAAATCAAGTCTTTCTACAAAGTTCATGGATAGTTTTCGCGCAAATTCGTCATCCAAGAAGATAGTAAACCTTCTAACTTGCAATCTCTTTTAATATTCATAAAAGGACAAATCTCTCAAATAGTCCATTTTGAAGTTTTTATCACAAAAATAGATCTTGAGAGAAAAAATGACCAAAATAGACTTTTTTATTTTAAAAATTTTAATATTTTTTATTTTTTTTTAAATTTTTAAACCTCAACTCTAAAACCCCACCCCATAACTTTAAACCCTAATTTTAGATTAGTTAACCCAAGGGTATAAATATATATTTACATGTTTTAATAAAGTTCATTTTGGTCATTTTTCTCTTTGAGTGCTATTTTTGGGACAAAAACTTTTTTAGATCTATTTTGGTTTTTATCTTCATCATTTCAAATAAAATCTTCTTGATGAGATTTGTAATTTTGATAGTTTGAAGAAGGAATGGTAGAGTTTATAGGATTGTTGAAGGTGACTGTTAAGAAAGGTACAAACTTAGCAATCAGAGACATGATGTCAAGTGATCCATATGTTGTCTTGAATCTAGGGAAGCAAGTAAGTGTATCTCTTTGTTTACCGTTTATAAACCTGGACTTTTGTGGGATATTAAAATTATTTTTTCATGTTTTGTTGATTGTTAAGAAACTTCAGACAACAGTTGTGAATAGTAACTTGAACCCAGTATGGAACCAAGAGCTCATGCTTTCTGTTCCTGAGAGCTATGGTCCAGTGAAACTGGTAAGCACATCCTAAAGCAGATAGAGGTGTATACTCTGCATGCATCTTTATGGGTTTGTGTGTGATTGCAGCAAGTGTATGATTATGACACATTCTCTTCTGATGACATAATGGGAGAAGCTGAACTTGACATCCAACCTCTAATAACATCTGCAATGGCTTTTGGGGATCCTGAGATGTTTGGGGATATGCAGATTGGGAAGTGGCTAAAGTCGCATGATAACCCGCTTATAGATGACAGCATCATTAACATTGTTGATGGGAAAGTGAAGCAGGAGATTCAGATCAAGCTTCAGAATGTAGAGTGTGGAGAACTAGAGCTTGAAATGGAATGGTTGCCACTTGAACAATGATATGCAATAGGTCCCATTGTATGTGAAGTTACAATTTGATTTGTTGGCTGCTTCCTTTTCATACGAAACTCTTTGTTTGAAGTATTCAGTTTTTTTTTATGGTTATACATTACAGATTACACATCGTAATAGGTGCCAGTTTATTTTTGGCCTAGTATTACACTTTCATATTTGGTTAACAATGGACACAAGAGTCATCTTGCTCATCGTTATACCAGTCACACCAGAGAAAGCTAAAAACATCTGTTGATTGACTTGGATCCCCCAATATACAAAAATCATCTTCCTCTTAAACAACTCAAACATTATAGGCATCTAGGTGCGTAAGAACCACTTCAGATTTGAGAAACTACACTATCAACCATCTGTTGCTAACAAAGGATTAATGAGACTTGAAGCTAACAAAGAGAATGAAGTTACAACAGTTCTAGACTTTGCTATAGACCTCATTTTCAGCGAACCATTTAAGTCGAGAGTTGAGAAACCACACTATCAACCACCAGCCTGAGACACTAACACCATTAACCATCTGTTTGAGAACCTATCGCTATCAAACCATCCCTTGTTAACCAAAGCATGAGAGGCATTAAGCTAATTTCGAAAACAGATGAATACATAAGTTAAAAAAAAAACAATACAAAGTGAAGAGAATGCAAGTCCCCTCACTGAACCGATTATCTTTGGTATCAAGAAGCTTTCACCAGTCTCAAAAATGTTTAAGCTTAAGCTTTCAGAAGTTTAAGCTAAGCAAACCGAAGATAAGAGACAAGGATAACGAACAATACACTACAAACTAGCAAAAAGGCACAGTAAAGAGACAAGGATAAAGAGCAACGAACATTATATTCCACAATGGAGAATTCCGATTAGGTTCATAACGAAAGAGAAGACAAGGGCACAAAGCGAGTTCATCAATTATTTATCAGGGGCTTTACAAGGCCCCAACACAAACCATAATAAGTTTTTAAAAGAAAAGCAGACACTGACTTTTGATCCGACAAAGGACTAGAGATTTAGAATCCACCACGGAGACGGAGGACCAAGTGGAGTGTAGACTCCTTCTGGATGTTGTAGTCTGCTAAGGTGCGACCATCCTCGAGCTGCTTTCCAGCGAAGATGAGACGCTGCTGATCCGGAGGAATACCTTCCTTGTCTTGGATCTTCGCCTTCACGTTGTCAATGGTGTCGGAGCTCTCCACCTCAAGTGTGATAGTCTTACCGGTCAAGGTCTTCACGAAGATCTGCATACCACCACGAAGCCTGAGCACCAAGTGAAGTGTTGACTCCTTCTGGATGTTGTAGTCTGCAAGAGTGCGACCATCCTCAAGCTGCTTCCCAGCGAAGATGAGACGCTGCTGGTCCGGAGGGATGCCTTCCTTGTCCTGGATCTTAGCCTTCACGTTGTCAATAGTGTCCGAACTCTCAACCTCAAGTGTGATGGTCTTGCCGGTAAGGGTCTTCACGAAGATCTGCATGCCACCACGTAGACGCAACACCAAGTGAAGGGTTGACTCCTTCTGGATGTTGTAATCAGCCAAGGTCCTGCCATCTTCCAATTGCTTTCCAGCGAAGATCAGCCTCTGCTGGTCTGGAGGAATACCCTCTTTGTCCTGGATTTTGGCTTTCACGTTATCAATGGTGTCGGAACTCTCCACTTCCAGAGTGATGGTCTTCCCTGTTAAAGTTTTGACGAAGATCTGCATACCACCACGTAGACGCAGGACCAAGTGAAGTGTTGACTCCTTTTGGATGTTGTAATCAGCAAGAGTACGTCCGTCCTCCAACTGCTTTCCGGCAAAGATCAACCTCTGCTGGTCCGGTGGGATTCCCTCCTTATCTTGGATCTTAGCCTTAACATTATCGATGGTGTCGGAGCTTTCAACCTCCAAAGTGATAGTCTTCCCCGTCAAAGTCTTAACGAAGATTTGCATACCACCACGGAGCCTGAGCACGAGATGAAGAGTTGACTCCTTCTGGATGTTGTAATCAGCTAAGGTACGACCATCCTCTAGCTGCTTGCCTGCAAAGATCAACCTCTGCTGGTCTGGTGGGATACCCTCTTTGTCTTGGATCTTAGCCTTGACGTTGTCAATGGTGTCGGAGCTCTCCACCTCCAAAGTGATCGTCTTTCCCGTCAAAGTCTTAACGAAGATTTGCATACCTCCACGTAGACGCAACACCAAGTGAAGCGTAGACTCCTTCTGGATATTGTAATCAGCCAAGGTCCTTCCGTCTTCCAACTGCTTCCCTGCGAAGATAAGCCTCTGCTGATCCGGAGGAATGCCTTCCTTATCCTGAATCTTAGCTTTAACGTTGTCGATGGTGTCAGAGCTTTCCACCTCAAGGGTGATTGTCTTTCCGGTGAGAGTTTTCACGAAGATCTGCATCTGAAATTAACAAAAAACACAGATCAATTTCGAAAACAAAGATTAACCAAATCCATCCAAGAAACTAATCTCAACAGATCCAAAGGATAACAACGCAAATGATCACATAATAACTCTAAAATCGAAAACTAAACTATTTAAATCGAAATTCACAATCAAATCGAATCATCACCGATCCATGAATTGATACAAAATCTAGAAGAAAATCACAGATCGACGCTTATCAACAGATCGCACAATCCATAATCGGATCCTACCAAGAAACAACATAGCTACGCGTAACAACGCAGACGAACAGAGAAAACTCGCGATCAAACGAAAAACTAATAATCGAAGAAGAGATCGAGAAGCTCACCTTGATCGAAACTTGCTATTGAGAAGATTGTTTTTTTTTTATCGAAATCTGATTTGTGAAGGAGATAGGTCGCAAGGGTTCGATTTATACACAAGGATGAAGTCGACTTGGTCATGAGAGAGATAAGGCGGTCAAGTAATAACCAATAATATGACGACACGTATTGAGAGATGACGTGTATATTGCCTTAATTTTAGGTAAGGGAAAAGTATTTGTGCTTTGAGTTGATAACCATGAGCCGTGTGCCGGCCACCAAACCTCTTTTAACGCCGTTTCTTTCTGACTCGTTTATGACCACACTTTCTGACGACCGTAACAGAAGCCGAGCGTTATGAGGTAACGATCGTTACGGAAGATGCTACTATTATTCTTTTCTTTAATTCAATGGCGGAGCTAAAAATGCTAATAATTGAAACCTTGAGTCCCATTCTGTCGACCTTTTCTCGTCTTTTCTAGATATTCCACTTTATTTTTCTTTTCTTTCCTTTTTACTTTTTAAGCAAGTTGAGTTTTAAATTTATAAAAGACTTTGATCACCCAATTATGCGAGTGTTTACTTTCATATATATTTTACTGCAAAATAAATTAAAGCTAAAAATTTGAAGCTTAAATCTTAGAGCAAAAAATTAAAAGCCACAGTTTCAACTAATCAAATCCTAAATGTTTATTTAATTGTTTCAAATATTATAATTTTACAGTTTACATGTCATAATTAATCAATTGTTTTAAATCGGTACATGTATTTGACATTGTTATTATATATTTATTTTATTAAATCTGCATTTAATTATTAAACGAATTAATACATGCATAAAATCATATATTAAAATTAATTTATATTTCATATATTAAATTATACTGGTACTACAAAGCTCTAGATTACTTTTTAACAATTTTTATTTTTATTTATTTTAGATAATATATTGTTGTATATATATAAACTTAAGATATGTTAATTTTTATACATGTATTACATTGTTTACCATGTTAACTCGTATGCTAACATATTATATTATTTTAACATATATATATATATTAATATTTATGAAATTAAAATATATAAAATATCAATTTAATATAATTTATCATATTTAGTTCAATATATTAATTTATTTAATATAAAAGATTATGATTATAAATAATTAAAAATAAGATACGGTTTTTTATTTTCATTTTATAAATGATATATAAAATTATAATAATATATTATTATAATTACGAAATTAGCAAAATATTTACATAAATTTTAAATTTGATAACTTGTTCTTTTTCAAAAAAAATTGTTAGAATTTTTTTAAAATATATATAATAATAGGATAGCAAAAGATATTATAATTCAAATAGTTTCACATATTTTATATTATTAATATTAAAAATACATTTAAAATTTTCTAAGAGAATGTATACTAAAAATTACACATAAAAAAATTCATGATTTTTGTTTTAATAATATAAATAATGATAAAAACACATAAGAATATTAAACAACAATAAATAGTTTTGATATATACATTCGAGAATATCCTATGTTCAAACCGATGAGCACTTAATGGAAATTACTAATAAATAGTGTGAATATTAAGGATTGTAGATATTATGTATATAAGTATTGTTGCGACCGAATGATGGTTTTGAGTATTCTTGTTACATCAGTTTTAAAGATAAACATTCTTAACTATTAAAATCTAGTCATAGCTGGGTTTAAAATTCTAGAAGGGATCATCATTTGATGTTATGTATAATGTGTAAGAAGCTATTACAAACTAAAACCGACCGGTTTTAGGTGTGATATGTTTAAAATGTATTTCAAATGTATTAAAAATATAGAAATTATGACCAGTACGGTATACGGCAGATGTATGTTTTATAAAACAACAATATATAAAATAGACACATTGAATAGTCAATATATTATTGTATTTTAAATGTTGGTGAGTACCGGTTAATATGATTTGGTTTTGCTTATTAAATATAAATCAATAATGAAGTAAGTCTATGTTGGTTAACCAAACTGTATTTTTAGGCCTGGGTATGTGATCTTAAACTGATAACTTTGTTAGAAAATTGATATCTTATTCTTTTAAAAAATTGATATCTTCTTTTTCAAAAAAAAATGTTCAAATTTATGACAAAAGAGAGTCAGATAGAAAGTCTTTGTCGTGGTATTCCAAAAGTTATTCTGCTTATTTATGGTCAAAAGTCAAGTCTTGTTTCCTAATTGATAAGTTTCTTAATTTATGCACTTTGTCTTTTCATTTCTACAACTCTTAAGTGATATATAAATGTATGCACGACAAGAAATAAATCATTCACCATTTCTATATATCAATAACTACTTTTGAAAACTGTGAATCTTTTGTTCAGTTTCAAGCATTAAATTACTTAAGAGTTAATTCTCTACAAGGCACTTTGTCATTGATCATTGTTTGTGGAAACACCTCTCAAGATTTATGGTGCTTCACCACAAGGATCAAACCATAGATTTTTCACTGAAGAATCATCATTCATCTCAACTTCTATCCAAAAAGACATCATCATTTGTCTAACAAACCTATCAAATCATCAAATTCATCCTGATTGTGCTAGTAGCCATCAGAAGATCGACTCAAAATCACTCTCGAGATACATATCAGACGAGCCATCTCTCGCAAAACAATGGTCTTCCCAACGAACAAGATGCTTTTGCCATAGTGAAGAAGATCATAGAGCATGTCAATATGACCACTCACAGCTCTCCCAACCCGACAAGTTAAACCAACGATGAAGCATTTCCTATTATCAGCTTCTGTGGGTTTAATTCAGCCAAACTCCAAGTGGGCCTCGTGCTTTATGGCCCAAGCTCGTCTAAAACCTGCAAGGAAGAATCAAGCCCAAGATCGTGAGGTTGAAGCTCGACGGTCAGATCGGACGACTCCGGCAGTGACTTACCGAGTTCATAGAGGATACGATAAGTGAGCTTTGTACTATGTATTTCATAGATCAGCCATTGTAGCAATTTTGTGTACTTGATCAAGCTTGATAGTGATTCAGTCAAGGGATTTTGATTTCCTCCCCAGTGAGATCAGCGAACACCGAGTGAACATTCGTCTTGCGCATTTTGTTTCTTGCTTGATTACATTCGAAAACCTGAAACATCAAAAATCCTAAAATCAATCACAAGTTTTAAGCAAGATAAAACCAAATCGAAGTTGATCTAAAACTTTACAGCTCCAAATTCACCTACTTGTTCTTGAGCGTCCTCTAGCTCTTCCATGGACATTGGACACCTAAGCTAGTGTTTTAAAGACCAGGAAACACAAGACAGTAACAAGGGTTTTACCTCGATGTTTCTAAGATACTGGCCTCCTCGTTCTCCGAGATAACGTGCTTCCGGTGGTCTGCCCAAGTCCATTACCACCTATAACAAATCATCAGCTGGGTTTAAGAAATAAACATTATAAACCTTGCTCAAATCACAACAGACAAAGCAAAACAAAATACGTCGTGGAAATGATAAAGTAAACATCACAATTATGTACATCGTATTATTGTAACTAGGTGTCTTTCCACAATTTTGTAAGTAATAATATTATAAGAAAAATATATATTATATTTATAATATTATATTTTAAATAATAATTAGAAATATTAAAATATTAAATTTTAACTTTAAATAGTTTAATAAACGAAACTGTAATGTATATTTGTAGAAGAGTTCTGAGATTTAAGATAGTACATCAACATAAATTCAAGCCACTAAAAAAATTTCTCTTACATGAAACCAATATTATATTGAAGTAGTTGGTTGTACAATTATTTTTATTATTATTGTAACACATGAAAAACGAAAATATCCTAATCTCCAAGTAAAAAAAAAACAAAATTTGTGCAGTTCCAAAACGATGGTTGGGGACCTCTGTATCCCCGAGAACGTCTTTGCTGATTTTTTTACGTATGCTTCTTTGATTTGTTTGAGTGTTTTCAATTTATTTTAAATTTAACAAAAAATAATTATTCTTTATATGTTCCTTTCCAAAAACATGGCAAAAACAAAAGTTTTGTATACAATTAAAATAATTACATATTATTTTTAGATATGAATAAGGTATTCAAATCCAAAATTGCAGATAATTTGTAGAAGTAATTTTTATTTTAGCATTGATAAAAATAACTTATAAGATTATACATATACGTTTAAAAAGTTGAGAATAAATTATTTTAGAATACTTTTTATTTTTATATGATTATACATTATTCTAAATATACATTTATACAATTATAAATGGATGTAGAAGTAGTAACAAACAATTTTATAATTTTTATAAGTCTTATTAATGAATTTATAAACTCTACAAATGATTTAATAAAAATATTATAAATGATTTATAAACTATAATAAAATGATATTGTAAAAGATTAATAAAATATTTTTAATTTTTAAATAATTACAAAATCTGCATAAATAATTAATATCATGTGTGGACTTTAAAAAAAAAGTTCTAGTAATGCCTTACATACAAATATAATTCTTTATATAATAATAAACAATCATTATATTTATTACTATAAAAACATGATAAAGTAATTTATATCATTATGAATAAATAATTGATAAAACTAAGCAAACTGATGAAACAATATATATTCTTTCTATAATTATGCAATTAATTGTCACAAATAATTATTTTTAATATTACTTCTGTTCTTTGGTAACTTATATTAATTGGTTATATAGTTACCTTATATTTTAGATCTGAGTAAAATATATAATTAAATTAAATTATAACATTTTTTTTGAAACTTCAGCAATGTGCTATACATAATCAAAAGTCATCCAAGTGACTTTTCAATTAATATATATCTTATATACTAATCATGGAACATTACAATATGTTTTGATGGCCACATGTCGTCACTAAAATGATTTTTAGAATTCTTAGAAAAATATGTTGGTCCATCTAAACATATATTATACTTTTTATTAAGTAACTATAAATTTAATTAGTAGTTTAAAAATGAATATTCTTCATTCTCTCCTTAAATAAAAACTACGAAATTACCTAATATGGTTAACAAATATATGACAATTAATGATTTTGAATAATAAAGATTTGATAACAATTTTTGTATATTTCATCATTTTTTAATTTAATATTCTTAAAAAATAAACAATCACATTAAGCATATAATAAAAAAATTATATTTTTAATATATTATATTTTGAATTTTTTAAAAGATTATAAATTAAAACTGTAAAAAATCACATTGGAATTTTTGTGAACAGTGGTTTAACTTTTTTGTCATAACTAGATACAAATGATAATAAAATCATATAAATAAGAAGTCTCATTTAGTATATATTCCGATTATATATATATATATATATTATTTATTTATTTATTTATTTATTTCAATTCGTTTAAATTAACTATATAAAATACATAAATATGTTAATTTCAAAATTTGCATTGATTAGGTAGCCTCAGTTAATAAATATTCATATTAATAAAAAAAATATTTGCTACAACAAATATATAAATGTTAATAAAACTATATGAGTACGAAGACTCACTTAATATATATATATATATATATATATGTGTGAATATGTGTCAAATATCATTTATGCCGTATATATATACCGTATAAATAAATGAATAATTATTTGATTTTTTTACTTTTTACCAACAAAAAATATTGTAGATAAAAAAGGAGACTGATTTTATTTATGCACCTACTCCAATTTAATTACATACGTAATATTTACTCGCTTTTCAATTATTCAATATATTTATTATTGCATAATACGTAAATAAACACAAAATAGATAATATATATATATATATATAATTATAATTAATTTCATTCCGCGCAATCGCGGATCTCAAATGTTATTTAATCATATCATTCAAAGATACAGTTTTTCATAAAGAATTGAGATGATAAATTATAACATCCGGATGATATCAATGAAGCTCAATGTAAATTAAATAGGTTAAATAAAATATCAACAAACATGACCAAACTTATCAACTCATATTGACAGTCCATGACTATACGTTTGAGAACTTATGACATGATAGTTGAACAATCACATTTAGTATGTGCGCTAATAATGACCTAATAGCAATGTTTTGAAAACTGGACCAGACACCGACTCGGTATACCGACTGATTGACTGGTTGGACCGGTTCCACCGGTCGAACCGAGTTTTCTATTTTTTTAAAAAATAATATATATAATCATATATTTACATTATATAGGTCTAAAAATTAATTCTACATATAATATATTTTCTTTTCTCTTTATTAACTAGAAAAATGAACAATAATCATAACTATAATTATATATACAACAAACAAGTGAATACTATGTAAAACTAAAATTTATAACAAACGAATGATTGTTTAAATTACCGTATTTATTTATTTATACGACTAAAGTCTCAGATTTTATGAATATGTCAAAATAAGAATAATATATGAAATATTAAGTTTTAATAACAGTTGAAAACACATTATTTATATGTTAATTTTTTAGAACCGGGTTTAAAAGTTGATTCGGGTCATTGGTTTTACTGATTTTTTGTCGGTTTTATCGGTTTTCTTGAATTCGAGTTTTAAATCAAATCGAACTCGGCTTTTTTAGCGAGTCACGATTAGACCGATTCGACCGGCCGGTCTGATCCGGTTTTCAAAATCATGCCTAATAGTAAAATTATTATTCATAGTTATCCAGCAAAAAACTCGCAAATATTTAATTATTTATTTTTAATGAAAACGATTAAAGGAAGAGAAAATAAAATATATATTCACTCATCGATCATATCTCTCGGGAGGGGACGTTGGTATGGCTCAACCTAACATGACTATCCTTAATTTTGTATCAAAATCTTCAGTTCTAACCTTTATTTTTGAAATATTGTTTAAATAAATTCATTATAATTAGCTATAAGAATTATAAGGCTTAAATTTAACTTTGTTTCAATTCACGTAACTTTTATATAATATTTAACTATATATTAAAATTCTATATTTATTGGATTATGCAAAATATATATTTTTCACTATACCGCAAAATTAAATTTACTCACAAAAACTTCAAAAATGGGTTTTTTCACTAAAACCAAAATCGAATTTTCTCACAAAAACCAAAAAATATTTTTTTTGCCGAACCTACAAAATTGATTTTTTTTCAAAAAAATCAGAAAACGATTTTTTTCTACCAAAAGTATAGAATCAAATTTTCCACCAAAATCATCCCTTATATATTAATTGAGAAGCACTACAACATGTTTTGATAGTCACGTGTCATCACTACGATGATTCTTAAAGTTCTTAAAATCTTACAAATATGAAATTTCATTTAATATACATATATATCTTTTTATTTCAGTATCGTTTAAATAAATATATATATATATATATATATATATTAAACATTTTAGTTTCAAAAAACTTGCATTGAATAGGAAGCCTCAATCAATATATATTCATATTAATAAAATAATATTTTTGCTACGATAAATATATAATTTTAATAAAATCATATGAGTACGAAGTCCCAATTAATAAATGTTCATATTAAAATATTATATATATATATATATGTCAATATCATTTAATTTAAATTATATACCAAATAAAATAAATAAATGATTATTTTGATTTTTTACTAACAAAACATATTGTAAATAAAAAGAGATTGTTTTTATTTAAGTGCTAGTCCTATTTAATTATATACGTAATAGTTACTCGTTTCCCAATTATTCAATATATTTAATATAGCATAATGCGTAAATGAACATAAAATAAATAATAATATAACTAAATAATTTATATAAATAATTAATGTTCATTCCACGCAAGTGCGAAATTAAAATATTATTTGATTATATCATTTTAAAAATACTATTTTTTATATCAAAATGAGATGGTGATTTATAACTTCTCGATGATATCATTAAAACCTAATGTAAATTAAATAAATGTAAAAAATTAAAATATCAAAAAATATGACTCTATTTATCAATTTTATATTAATGATCCATCATTATACGTTTAGAGACTTATGTCATAATGATTGAATGATCTAAATTAAAATTCAATAATTGTTATTATATCAATTTCTCTCTGTGAATACAAGCAGATAATCACTTAATTTAATATTATATGCTAGTATTAGCCCATTCATATTTATACGCAGATATTTAATTTATTCACTCATCGATCATATCCCCTATCAAAAGAATTTTCTCCAACAGACACCTGTCACTAACTTATCCATCAGCGATCCCACGGATCGTCGTCGAGTCCCCGGTTTTACCGTTTCAGTCGGTTGTCTCTCCCAAATCCTCTTGCTCTCACTCACTTTCCCTCTATATAGTTTTGGTTTTTTATATACTTTTAGGATGTTGGATATTTATAATTTATCTCAGAATATTGGGTATATTTTTGGTACTATTTTTAGTTTTTTCGAGTTAAAATTGATGGTTGACCCAATAGTTAAAATTAATTTTGGCTTAAATATAATAGTTCGATAGTTTATTTAAAATAATTGTTAGTATGGATTCATAAATTTCAGATAGGAAAAAACATAATGAAAATTACTGAGATTGAAATTGACCATTTTTCCCATCTCATCCTAGTTAACTTTTATTTTGATCAAAGAAGTGAATAGTTGTCCGTGATATTTAGATTAGCGACATAAGACAACGACGACACGTAGGAGGCCATGGCAGATTCAACAAGCTAGTAGCATATAATATCAAATGAGGGAGAAACGACTTTTAAGTGGCAGACAAATTTGCCACTTCAGCAAACATCCAAAATTGAAAAGCATCTTAATTCTTTTTATATATGATTTAGAATGTAAAATCAGTTTTATATTCATTACTACAGGTTTATAAACTACTAGTAATATACCCCACCGACACGTGGTGACGATTGATGATTTTAATTCTTTAAAAAAAAACAGAAAAAATAAGGACCTCTTGAAGGGTCCCGGGAAAAGAAATGATAATTTATTATGAAACTAGTATGCTATGTAGCTAAATTTGTTGCTGGAATCATGATAGATTGGCAGTACAATGTATTACAATATTTGTTGAAAACAAAATATATACGTGATTAGTTGAGTTATAATGATATATAACATTCTCTTCTTCTTCTTTTTTGAAGGAACAAAAGAATGGTATTATAAGTGTTATCATCATGAATTTATCATATTTTTGGTACGAAAACATAAAAATAAATATTAATCCAAAGAAAACTATACAAAATACAACAGTTTTTCTGTAAAAGAAATGCAGCCCTTCTTTATGATTAAAAAGTTAGTAAAATATGATAGAGAAATATCCTAAAATAGATCTAAAGATTTTTTGTCACCAAAATAGATTTCAAAGAGAAAAATGATCAAAATAGATTTATTATAAGTGTAAATATATATTTATATCGTTAATTGATCTAAACTTAGAGTTTGGAGTTATGGGTGAAGTTTTGGAGGTGAGGTTTAAAACTAAAAAAGAATTAAAATTTGCAAAATAAAAAACATTTTTTTGATCATTTTTTTCTTTGAATTTTATTTTTGTGACAAAAATCTTAAAAAGTGTATTTGAGAGATTTGTCCAATACGATACTATTGACCAAAAATGATACTCATACCTGGAATTCCATTGTTGTTGATAGTCTTTTGGTAGAATTAGATTCTTTTGCTCTTTCCGGATCTTATGAAATCTGCATTAATTATAATGTTATATATATGTTAGCCATAAGATACTATTTCTTCAGACATGCAAAGAAAGAAAAATAAAATACTACAGGTTTATAAACAATAGTGATGAAATAAAAATAAACAAGCTTGAAATAAAAAACATAAACCTTGCCCAAATCACAACAGACAAAGCAAAACAAAATACTTTGTGGAAATGATAAAATAAACATCACAATTATGTACATCGTATTATTGAAGTATTATTCATAGTTATCCAGCAGAAAGCGACGTAGATATTTAATTATTTTTTTAATGAAAACGATTTAAAGAAACAGAAAGAAATTAAAATATCCATCCACTCATCGATCATATCTGGGGAAGGGACGTTAGTATGGCTCAACCTAACATGATTATCTTTTATCAAAATCTTTAGTTCTACCTTTATTTTTGAAACATGGCTTAAAATAAGTTGATTATAATTAGTCATAAGAATTATAAGGTTTAAATTTAACTCATTTATTTTGATTTATGTAACTTTTATACATTATTTAACTATATATTAAAATTTTAAATTTATTGAATTACACAAAAAAAAGTTTTCTTACCACATCACAAAATTGATTTGTTTACAAAAATCTCAAAATAAGTTTTTTCTGCAAAACAAAAATTACTTTTTTTTCATAAAAACTGTAAATTTTTTTTAAAAAATCTACAAAATCAATTTTTTTTACTAAAACTGAAAAACGAATTTCTTTACAAAAAATACATAATCGATTTTTTTCCAGTAAAACCATTTAATATTAGATGCTAGTATTAACCCAACCATATTTCACGTAGATATTTAATTTATTTTTTGAATGAAAACGATTTAAATGAAGAGAAAAGAAATTAAAATATTGAAAATTTCATTTTTACTATAAATTTGATACTAATTTTCAGATTTACCTTTAACGAATAACTATTTTCAAAAATACTTTCATTTTTTAATGAAAATAGACTTAATTAAATTTTTAAATATTTATAAAAAAATTAAAAATTCAACTTCACTCCTTTAGAATTAAAGTTTAAATCCAAATATTAATATATTTTTGATGATATTTATTTTCAAAAGTGTTACATAACTTATATTATTCTTATTAATTTATCTTTAAAATATCCATTGACTCATCGTTCATATCCGCTATCAGACGACCTTCTTCCACCGACACGTGTCAGTAATATCCAACGGATCGTCGTCGAGTCCCCGGTTATACCGTTTCAGCCGGTTGTCTCTCCCAAATCCTCTCGCTCTCACTCACTTTCCTCTAATATAAAAGCAACGATCCCTCGCCCTCTAAAGAACTCTTCCCTTCAGAATCCGAAAAGCAGTGTATCTGTGGCATATGAACAGAGTGATTAGTCATTTTTCCGGTAAGTTAATGAACGACAAGTGTATCAGCGGCGGCGACACGACGAGTCTCCGATCTACCGTCAAAGAATCAGCCTCAGTTAGTTCTGCTTCGTCGCATAGCTCTGTCGCATCACCGTCGTCTGTGCGGAGAAGCAGAGGCGATCTGGAAACGAGGCGATTTGGTGCGGCGGCGAGCGAGAGGCTGAGGCAGGCGGAGGAGTCTCTAAGGACGGTTATGTTTCTGAGCTGTTGGGGATCTTGTTAGATCTGGTGCTGTATAAAAACTTTTTTCGTATGTGAATATTCTTTTTGGTCTTTCTAGTTTTTTTTTTTCTGTAAATCCATGTACAAAACTAGAAGTTGTGATGAAGAACATGGTTAGTTAGTTTTTTCACAAAGTTTCATGAAGTATGTTGGATCTATAGGTTATGATAAATATTTCTGTTTATGCATTTGGATTTTAATTCATTTGAAATATTATAAAATAATAGATAATTTACTAAGAATTTCGATAAAATTTTAGATGCCGTTTCTGTTTTTTTTTAAAGATGACAGGCTAATGTTTTACTGGTTTATGCTTAGAATTAGTTTTACTTGAGATATTTTTAGATTAACCATTTTTCATACTTATTTTTTGGGTCAAAAAAGAGTGTTGCTCTTCATGTTTTGATTCATAAGTAAAAGATGTAGTTAAGACGATTTTGGACAGAAGATAACCAGTTTAGTTGAGGTTAGAGCTCCACTAACTGATAACTTGCTTCACTTGTTTAGGACTGTCAGAAACTGATTTTTTTGGGTCTTTGTTCAGATTTTGGCATATAGCCAAGGAAAGATATTGACAGCCCCTTATAATCTATAGCTTGCCATATCTCTCATTGATTGTGTTTTTCATAGCTTCAGGTTCCGGTTCAAAAAGGCCTTGCACATTGTAAATACAACTAATCACACTGATGAGATGACCACGTGCAGGAATTAAACATCTTGATATCCTAAGTTTTCATGTGATGCCCCTGATTTTATATACCTGTGAGACACTTGCAAACTTACGATTCAGTTGGGTCACCTTGGTTACGGCAGAGTTTGCTTCCTTGCCTTGTCTTGTGATCATCCATTTACAATATGTTAGATATCAGTGACGTAAGTCAAGTTTATATGAATCCTAAGATCTTTAAACATTTACGTTAATCTTATAACAAAATTATATAAATGTTATAGACTTACCTGCATTTATTGTGTTTGAGAGATCTTTCTGAATGGATTGAATCATGAATCCCTTGTTTTTTTAATTAGAAGGTTTGAAAATTGCACTTTAAGGTTCATATTTCTATTATATGTGGAAAAGCTTAATAGAATCGATTTGGCTACATATGTCATCAAAGTGCGCTTATCTTTTCTATCACACATTTTGTAGAACTCTAAAGTTAAGTGTGTTTGCGTTGGAGTAAGAAGGATGGATGACCTATTAGTAAGTAATTCGTGATATCGTGAAAATGAGGCCAAAGCACGGAGAAATTTCATGTGGTGATTGTAGAGACAATAAACAAGACTTTAGAGTCTCCAAAAAACTAATGCACAACATGTCGCATGGAATGTACCTACGGGCCGAGTGAGTAGGAGTAGGAGGCCCATTAGTCGTGAACGGTCGGGGCATTACAATTGGTATCAAAGCTGGGTAGCCATCATGGTTCTGTCCCAAGAGGTATCTTGAGACCTGTCGTGATGCACAATGGGGGCGTTGTGCTCTATAAGTGGAGGTGGATTGTAACATCTTGATTTCTAGTATATGTGGAAATGCTTAAGAAAATTGACTTGACTACCTATGTCACCAAGTCTGCTTATCTTTTTGTCA
The DNA here is from genome assembly GCA_905132885.1 of Moricandia moricandioides. Lineage (NCBI taxonomy): Eukaryota > Viridiplantae > Streptophyta > Magnoliopsida > Brassicales > Brassicaceae > Moricandia > Moricandia moricandioides. The sequence continues at coordinate 58,194 of CAJHQQ010000153.1, forward strand.
CACATCTGTTTAGAACTTCAGAGTTAAGTGTGATTGCACTGGAGTAGTGGAAGAATGGTTGACCTATCGGGAAGTGATTCGTGATATCATGTGAGTGAGACTAAAGCACGAAAAAGGTCATGTGGTGATTGCATGAAAAATAAACAAAACGTTCAAGCCTCTAAAAATTAACGCACACCCGTCACACTCACGAGCAAGAGAACATGCATGAAAAGTCCATTAGCTGTGGCGATCGTGGTGTTAGAGCGTTTGAGGTTATTTGGATCCATAATTTATTGAATCTTTCAGCGACAAGAAACATACTGCAGTTTAAATTTTTCTTATGTTCTTTTGTGATTGTTGATGTATTCACTAGTTTATTATCAATCAAGGTTAGGTTCTTCTTTACGTCCTTGGCATTTGTTTTTTTTAATCATCTTCACAAGACCTTTGAGTAAACTTACATCGTGACGAATAGTTTTAAGGGTAATATTTGGGAAGTGCGTGAAATCCGGTAAGTACTTTACTCAACCACTTGAGATAGATTTTTGTCCATGGTCCTTTCTTATTCATCATGTTCTCGTGTTTGGAAAAATTAAATTTCCATTTAATAAAACTGTTAAATTAGTATACCGTTTATTGTTCACAATTTAAATTTTATTTTATTCATTATTTTGATTTTATTTGATTTTAAGGTTGATATTTATTTTTATCCAAACAAGGCAACACTTTTATTGAATTCATTTAGTCCTTCGATAAATTAGGACGGTGCTCATGATTGTAGACTTTCTAGTAGTTTCATACTTCTTGATATGCATGACCAGATCTAACCACCTTAGCTAGAAAGTTACAATAAATTAATTGACCTGTCCGATGACTCTCATAAGTCAATCTATACTATATATTAATAAATGTCCACACTTATAAAGTTATAATGCACGTAACGTAAGGACCCAATTACAAAGCAGTTACCATGAAAGTTTCCCTGCATGTTCCTGGTCCATGTTCAAACACGCAGTTATGTAATGCGCGTTAAGCAACCTGTTCTGCAAGAAACTGAGACGTGTATTGTCTTTATATATAACATGTCTCGACATCTTGTTTTTGCCTACCCGTTAATTAGAATCACTTACGAGAGAAAACCTTCATTTACTCCAAAAAATTGTTATAAAATGGCCAAGGTACGCTAAAAATATAGCCGATGGTTTATATTTTGTTTTTCTTCAAGAAAACAAACACTTATTAGTATTAATGTTATATAAAAATCTTGAAATGTTCATTTGCAGAAAATCTTGATGTCGGTAAATATGAGGTGCCAAAAATGTCGCTCAGCAGCTCTCAAGATCGGAGGCCAAACCACTGGTAAGATATCTCATTATTAACCGTTTTAGTAAACAATTAATTGGTAACATTGCAAAATAAATTAAAACATCATGAATATATATAAGCAAATGGCTGAATTTCTTTTGTAATCATGCTTATTTTACTTTGAATTAATTCATTTATCTAAAATAATACATTAAACATTTATATACTAGGTAGGAAGTTTAAGACTTTTTAAACTTATTAATTTAAAAATATTAAGTAATCGATTAACTTAGAAAATGTGTTTCTAATCTATAATTCCAAATAAAATTTAAGTGACAATTATTTTTAACTGAACACTTCCTCCATTTTAAAATGATCCATGTTTTAAAAAAAATTAAAAGATATTTTTGTACATTTTAATGCAAATTTTAGTATGTAATCATGTTAAATTGTAAACTTCAAAGAAACTAATTTTATTTATTGATTTTAATTGATTAAAAGTTATGAGAAATAGTGATTTAAAAATAATATATTTTATAATCAAAATTTAAAATATTTTTAGTATGTATAAATTTTTAAAAACATACATTGTTTCAAAGTGGAAAAGTATGTGTGAAAATGACATAGAAATTTGAACTTATCATCAATAACTTTCGCTGGCTATCGTAGTAGAATAAATTATTTATGTGGACATATTAGACTATCCAATCAAAATTATAAATATTCATATTTTGGAAATTTATTAAAATTATGTTTTAATATATTTAGTCAATTGTTGATGTTGATGAGAATCTGAGATGATGCAATGGTTCATGATTCATCTACAAACACTTATGCGTAAAGCGCCAATTATTACTGTTAGTGCTCTTCACAAATAGACCAAACAGTCAAACTAGAATATAGTACAATAAGTAAAGATTTTTTTTGTCGTCAATAAGTAAAGATTAAGATGAGTTTACAGTTTCTTTCTAATCTGGTTATATATGTAGAAATTTTTATGATATTTAATCTATAATATTATTGGAATTATATGTTTGTATTTTCAATAACTTTTAATCAGGTTTTGTTATGTTTATGGTGAGATAAAATTTATTATTTTATAATGTTTATCAGTTTTATTTTTTATTGATTTATAGAGGTTAATATAGGAATTGGGTTTCCATAAATTATCAATATACAAATATTTATGGAGCAAACAATATTGGTTACGTTAAGTAGTATCTAATATCGTTCTTGATTTATTTCTCATGATTTAATTAATTTTTCTTTTTAAAAAAAAATGGAGCAGGAGTGACTTTTGTGGGATTAGAAGGTGAAGAAAAAGATCAAGTGGTGGTGATCGGTGAAGGAATCGACGCTGCTGGTTTGGTCCTCCGGCTACGCAAGAAAGTCGGTTTTGCTGATATTATTAGCGTCGCTGATGTTGACACTTCTTAGAAATCATATTTCTATATTTTGTTGCATTCTTTTTTTCTTCGTCAAGTCTCTTTCACTAATCTTCTTACTATTTCACATAATCGCTGTTATTCCCATTGTTTCTTTTTTAATTTGAATAGTTATATCATATTGTTAAAATATATTTTATTATTATTTTTCCATATTTATTCTTCTTATGCCAATTTATTTTAGGACAATTTTCTCAAATAGACATTTTTAAGTTTTTATCATCAAAATACTTCTTAAAAAAAATTGAAATAGTTTCTTATTTTAAACTTTGTAATATCTATTATTTTTTAATTTTAAATATTATTTTCAAAATTTCACACTATAACGTTAAACTCTAAGTATAGATTAGTTAACCATGAGATATAAATATAAATTTACGGTTTTTAATAAAATTTATTTTAAGACTATCCTATACTATTTCTCTTTTATTTTTGACATGTTATCCCTTTTAATGTCAATTTCTAATTGATCATATGACATCTAACACAAACAAACAAATAACTTCGAAATCTTAAACTCTTAGCATCTTAGTATATAAAAAATTACTAAAATTAGACATCAATGAGAGAAAAATATATATTCCTGATAAGATTTTTTTTTATATTTTAAAATATAAGATATTTTTAACTTTTTAGTTAACGTTTAACTTTTCAAATTTTTAAGAAAATATATATTTTATAATGTATTTTACAATTGAGTGGACTTATTATAACTTATATTTCTATTTAATTGATATTTAGGGTAAAACTAATTTCCTAATTGTACACAACCACTATTGATCCCTCCACTTTGTTTAAATTTTTAAATTTCTTCTTCAGATGAAATATATACCGTTCGTACAAATACATCCACCTATTACATGCATCATTACATGACAATCGTGGTTTTTCGGGCTACTAAACTTCCATTTACTTTTGTCAACACAATTACACAAATTTGATTCATAACCGTCTAGAAAGTTAACATTATTTGTAATCCAATCAAAAATTTCGTCTTTTGCCGATGCATCCAGTCGGTATATGTGAATAAGACCTTTACGTGCTCATCAACATGAAGTTCATGACAAGCACAAATATCGACCAAATTTAGTCTTTACTTCAAATTATCCTTCGTTTTACTTTGGATATTAAGGATCATGTTCATCAAATTGTCAAAAAAAAAATTATTCACAATATGCATGACATCTAAACAGTGTCGCTACAAATGAGTCTCCCAAAATGGCACATCCCAGAAAATACTCTTCTTATGCCAAATATGATGTTCTCCAACACCATAAATCGGTTCATGTTCATTTCCACCCACATCTGGCATCCTATTTGCACCAAAATCTCTTAATTGTTCCACCAAATTTTTGCCACTTACTTCTTCAGGTGGACTATCAAACACCCTCTTGTTCTTTCTAAACAATGTCTTACTCTTACGATATGGATGATCGTGTGGTATAAATTTACTATGAGAGTCAAACCAATATGTTTTCCGTCTGGTATTTAGTTGGATCATTTGTATTGTCTTGGCAATAAGAACATGATAGCCTCCCATGAGTGGTACATCCAGATAACATACCATATGCTAGAAAATCACTTATTTTTCACATAAATACTGTTTGCATTTAAAACTTTTCTTCCCACGAAATCTCGTATGTAGGAACATCGTGCTCCCATAATAATTGCATCTCATATATCAATGGCTAGAAAAACACATCTAGTGATCTCTTAGGATGATTTTGCCCGGGAACAAGAATTGAGAGGAACAAAAAGTCACATTGCATGCACAAATGTGGTGGTAAGGTGTAACGTATCACAATTACTGGTCATAATGAATATTGTCTTCCATGCTTTCCAAATGGGCTGAAACCATCTGTGCATAGTGCAAGATACACATTTCTTATTTCAAAATCAAATTCTGGATATGTTGATTGGAAATGCTTCCAAGCTTTTGCATCAGAATGATGTGTTATCTCACCATATGTTAAGTGCTCAGTATGTCATCTCATTGGTCATGTTGTGCGTTCTGACTAATATAACCTCTTCAATCTTTCAGTCAACGGCAAATACCACATTCATTTGTGGCACCAGAACTCTTCCACTCGTAATCTGATAACAAGGTTTCCCACAGAATTTACATTTCTTCAGGTTCTCATATGCTCTCTAGTAAATCATGCAGTTATCGATGCATACATATATCACCTGATACGGTAAACCAAGACCATCAACCAATTTTTGAACCTCATAATATGAATCAGGTGAAAGATTATCCTCAGGTAGAACATCTCTCACAAAATCCACAATCACATCCACACATTCTTCAGCCAAATTATAGTCAGTCTTTAGCGCCATCAATCGACTTGTAGATGATAAAGGTGAATGGCCATCTTTACATCCTCGATACAATGGCTTCTTAGCTGCAATTAACATTTCAAAAAATCTTTTAGCTTCTAAATTGGGTTGTTCTTGTCTATCTCATCCATCTTCACCCGACAGTAAAATTTCTCTATATACATCATTTACCATTTGAACAGTCTCTACCCCAAAATCTACATTCGTGCTAGGTTCATCTAACCTATCGGCAGTGTGAGGTTCGCTACTACTACCATAATCAAATCGTTCTTGAAGATATCAAATCTTATAACCGGGTGTAAACCCTTTCAGATATAAATTATTTCATACTTCTATTTTCTTAACACTTCTATTGTTATTACAACTAGTGCATGGGAATAATAATACTTACTCGTTCTTGCTTATGGTTGACTTTGAGCTACCACCATGAATTCTTGAATACCATGTGCGTATTTTCCGTAAGTAAACTTGTATTTGGATCCATATGAGGATGATCTATCCAAGAACGAAAATTAGAAGGAGTAGCCATGATTTTTATTGTTTTGTTGTGAGTTAAAGGAATGAAGGAGAGCTTGTATTTATGGGCAAATCTAGAAAAAATCCCGACAGAATATGGTCGTCGGGATTTTAAACGGCTATATAAAGGTTATAAATCTGTTGCGAATCTTTCGGTATTCCATTAAGATTCTTCAAATTTAAATGGCTATATGACGGTTATAAATCCTTTGGGATTCTGTCAGTATTTTTTTCGAAAATTTCTGACAAAATACCGCAGAATCTCAACGGATTTACTTAACGGTTGGGAGTCCGTCAGTATATCCCAATTTTTTGCAACAATTACTTTCTTCTCTGTATTCTATCGGAACTCTGTCGGGATTACCCAAAAAATTTCTGACGACTTTAAAGAATCCTATTCTAGACCGATTTTGTCGAAATTCCATCAGGTTTTTTTCTGACAGAATTTTTCAATCGGGAATACCCGTGTTTTCTTGTAGTGGGTGTCTTGTATTTCTGATCTAAATTACTATATGAGTTGTACTTTAGTCTATGTTTTTAGTAGTTCTGTCTCAAAAGGATATTCTTAATCCTGATGGCTTAGTATCCTATCTTGTGTATTACCAAGTTATAAAACAGTGAATATTGAAGTGTTAAAGAACGAGGTAATCTCCTCCTCGTATCTTGTAGAGTATAATTTTTTTGAATGTAGGCAAGACACAACAAACATTGGCTCTGGTACTCCGTTTACTCTTTAGAGACAACTCCACTTGAGGGTATCTAACACAAATGTCATCAATTGCTTCTTGTAAATCTTTTAGAGTCAGTGTCCCAGATTTGTCTTTGTTAGGTTTGCTGAATATTGTTGAACAATCACCAAAGGTATATTTGTTATCACATCCTTATGCCCGACACCATTCATCAGTTACCATAGCGCATCTATTACCCTGCAATTGTAAAGACATTTCTTAGAGAAAGATAATGAAATATATTTGTTAGAACACAGAGTCGGGCCTCTAAATAATTCTCAAAAACTTTTGAATGAAACTCCCATATTGTGGGCTCTCAAAATTAAAAAAAAATCATTCATATATACATAAATATTGAAATATTTGCATGTAAAAAGTATATACAGAATATTTTTTGTTGTTGTTATAGTTTAACATAAGTACATTTAAAAATATAACTAAAATAAAAACAAACATTTTCATTAAATTTAAAAGTACAACTAAAATAAGAAAATATATTTTATGTAATTAAAGTATAAAATTTTGATTAGGCTTTAAAGAAAATAAATATTTAAACTGATTTTTTTAATCTCTTTTTAAAATTTAATAATACATTTTTTTAGTTGTGAATAGAGTCCCAAGAGTTTCAGGACCTACTCTGCTAGGGCAGGACGAGTTCACATACCAGTTGACCAGACATCTCCTCCTTTGGATTTAGCAGATATGTATTTCTCATTCACTTTGGTCACCATGGACCCAAGATTCACATCAGTACCATCTCTACCCTGCTAAACATTTCATCGGCAAACTCATTGATTCTCTTGTCAAACCTGTTAAAGAAAAGCTTCCTATGAATCATTACACAGTTTTTTTTATCGGAAACGTAAAACTTAAAGATTGACAATGACATAGAAGTTTAAAGAGGCAAGAAATTTCACATGGTCAGGAATGTTGTTTACGGCCTCCAAAAGCGTGATTCACACACTAAAGGGTCAGGAATCTTCAACCCCCTACAAGCAGACATTGAAACCAATAAAAAGCCTCAGAAAATTAACATTCATACAAATATGCAGTCAATATATACTTTCATCTGCTTCTGAGCTGTAAACTATCATTGCTTTTGCTTACAAAACCAAAAATGAAACTAAGGGCCATGACTTACTTTCAGAAAATGACAGTTCTCCTCCACTCCGACGAAATTAAAAGTAGAGGTGAGCACGGATCGAATATCAGGATTTTTGGAAGTATTTATGATCCAATTTGTTTCGTCTTAATAATCAATTATCTGATTTGATTCGTAACTTTATGGACATGATGTGTACAAGCAATATATCCGATTTTTATATATTTTTAACCGATATTCGATTTGATCCGTACAAATAAAATAAAATTGTAAAATAAATAAAAGATTTCAAAAATAAAATAAATAATACTATTTTATTATAAAATCAAAATTTATTTACTTTTTAAAAATCTAATAATATAAGAAAGTTAATAAATAAAAATATTTTAAAACTTACATAAAATATAATATACATAATTTTAAAATATAATACATTAAATATATGTATATATATGCCTAATGCATATAACTGATCATATATTCCTTCAAAAATATTACTATTTGTGATTTACTTCGTTTCTTACCAATATTGCATATTATTATTTGTTTTGCTTCGTAGAGTTACGAATATCCAGATTTTGGGTTCAAATGAAAATGGATAACTGATCAAATCAAAATTTTAAAGATATTTTTTTCAGCACTAATTAAAAGCGTCTGAGAGCTCCAGTGGCAATTACAAGGTAATCATAGTCAACAGAAAAGTATTTTTTCTATTTGAGCTAATGCCTTTTGTTTCAATCGGCAATAAACTTTCTTGCTAGTTGGATCATCCGCCTCAGAATAGGCTATAAGTCCACGTACCACTATATCATCAGTAAAACTCTAACCTGAATCAAATCTTTGCTTTATAGACAAGAGATCAAAAAGATATATGACTATAATATAAGGACTCTCTAGACTCTAGCATAAAGCTGATAAAAAAAAAACTCAAATATCCTAGAAAAAGGAAGTGCTGCGTGAATAATACAATAGCAATTATCAGAATTTTAAAGATAAATATTTTAAAATAGCCGTAAAAAAATTTTTGTCACCAAAATAAATTTTAAAAGAAAAAGTGAATAAAATAAACTTTACTAAAAACTGTAAATAAATATATTTGTATCATTTATATTAACTAATCTACATTTAGGATTTCGAGTTATAATTAAATGTTTTAGAGAGAAAATTTAAAATTAAAAAAAAAAAGCTAAAATTTTCAAAATAAAAAAATCTATTTTTTAAAATTTATTTTTGTGACAAAAATTAAAAAAAAATTATCAGAGAGATTTGATCAATTTTAAAATATACTATATTGAAAAGGTCATGGAAACGTGCATCTAAACAGACGGCGTAGAAAACGCAAGTGTTGCTCTAGACCATTTAAACGTGAATGATAACTAATTTCAGCAACGCCGATTTCAAATTATATGCAGTCCATGATGTTAAACGCTCTAATTGTGTTCCTGGAACCTCTATGTTCTCAATTTATTTTAATCCTGAAAAAATAATTAAAAATATATTATACTCCAGATTCTCAAATCATGTCCTAGATATGAAGGCCAGTCTCACTATGATGAACCTATGTCTTGAACCTGGGAACAGAAAGATTTCAATGTGCTTTTAAGTTTAGCTAATTAACCCTTTACTAATGGTGAAGATGAAAAAAATCAAAAAGGAAGAGGGCACTTTTTTTTCTCGAACTGAAACAGGAAGTTAGGATTTGGATTTGTGAAACAGGAAGTTAGGATTTGGATTTGTGCCTGTGTGAGTGTTTGTTTACACTTTTATATAGGATTTGGAGTGCAAAATAATTTATGCCACAAAACATCGTGTTATAATCCCGTTTATCCATTTATATCTCTTCAAAAAATTGTAAACCACATAACCATTTTCGAGCGCCACAATCACTAGGTGACCTGAATTCCACTACACATTCTATGTCCAAAAGATTGTATGGTTCAGGCTGGAGCCACCTAGGAAAAAGAAGAATGGATGGTTCTACCAAACTCAAAATATTTCGAATCAACCTTTTGTTTAGAGAAAGACAGATCATGGATCGATCATTTTCAACTTTCCAGATAGTAAAAGTAACTGTCGGTGGCAGAGAACTTTCGTCAATATGCTTTTTTGCTATTTTTATAAAATTTGCCTATAATATTTCCTTTTTCTCTTTCTACATCCACATGCTGAGGAGAGCTAGGGTGGACAATCCAATACCAGTTTGGTTTTGTTTTGGATTCATACGGATTTTCGGCTTTTAGTTTATGAATGTCAATTCCATTCGGATATTGTAATAATTTGGGTTGGTTCGGTTCAAGTTGAGAAAAAGAAAAAGCTCTTCACTTTATAAACTCTAACATAATGACATTATCTAACATAATGACACTATAGGCAAATGGGATTATCAGTATCAAAAATATTGATATGTGTCTTATTAAACTCAATATATTTCTAACCTTTTCAATAAATATGTGTATGTGGTTTCTTCGAAACATATTATTATCTTTTAAAATAATTTTGGGAGACATTTTTATCAACTATACGAGACTCGTTTTGGAATTATACATGACAAGATCAGACATATCATGATATACCAAAATATGTATGAATGAGAATTATATATAAAAAACATTAAAAAATTAAAATTAATAACTAGCAATTCTATAACATAAGAAACATTATTTAATATTTATTATTAAAATAATATTTTTAAACATCAGAATCAAACATATTTTTAACTGAATTTCAAATAAAATTGTCAAAATATAAAACATCAATATTGACCAAATACCTAAATATATACATCTTAAACTAAATATGTGAATCAATTATTAATGTAGTAGATATTTATTTTAAGTACTCAATAATATGGATATATATTAAGAATTAAAATCGAGCTTAATACACGTACTCTTTTTGGATTTTAAAATTTTAAATATTTTTGGATATCCATTTAGGTCCAGGTTCATTAGGGTAAAATCATTAACCTAAAATATATGTCAAGTTTGTATCGGTTCAGATTTATTTTTATCGGATCGGTTTGCTTCAAATTTTAGATTCAGTTTATTTTACCAGTCCTATGGAAAGCAAATGTATTAAATTTAAAAACAATCCATTTTGAGCAGTAGAATGTTTTTACATAAATGGTTTAAAGTCTGCATAAAAGTTTTCTAGCTGCCACGATTTATTCATATAAGCAAACTTTAAGATTAATTCAGTGGGCTAACTTACAATACCTTTTCTATTTTCCGAAAAAAATTTTAACATTTTAAAAATAAAAATAAAAATATATGTACTTTATAGGTAACAAGAATAAATTAAGTTTTAAATAATAATTTTATTGAGTTATTGGTTTTAATTTATTAAAACAATTTTCTTATATATATATATAATTTTAGTTTATTTTAACATCTAGGAAAAAGTTTTAAAATATTAGTTTGAATTAGAAAGAATATAATATAAAAAGGGATAAAGTCATGAAATAACAGAATTCAACATGGTATTAACTAGAGCTCAACATGCGCGCCCATGCAGGATTAGTTTTTATCTTTTTATAAATTGTTTAATAAATTTTTAAAATATATAAACATAAGTTATTTTATGTTTTTACAAACCTATCCGGACCCAGAAGAATCCGACTTGAATCATGTCCGTAAATTTATAATATCCGCACAAAGATTATTTTTAAAATCTAAAAAAATAATACCCCAGAAACTAATATGTAACCGAACATGTACATGAATACCCATGTTTAACTTATTATGGAAACCAAAAATATATTTTTGTTAACCGGTTTGAATTTTCTTACTAGTGAAACAATTTGATTCTAATATGGGAAATTATTATGGTTAACACGTAAAATAAATGACGTTGAGTTATTATGGTAAACAAAATTAATGAAGTAGTTTGAAAGTGAAAAAAAAAGGTATAAGATATACTCCCCTTGCTTCATAATAAGTGTAACTTTAGGTTTTTAATTTTGTTTCAAAAAAGTGTCATTATACAAACCAGTAGATTTTTATTTAAATCATTTTTATTTAATACATCATAAATTAAATAGAGATATATTAGTCTAATATACAAATTTTTTAATCTTCGTGAAAAGTGTCAAAATGACAATTATTAAGAAATAGAAGGAGTAATAAACAATTATAATATGTAAGTTATGTTTTGTACTTTCATAATTAAATGCTCTCAAGATATTTGGAAAGAAAAAATTGATAAAATACTCTTTTTGTTTCATAAAGAATGTCACTTTGACATTTTCACACATATTAGGAAAATGATTAAAATGCATTTAAGTTCTTACTAATTACCATATTCAACCAATAGTATTTGATAAAAATGAAATTATTTATAAAATCAATGCATTTGTAATTAATATTAAGCTGAAAGTTGCATTGAAATTCTAAAATGACATTCTTTTTGTAACAAAAAAAATTAAAATGACACTTAATATGAAACAAAAGGAGTAGTTAAGATGAATGAAAATGTTGAAAGAAAAGATGTAATAAATTTGTTGAAAATAATGTTAATTTTATTTGTATTTCACTTTTATAATATAGATATTTACTCTAACATAATGAAATTATAGGCAAATGGGATTATCAATGCAAAAAATATTGATCTATGTCTGATTAAACTCAATATATTTCTAATTTTTTGATAAATTTATGTACGTGGTTTCGTTGAATCATATTATTGTCCTTCAAAATAACTTTGGAAAACTTGTCTATCAATTATACGAGACTCGTTCTTGAATTATACGTTACAACGTCAGATCATATGATATACCAAAACCTGTACGAATGAGAATTATATATTATAAAACGTAAAAACTTGAAATTAACAACTAGCAACTCTATAATGTAAGAAATATTATTTAATATTTTTAAAACAAAAATATTTCTTAAACGTCTTAATCAAACATATTTTTAATTGAATTTCAAATAAAATTTCCAAAATATAAAACATCAATATTGAACAAATATCAAAATATATATCTTAAACTAAATATGTGAGTTAATTATTAATGTAGTAGATAATTATTTTAAGTGCTCAATAATATCTTATATAATTTGGATATATATTAAGGATTAAGATCGATTTTGGTACATGTACATTTTGGGATTTTAAAATTTTGAATATTTTTAGATATCCATTTAGGTTCAGATTCATTTGGGTAAAATCGTTAACCCAAAATATCATCTATTCTATATTTATGTTGAGTTTGTATCGGTTCAGATTCATTTTATGGGATTTGGTTTGCTTCAGATTTCAGATTCAGTTTATTTTCTCAATCCTAAGGAGAACAAATGTATTAAACTATAAAAAAAAAAAATCCATTTTGAGCAGTAGAGTGTTTTTACATAAATGGTTTAAAGTCTGCAATTCTGCATAATAGTTTTCTGCCACGATTTATTCATATAAGCAAATTTTAAGATTAATTCAGTGTATTAACTTACTATACCTTTTCTAGTTTCCAAAAAAAAATTGGTTACAATTGTTTTTAAAATAAAAAGCTATGTGCTTTATAGGTAACAAGAATGAATTAAATTTAAAATAATAATTTTATTGAGTTATTGGTTTTAATTTATTAAAAAAATTGCTTATGAAAATGTATATATATTTAAATTTAATTTATTTTAACAAGTAGGAAAAAGTTTTAAAATATTAGTTTGAATTAGAAAGAGTATAATATAAAAAGGGATAAAGTCATGAAAATGATAGAATTCAACATAATATTAACTAGAGCTTGATTGATGCGCTCGATAGGATTATTTTTTTATCTTTTTATAAACTGTTTAATAAATTTTGAAATATATAAACATAGGTTATTTAGATAATTTTATGTTTCTACAAACCTATCCAAACCCGAAAGAATTCGATTTGAATCCCATCCGAAATTTTATAATATCCGCACAAAGATTAATTTTAAAATCTAAAAAATGATACCCCAATAACCGATATGTATCCGAACATGTACATGAATACCCATGTTTAATTTGGATACCCATGTTTAATGAAACAATTTCATTCAAATATGTGAAATTATTATGGTTAACACATAAAATAAATAACGTCAAATTATTATGCTAAAGACAATTAATGAAGTAGTTTGAATGTGAAAAAAATATCTATAATATATAATAAACAATTAAAATATGTAAGTTATATTTTGTACTTTTATAATTAAATGCTGTCAATTTATTTGGAAAGAAACAATTAATAAAATATTTTCTCCGTTTCATTAAAATGTCACTTTGACAATTTTTCACACATATTAAGAAAATAATTTAAATATATTTAAGTTCTTATTGATTACATATATTCAACCAATAATATTTTATAAAAATGAAATTATTTATAAAATCAATGCATTTGTAATTAAAATTAAACTGAAAATTGCATTGAAATTTCTTTTTTGTAACAAAAAGTATATTAAAAATGATATTTAATAAGAAACAGATTGAGTAGTTATGATGAATGAAAATAGTGAAATAAAAGATGTAATAAATTTGTTGAAAATAATGTTAGTTTTATTTGTATTTCAGTTTTAATAATAAAGATATCTTTGATGAAAAGGACAAGACAAATACTTAGGATACTCTCATCACAAACCAAAAGAACTATTCACAAAATAATATTTTTAAACCTTACAAACTCTGCAAATAATTGTTATATTCACATGATCAGTAAATATAATAACCCTTTTAAAAAGAGCTTCAATGATAAAAAATTGAAGCAGAACCAAACACTCTTGTCTTGTTCTTGTGCTTGTCTTCACATGTCTGCACAAATTAGCCGCTAATCCTTTTCTTTCTTCTTCATTTAAACAAAACCATAGAGATCTTAGACAAGTCTGATTCACGGTTAATATTCCTCCTTCGAACTGGTGCATTAGGAGGCTTCACTGCATCATCTTGATCACTCAAACTTGAATCTTCCTCGAGGATTGATACTGGGTCTCGAAAAGGCAGAGTCTTTCTTGGTGTGCTATAATCAAAATGCGACTTTTTTGCCTCTAATACCTAAATAAATTCACCAAAAAGGAAGAAAAAAACCCATTAATTATTGGTTAATTAGAAAGATTGAGTTTTTAAATTTAGAAGAAAAAAAAGAGAGAAAACTCACAGCATTTCTAATTGTTTTAGAGACACGTTTGAGTCTCGCTAGGTCATCGTGATCAACATGACAAAGTACTCGAATCTGAGAAATTGATTTAATAATCAGAATAAAAAAAATCGAAAAGTTACAGAGAAAATGAGATTTTTTTTTGAAAAAAAAACTTACCAAAATATCTTGATGCAGAGACTCGAGCAAAGAGTTATTATGTTCTGTCTTAGATCTCTTCAACGGAATCTTCACCGGCGGCGAATCGGAATTCGAAACGGTTTCATGATTCGATTTCGAAAACAGAATCCTTTTGCTCCCCAAACCTCGAGTGAACCTCACAAACCCTAACCTTACCACTTCTTCTTCATCATCGTGAAGCTCACCGTTTGACAACGCCATAACTCACCAAATCCAAGATAGATTAAACGGTAGAAAATAGATAAATTTAAAGATTGCGTGAATCTTCTGAGATTGGAAGATTGAGATTTTAAATTAAGAGAAAGAAATGGAAAAAAATAAAATTAAGGAATAAAAAGAGCTCTGGATGAGCTTTATATTCTTCAGTTTACGCGTATGTCATTAAGGAAAAAAAATACTTAGTGTGACAGGTGGCACGTTCTTATTGGCTTGATGTGTTAGTGGTGGTCGGTGCTTTTCGGCTGGCTTGTAACTAGTTTTTTTACACCGCTTTCTTTACACGGTGTTAGATGGAGAGAAGCGATCAGGTAAGGTAAGACTCACTGATAAATCGGTGTGCCTTTATGGTTATCGTCTGACACGTGGGCTTTATAACTTAGTGATGAAGGTTGACTTGTGTCCATTGGATTCTGCTGAAATGGAGGCTGACGGCGATCAATCTGATTGTCCACGTGGGAATATAAGTATTTTAATGTTCTGTTTGAATGAAAATTATGAAAAGTTTGTGGGTAAGACTTTCATCGAAAATTGGAGAACAAAAGTTGTCATAAAAGTATAGGGATCTCTAAAAAGAAAAAAGTTTAGGGATCAGATGAAAGTGATTAAGCACAAAAATGAATAGTACAAGATTTACCATGTGGTTAATGTCATAAATTTATGTCTTTAACATTTGATTAATATATCTTTATTTATTTTTGTTAATTAATAACTAGAAAATAAGAATAAAATTAGAAAAATATCAAATAATGTGTTAAAATATATATATAAAAAATTATAGTGAAAAAAATCCTCCTATATATTAATTGAGAAGTCAATTTATTGACTTTTGCTTATGTATCAATCACTAGTGAAATATTGAAAAAATGTTATAATTTGATTGGTTGATGATTTTTAATTATTTTAATTAGATCTAAAATAAAATATAAATCTATAACAATTAATATCACTTGCCAAATAATCTACATGATTTTACCGAAAATAATTTATGATAACTAATTGTCAAAATTATAAAAATAACAATAATTTTTGATTATTTTTTTATATATTTAAACTATATAAAATAATGAATAGTTTTTTTTAATATAAATCAATATAAATAATTTCCTACTATGTTCAGAAAAAAATTCATATTCTTTTATTCAGAGTTATACTCATATATATAATTATTAATGTCTTATAATGTTCATATATGATTTATAAATCATTTATAATTTTTTAAAAAAATATTTACTATGACTTCCAAAATCATTTTTTTTTAAATTGTAAAATTGTTTATAAGAGCACATAAAAGAAAAATTGAAACTATATATTAAACGAGAGGTTACTTAATTGATTTTTACTTACGTGTCAATTATTGGTGAAATCTTAAGAAAATTATTATAATTTGTTTGGTATATGATATTTAATTTTATTTTAATTAGATATAAAAATAAAAATTCAAAAGTAAAAAGTAAAAATAGAAATATTAAGGTCAGTTGCCAAGTAATCTAAAGAATATTACAAATAATGATTTATGTCAACTAATTGTTAGAATTATAAAAAAAAGAGTAATATTTGCTCAAGAAAAAAGAGTACTAATGTTTAGTTAAATATTTTTATAGTTATAAAAAACATAAGATAATGAACAAAATTATTCTATATATAAATCAACATGATAATTTTATATTTTACAGAGATAATTATATTCATATATAAGTATATGTTAACTATTATTGTCTTATAAAGTTCATATATGATTTATAAATCATTTATAAAGTTTTTTAAATAGAAGTTATTTATTATATCTTCTAAAATCATTTTATCAGAATTTTAAAATTATTTTATAAGAGCTTATAAATCATTTATAGGAGAAAAAATAGAAAATGTGGAGAAAAGGAGAAATTTGCAATACAAAACATTATGTTTTTAATTCAAAAATAATTAAAATTAATATAATAATTACGTATTTATATAAATGTGTTATTATTGTAATGTACACTGAAAAATATATATGTTAGTCGTTTAATATATTAGTTTTGAAAATTGGACGGATTATATTCAAAGGAACATATGAGAATTTTGCAATTATAAAATATTTTGAATTTAAGTCAAAAACACCATAGTATAGTAAATAAGGTTATGTGATGACTGAAAAAAGATTCTAAAATGAGTATTTGATTGAATGATTGTATGGTTTTTGTTAATATTTAGAGAGAGATAGAAATGTTTGGGAAAAAATATGAGAAACTTAGGAAAACATTAGAAATGCATTGTAAAATGTGATAGATAAGATAATATGGTGATTATAAAGTGTTTTAAATAGGTTTTTAGGTTCACTAGTAATGAGTTTGTTAATTATATGATCAAGATCAAGTAAAATAAATATTTCTAACGATTTTGATTAATATTACTGAATTATCACTAAATCTTGTACTTCTAAAAACAATATTAAGATTTTACATTTTTAAAGTATTTGAAGTTAAGAATTATCTTTTTAATGTTTCTAATTATTATAAAATTACAGTATTACATGTAATATATATATATATATATATATATATTTATACAATATTTATACCCGTAAATTTGCGGGCAACCAACTAGTTAAAAATCTAAAACAACAATTATGTAACAGGGTGAGTATTTTTTGTTCTCATGAATAGTTTCTGTTCTATTTAATTTGGGTTGGTATTATTCTTTTCATTGTGTGTTTACTTCATGGTAATATTAACTATTTGATCAACACATTTGCTGTGTAAACGTGCAGTAAAATTAACTACCTCAGTCCAGCCTGTGATCCATTTTAAGTTCAATTTGAAAACACTAAATTTGGAGTTCAAATACTAAACAAACATACGGGACATAGTTATTTTTATATGTTTTAAATAATTCATGCAATAGTTAGCATTTCAATATAATTGTGTATACATAATCAAATTATGCATTGTATACCACTAAAAAAATAATGTCAATATATATCTAATCTATTAAAACTGAAGTATAAATATGAAATAACCCTTGCTTTTACCTAATATTTACAAAGAATGCCACTAATATTATCCATGTATCCAAACATAACATTGATTCTTAACAAGAAAAAAATAAATATGGGCTAAGCCCATTAACAATCTTTGTCATTTAAATTGAATAATTCATAAAAAATGTATATGTGTTTTCCAAATTTTTATAATAAAAACAAAATTATACATATATATAGCATTAAATTAGTTTTATTTTTATTCATATTTATATAAGCTACCAACTATATTTGGACTATAAAAAATATGTTAATAATTTTCGATTATAATATGAACTTATTCATTTACAATAACAAAATCATGTAACTTTCCATAACAATTTAATGACTAAAATACATACTAATATTTATTATAAATGGTTATATATACAAACAAATACAATGTATTATCATTTGTACGATATATATCTAATAAAAATAACTTATGTAATTTATAAATTTAAAAAATTTAATCACCATATAATACATATACACAGTTAGATCTAGGACGGATCGAATATCTGGAGTATTCTAGGATATACGGATTTAGATATGCATTCTTCGATTCATAAAATTGTTATCCGGATACGGATATTTGAGGTTAGGATATTCAGACTAAAATTTGAATACATTCTGATATTCAGACATGTTTTTTTTAATTAAAAATTAAATATTAACCATCTATTTAGTCTATTTAAAATTATTATTTAAAAAAGCATAAAATCATTAAAACTTAATAAAATTAAAATTTTAGTTATTTTATATAAAAGTATATATAATATACATAGATAACTATAATTAAATTTTAAATATTTAATATTTGGATCCGATATCCAGACCTAAAATTTTAACATCTGAATTTGTACTTGGATCAATCAAATCCGTAAAATCACTATCATGATCCCTGAATATCCATTTTTGAAGCGGATGGGATCCTGAATCGGATAACGAATATTGAATATTAAGTTCAAGTCATATATATAATTATATCAAACAAATTGGTTAAAATGATATACTCACAAAAATAACATCCACGCGGGCGCGCGGATCAAAAGCTAGTATATATATATGCGTAGATTATAAAATGACACAATTATAAAAAGTTAAAAGATGATTTTTTTTTGACATCGTTAAAAGATGAATTTGTGATAGTTAGCAGTTCAATGTCTTTTATACATAAAATTATGCATTATGTATACCATTAAAAAGATCATGTCAATATTTATGCACATATTTTAAATCACACATTTTTTATCAAAAACTTACATGTACGGGTGATTAGAGAAAAATATGCAATTCTATTAAAAAGGTGAAAGAGTATTGAAGCAAAAGAAATAAAAAGGTTTATGCATAACATATCCTATTGTAGTCAAATCCACACGTAAACTGAGGGTAATCATTTCACTCATTCTCCTCCATATATTGGTACCCAAAGTGGTCCAAGACATCATCACTCAAGAACCATCTTCATGTTTCTCTTGTTACCATTATCTAGATTATCCATTTTTTCTTGCAAAAGCGATTTTACCGGCGATGAAACAAAGATATCTAACAAGACATAGGACTTCAAAATCACATAATTATAATGAGTCTATAAAAAACTTTGCATATAAAACGAACTTGACCTCCTAAAAAGCAATTATTCGTAAATTAGTGTATAATTTGATTTTGTTTGCAACAAACAACTCAAAACATTTAAAGAAATAACCTAATTTTTAATGTTTAGAAACATGAATAATCTATCTACTAAAAATTACTTTCAATCAATCAAACGTATATATAGTGAGAAAGTGAATTTTATCATAACCAAAAACAAAATATTTCATAACATAAACCATACACAGAAAATAACAAATAACACACTATAGCTTTGAATTTCGTACGCCTTAACTATTTTCTTCCAATTTTTTATCATCAAAATAATTTTCAGAATCACCTAAAATTGGTAGCGAGACTGTCAATTTCTCCTAAAAATGAAATCAAATGGTGTGATGTACGTTGGAGAGCACTTACTTTGTAAATTGAATTTGCATTAAAGATCTCAATCGGTCACACACACACACATTATATATCATATATGAATCATATAACGACATGATACATCAGTTTTTTTTTGTCATGAATTTTACTATATTAGATACTAACTACGTAATAGTACGTAATTAAATATATATAAAATAGTTGTATTCTTATGGGGAATTTTCATGTTTATTCTAATTTGTACAAAAATAAAGTTAACATAGTTTCTAAAAACAAAATAAATTCTAATCGTACAAAAGTTATCATAATTTTATACTATAAATTTTAAATTACTTAGTAGTTTAATTATATTTTATGGCAGTCTGCGAGACGTAGTATTTATGTTTTAGGTGTTGGTTTTTATTTGTATTCAACTCTTCTTGTTAGAAGATTTATTCAGTTGATGCTCAAAGACTCTTAAGTGAGTCAAAATGTTGTAATGGGTTTGGTTATGTAAAAATCCGGTTCAGTTATACTTAGCCGGTTTTCACTTCACAATTTTGGATTCTAAAATGCTATTTGTAATCATCATGGATCACAGAGTGGAGATTGGGATGGATTTGAAAATCAAAGACAATAACACTTTGATGTTTATGAATTTGTCGGAGAATAAGATTCTTCAACAAAACAACACACTTGGGGGAATATTGCATAAATGTTCAGTGTTATCTCAGAACCCACTTCGAGAGGGAGAGGGTTGTTTCCTATATTTTATCTACTTAGTATAGGGTTCGGCAAAATATCCGGATCCGGAGAACCGACTCGAAATCGACCTGAAAATCAGGGTTCCGAACCCGGTCAGACCCGAGGTAAATAACTGAATGGGTTTTCAATTGTTGTATCTGAAGAACCGGTACCGAACCCGATCCGAACCGAGAACCAAATGAGTATCCGAAGATATCCAAAATGTAAATATGTATCTTAAAATATTAGTTATAATTATAAATTAGTTAAATATTAAAATTAAAATTATAAATTAACTATATTAGTTATTTTTCAATATTTTTGGATAAAAAAATATTGTTTGGATATAAATACGGGGGTTTTTCAAAAACAACCTAAAAATTCAAGTCAAATGCAAAACCAACCTCTTTTTTTTTAGTTACTATTCATCATTGAATTTTCCATAATACCCATAAGTTTTTGAATTATTTACAAATTTGCCATTATTATTTATTTATTTATTAATTTTGAAAAATACAAAAAACCAAATACACCCTAAACATTTCTTCTTAATTACAACTATACCATCATCATCAATATTTTCAACCACCATTTTTGATCTCTTAAAGCTTTAGAATTGAATTTTCAACCACTTTTTTCTCATTCTAAACAAGCAAATCTTCACTTCCTCTCATTTTCTCTACATTTCCATCTAAAAATCTCTCTTTTCATAATCATAAACTTCATAATTTCATTTTTTCACTTGTGAATCGTCAAAAATGTTTCATTTTGGTCAATATTGGAGTTTGGACGGTTGAAAAGGCTGGAAACGAGCTTCACACTGCAAAAAGGTAACTATTTTCATGGTTTAAGTCGTTTCTCAGATCTGTGTCGCGATAGTAGACTGTTTTATATGTCTACGCCCTTATGTAGACATACAATGCAGTCTACTTGTCAACGCACATGTCAGTTTTGCAATTGATTAAACAGATTTTTTTTTGTAATGTAGCCTTTCCCGACAGTCTACATCTTAACCTTTGACAAAAAAAAACGAAAAAGTACGTAGACCTACAAAGACGACTACGCAAAAGAGGTTAGTTTTGCATTTGAATGAACTTTTGACTTTTCATATGTAGACTTCAACATAAGTCTACGAACCGTAGACTTCAACATAAGTCTACAAAGATGTCAGTTTTGCATTTGACCAAAATTTTGACTGCGTTGAAAATGTTAGTTTTGTGTTTGACTAAAACTTTTTAAAAATATATTTATTTTTTTAATACGTAGACTTCATATGCAGTCTGCTCTTCCCGAAAAAAATGTAGACTACCCGTGAAGTCTATTTTTTTTATTTTGGTCAAATGCAAAACTGACTCGTCGGATTTGAGAGTAGACTTCTTTCGAAGTCTACAAATCTGTAGACGTTCATTTCAGTCTACCCCCTAAAAAGTCAAACATAGTCAATTGCAAAACTAACCTCATTCAAAAAAATTAAAATATGTAGACTGTATATTTAGTCTACCTCTGAAAGTCAAATCCTGGAAAAATTCTGGTCAATAGCGAAAACTAACCTTTTTGAAGTTGTAGACTGAAAACGAAGTCTGCTTAAATAAAATCACAACTTTTTTTCAACTATAAAAAATAACCCGTAAAATAGTTAATTGCAAAAACTAACCCAAACAGAAGTGAAACAAAATCACTTCACATGCACTTGTTACTCCATCGTCTCTTCTTGACTCCACTGCATAAAGTGATATATAACATCATTAAGCTACGTTATTTCAATGTTTGAATAATTACAAAGTGATTTTTACCTGGTCCAATGCACCAGCTAGAGTAGAACAAGTCTACACGTTTTTGTTTGTTGTTACGTGGTAAACAAGGAACATATACTCCCTGAAGCAAGAACAAGAGATGATCATTAGAGTGTAATTAAAACAACTGTTACACTTATACTCTGTGCTCTCCAATACCTTTGTATGTAGATTTTTAATAGATTTTTCTATGTAGACTGTATATTCAGTCTAAATTAATGTAGACCTATAAGACAGTCTACAAATCCGTAGTCTACAGTAAAAGTCTATAAATCCGTAGTCTGCAGTAAAATTCTGGGAGCAACCTGCAATAAAAAGAGCCAGAGAAATCAATAAAACACAACACATGCTTGTACTCTACAAACATGTATTAACTCATAACACTTCATCAATTTTCGTCAATGACATATGCATTTCAATTTACAGCAAATAAATTGAACATATACAAACCCTAGAACGAAAATTGAACACTTTAATCAAAACAATAAGAGATGCAGAGACTCTTTATAAACACATATAAAGAGAGAGAGAGACAAGGAGGAGAGTAATGGTGATGACGAGGAGGAGATGAGGAGGAGACAAGGCGGAAAGTAATGGTGGAGATGAGGAGGAGACGAGGCAGAGAGTAGTGGTGGTGATGAGGATGAGATGAGGAGGAGACAAGGTGGAGATGGCTGAAGGATGGGAGAGGATAGTGGTGATAGTCGTGGTGGTGAATGGTGATTCCGAGAGGGTTCGCCGGAAATCTCACCGGAAATCGCCCCCTAAACCGCCTCAGATCTAAACGGCATGATTAGGATTCTTTTTACCAGAAAACCCTAAAAAAGTATTTATATACTGTGTAATTTTTTCGGTTAGGTTAAATTGGTTACTGTAGACTGAAATAGACGTCTACATATAAGTAGACTTTACTGTAAGTCTACTATACCCTAAATATTGGCGCCAATATGGAAAAATAGGCTCCAAAATTCATTTTCACTTCCCGCTTAGTTAATTTTAATTTTAAAATAATTTATTTTGGTAAACACAAATTAACGTAGACTGAAATAGACGTCTACATATAAGTAAACTTTACTGTAAATATACTATACCCTAAATATTGGTTAAATCCGGTTAGGTTAAATTGTGTGTAGACTAAAACAAAGGTCTACATGTATGTAAACTTTATAATATGTCTACGAATCCCTTAACCACAAATCTCAAACCGTAAATGTTTTATTTGATCATCAAATTATATTGGTTAAATCCGGTTAGGTTAAACTGTGTGTAGACTGAAAAAACGGTCTACGTCTATGTAGACTTTATAATATGTCTACGAACCCCTTAACCACAAATCTCAAACCGTAAATGTTTTATTTGATCATCAAATTATATTGGTTAAATCCGGTTAGGTTAAACTGTGAGTAGACTACTTAGAAAGTCTACATATATGTAGACTTTATAATATGTCTACGAACCCCTTAACCAAAAATCTCAAACCCTAAATGTTCCTTAAAAGTGTTTAATTATATAAAATTTTATTTTTTTTACTTCATATTATCCATTATATTAATGATTAGTTAAAAATATCACAACAATTATTTTTATAGATTTTTAAAATTAAATTATTAGATAAAATTATGGTGTAGACTACATAACAAGTCTACCGAGTGAATAGACTTCATATGAGGTCTACATTTATGTAGACTTCTTTCTGTTACGTGTAGACTAACAAAGGATAGAAACGTAAAATACACTTCTGTTTTTTGTTTGGTCATAAGGGTTAAATAGTACTTTTATCACCCTTGTAGGTTGGTTTTGCATTTGATTGAAATTGGGGTACACTTTTAGGTTTAGATTGAAATTTTAGGTTGTTTTTAGCAAATCCCCCTATAAATACTCAAACAAAACCGTGTTAAATGAGTTTTTTTGGTTATTTTTGTACTCTTTAATAGTTGGTTACAAAATACCCGAATCAAATCGGGTAATATGGTTACTTTAGATACAAATACCCGAACCCGTTTCAAATACATTGGTTATTTGGTTATTTTTAGGTTCCTAACCATAAGAACCGAACCCACCCAAACCCGAGAAGATCCGACGCGAAATTTTATAATATCCTAATGAGACCTAATTTCAAAACCCGAAAATCCCGAAACTCGAAAGAACCAACCCGTACCCGAACGGATACCCGAAGCCCATGCCTACTTAGACCATGATTAACCCGTGTCTCTTAAGGTGAGGTTCTTTGCGAAAAATTTATCTTTTTTTTTTACATTTTTCCCGCTAAGAGACGTTTCTTAGGCCATGATTAACCCGAGTCTCTTAAGGTGGGGTTCTTAACATAAAATTTGTCTTTTTAATTTTTTTTATTTTTTTTTACATTTTTCCCGTTAAGAGACGTCTCTTATAGTTCTTATTTAAGAGACGTTTCTTAGGTTTTCTTAGTTAAAACTAAGAAACGTCTTTTAGATTAGCTAAGAGTCCCACCTTAAGAGACTCATGTTAATCATACTCTTATGGTTCTTATTTAAGAGACGGTTCTTAGTTTTTTTTAGTTAAAAGCTAAGAAACGTCTCTTAGAAAAGCTAAGAATCTCACCTTAAGAAACTAAGGTTAATCATGCTCTTAGTATCTTAGTTTGTATGGTTTAGAAAACGTAGGGGACCAATCTAGCAATTTAGCATAAATAAAAAATCCCTAATTATTTCGTAAAGGTTTTAACTTTATTTACACAAAGCTCTCACCTTTCGTTCTCCAGCGACAGAAGGAATCGTAGATCTTCGAAGATGGGTGGTGCGGTGAAGGATATAGCTTCAAAGTCTGAGCTTGATAACTTGCGCCAGAGCGGCGCACCAGTGGTGCTTCACTTCTGGGCTTCGTGGTGTGATGCTTCGAAGCAGATGGATCAAGTCTTCTCTCACCTCGCTACCGATTTCCCTCGCGCTCACTTCTTTAGGGTTCGTTCATCGCTAATCAATCTATCTCCTTCCTGTCTTTGATGATGATGTTTATGGCTTCTCTGTTTCTCAGGTAGAAGCTGAGGAACATCCTGAGATATCTGAAGCTTACTCTGTTTCTGCTGTTCCCTTTTTCGTCTTCTTCAAGGTATGTTTTTTGCTATGTTTCACCTAAAGTTTAGTCCTTTAGCTTTGAAGAGTTAAGGATTTAGGGTTTTAGTTTTAATCAGTTTGTATCTGTATTAGAACAAGAAGATGGGTCCCCAGAAAATCTAGATTCTGAGCATGTAGGAGAAGAATCAGATGGAATCATGCTTATAGATTGTTGCAGTTTCTCTGTTGATTGTGTAAGTTTATCACTTTAGCAGTGAAGGATTATGATTTAGGGTTTTTGTTTTATTAGTTTGTGTCTCTGTTAGATTGGTTGGTAGAACAAGAAGATGGACCCCTAAATCAAGTTTATTGATTCTTCCTTTTGCTTTGTTTCGTTGCCGTTTCTCTGTAGTGTGTTCAAAGATTGAATATGATTGTACTGTTAATGATTGTAATGGAAGTTGTTAAGTTTTTGTGACTTTAAATTTGATTTCTTGTTTAAGGATGGCAAAGTTGTGGATACACTTGAGGGGGCAGATCCATCAAGTTTAGCCAATAAGGTTGGCAAAGTTGCTGGTTCAAGTACTTCTGCTGAACCTGCTGCTCCTGCAAGCCTAGGGTTAGCTGCAGGACCAACGATTCTCGAAACTGTGAAGGAGAACGCGAAAGCTACTGTGAAAGACCGAGTTCAGCCTGTATCCACCACCACGGAAGCTCTCAATACCCGTTTGGAGAAACTCACTAAGTCTCACACTGTCATGTTATTCATGAAAGGTACCCCTGAAGAGCCTAGGTGCGGTTTTAGCAAGAACGTAGTCAACATCTTGAGAGAGGAGAAGGTTGATTTTGGAAGTTTCGATATACTTTCGGACAACCAGGTGCGTGAAGGTCTGAAGAAGTTCTCTAACTGGCCAACGTACCCTCAGCTGTACTGCAAAGGAGAGCTCCTTGGTGGAGCTGATATTGTGATAGCTATGCACGAGAGCGGTGAGCTGAAAGAAGCTTTGACAGATCTTGGAATCACTACGGATGAAGCTGGAAAAGGAGGAGGGATAAGTTCAGGCAACACAGGAGGGTTAAGCGAGAAACTTCAAGCTCGGCTTGAAGGGCTTGTTAATTCAAGTCCAGTTATGCTGTTCATGAAAGGAAAACCAGAAGAACCCAAGTGTGGGTTCAGTGGGAAAGTGGTTGAGATTCTCAAACAAGAGAACATCGAGTTTGGAAGTTTTGATATACTCTTAGATGATGAAGTTCGTCAAGGCCTTAAAGTGTACTCAAACTGGTCGAGCTATCCTCAGCTTTACGTCAAAGGTGAGCTTCTAGGTGGATCAGACATTGTCTTGGAGATGCAAAAGAGCGGAGAGCTGAAACAAGTTTTGTCAGAGAAAGGGATCATTGGAAAACAGAGTCTTGAAGATAGACTCAAGTCATTGATCAATTCAGAG
This sequence comes from Moricandia moricandioides, assembly GCA_905132885.1. NCBI lineage: Eukaryota > Viridiplantae > Streptophyta > Magnoliopsida > Brassicales > Brassicaceae > Moricandia > Moricandia moricandioides. The sequence continues at coordinate 85,089 of CAJHQQ010000153.1, forward strand.
AAGGTTATGCTTTTCATGAAAGGTTCACCAGATGAACCCAAGTGTGGGTTTAGCTCCAAAGTTGTGAAAGCACTAAGAGGAGAAGATGTGAGTTTCGGATCATTTGATATCTTGAGTGATGAAGAAGTAAGGCAAGGGATTAAGAGTTTCTCAAACTGGCCTACGTTTCCTCAGCTTTATTATAAAGGTGAGTTAGTTGGAGGATGTGATATCATCATGGAGCTGAGTAACAGTGGTGATCTCAAAGCAACTCTATCTGAGTAAGCAATAGGTTCTCTCTGTTTTTATTTGCCTTGTTGAGAAGATGCTATTACTGGTAATAATATCTTTAGGTGTTTGCAAACATTGTTGTTACTTAATGTTTGTGACTTTGTGTGGTTATCTCGATGACTGAGGAAACATTTTTCGCATATCAGTTTCATGATTGTTGAGTGCTGTAAGTCTATGCATGCTCGAGCGTGCAATGATAAAACTCCTATATTAGACTCGTTAAGATCATCCTGATGTTACATGGCCACGTACACACATGATGGTACAGCCCGGCTTTAGTCAAGGCACGTCAAGGATCATGCTCCACAGCTTTTGATTGTCTGGATTTATTAGCCTTCCCATATACTACTAATGTTACTTTCACAAACAGAGAAATCCACTTTAAAAAATAAAAGACAAATCTCTCAAATAGCTTTTTTAAAGTTTTGTCACAAAAATAGACTTTGTGAGAAAAAATAATCAAAATAGATTTTTTTTTATTTTTAAAATTTTAATATTTTTTTTTTATTTTAAGCTTTAACTCCAAAACCCTTATCTCATAACTCTAAACCCTAAGTTTAGATTAATTAACCTAATAATATATATATATTATATACTTTAAAATTAAAGTTTATTTTGGTCATTTTTTTTCTTGAGTGCTATTTTTGGGACAATTTTTTTTTAAGTTTATTTTGGTATTTATCTCTTTTTAAAATCTCTATTATAAAGAAAAAATAGAAATGAAACTTTTCCTCCGGTATGTTTTTTATGATATAGAAATGCTATAATTGAGAAATGCTTTCAGTGACAATTTTTTTTGAGAAATGCTATTTTTTTCTAAATTACGTAACTTGAATGTGTGGGCGATGAGTCAAAGTTTTATATATATTTTAATGTATTTTTTGTCAATTAATAATGAAAAATTGTAATTTTCAAAAATATTAATTGCATTTTTAAAGTTTTATTGGTTTAAAGATATAAGAAATGTAAAATTACAAAATCCTCTGCATTAATAATTAAGTTTAATGTGTTTTATTAAAAAGAGTAAAAAATTTAAAACATTTATTATTTTGAAACAGAAAGAGTATTAATTGAAAAATATAGATATTTTTGGTAGAAAAAATACTTTAACAACAAAGTCACCAGTCAGCGATTGTATTTTTTGGAAGTTCTCTTAGTTTTTAGGTTTGAATAAGAGTTTATTAATGCTTATATACAAAGAGATTTGGTGTTCAAATCCCAGAAAATGGGATTGTAAATTATGGAGAATATGGAGAGAAAAATTACAAGAGATTTTTAGCACGGTGGAGAACATACCATTAGACATGGATCTCATAGGATAACTAGGAATATCACAATTATCGGCCGTAAAATCATCCATTTAATATCCGTCCATATAATATTTTTAGTTGTTTTAATAGCATAATAAGAGCATCTCCAACCTATTACTATTTTCACCTCTATAATAGCATTTAGAGGTGAAATTGCTCCAACCCACTTTTATTTTTTCCTCTATAAAAAAAATCTCTTTTCTATTTATAGAGGAAGAAATATCATTTCTCTATTTTTTACTCTATATTTTAGAGATTATTATTTTAGGAGAATACATTGGAGCATATCCCACCTTTATTATATAGTTCTCCTATTTTAGTGGTGAAAATAACAAAATGCATGGTCTAAGTCAAACAAAACGTAAACCAAATTGACCATATTGAACCGGAGAACCAGATGTTCACCTTAACCGAGAACAAAAAAAAGTGGATTTCTTTTTGTTCCCGTTCTTTCATTAAACCCTAAATAAAACCCCTCGCGCCGCGTTCTCTCTCAAACTCTTAAAAACTCAGACACCATTGCTAATCCCAGTTGTCTCCTTCCGCTGTGACCTATAAACCCTAATTTTCGAAGCCCCGTGTCGCACTGTAACTCGAAAGATGGGAATTTTCGAACCGTTTAGAGCGATAGGATACATAACAAGCACCGTTCCTTTCTCCGTTCAGCGACTTGGCACCGAGACCTTCGTCACCGTCAGCGTCGGCAAAGCTTTCCAGATTTACAACGTAAAGCCTTCTCCTTTTTTCTTTTTATAACTTATTGAGCTTTTTGTTAATCCTCTCTTCTCTTGCAGTGTGCCAAGCTTAACCTAGTCATTATCAGTAAGTCTTCCTTCCTCTGAAGCTTCAAGTTTGTCCTTTTGACTTTGGTTTTCTTATAATGTGATGTGTGTTTTGTCTGAAGGTCCTCAACTCCCAAAGAAAATCAGAGCTTTAGCTTCTTACCGTGACTTCACTTTTGCTGCTTTTGGTAATGAAATCGCTGTTTTCAAACGTGCTCATCAGGTATGCTTGGCTTCATCATGTCTCTGTCTTCTTTACTTTCAGCTACTTCATGGCTTTGTTTTTCCTGAAACATAAGAGGGTAACTCAAACAAGAATAAATAGGACAAGGGTTAGTTTAATAGGGTAACATAAGTTATGTATGTCTCTGTCTTTTTTCCCTTTTGGTCTTCTTCACGACTTTGTTTTGCCTGCAACATAAGAGGGTAACATAAAGCACCATAAATAGGCTAAGGGTTAGTTTAAAAAGGACTCCTTGATGTCGCATGACTGTATTGTTCTAGTATCTTGTTGGGAAGATGTATGTTTTGTTTTCTTAGTTAAGATTCTTGTGGCTGTCTTTCAGGTAGCAACTTGGAGCAAGCATGTTGCTAAAGTTGACCTGCTTCTCTTGTTTGGAGAACACGTCCTAAGTCTTGACGTTGAGGGGAATATGTTCATATGGGCATTCAAAGGAATCGAAGAACATCTAGCTCCATTTGGACATGTAGAACTTCGTGAGAAGTTTACTCCTAGCTGTATTGTTCACCCTGATACTTATTTGAACAAGGTATGTCCAACTTCCTTGAAATCCTCTTTTTTTTTTTTGAAAGCCTTATAAATCCTTACCAGAAAACTACATGTTTAGGTTCTTGTAGGGAGCCAAGAGGGTCCTCTTCAGCTATGGAACATAAATACTAAGAAGATGCTCTATGAGTTTAAGGGTTGGGGTTCATCTGTCTGCTGTTGTGTTTCTTCCCCTGCCTTGGATGTTGTTGCCATCGGTTGTGCTGATGGAAAGATCCATGTGCATAACATAAAATTGGATCAAGAGATTGTAACGTTTGAACACGCCTCGCGAGGTGCCGTTACTGCTTTGTCCTTCAGTACAGGTAAACACTGAGGTCTTGTAGTTTGTTTTGTTCAAAAAGTGAGTTTGGGCTGGTTGAAAGGTTCTCCCATTAAGGGTTGTAATTGTACTAGTAGCTTCTGTTACTATTCTCTTCTACAGCTAATGAAGGCTAGTTCCTTTTAATGCTAACGTGTATCCTGTCATGTTAGATGGGCGTCCCCTTCTTGCATCTGGAGGTTCTTTTGGTGTGATAAGCATCTGGAATCTTAACAAAAGAAGGCTTCAGTCAGTCATTAGAGATGCACATGACAGCTCTATAATCTCATTAAACTTCTTAGCAAATGAACCTGTGCTAATGAGTGCATCAGCAGATAACTCACTCAAAGTAAGCTGAGCTTTCTCTTACCTGCCAAACTTATGTGCATCTACTATGCCATGTGGTTTACTTTTGGTGCTCGTATCTGTAGATGTGGATTTTTGACACAAATGATGGTGATCCTCGTCTATTACGCTTCCGGTCTGGGCATAGTGCCCCACCCATGTGTATCAGGTTAGCTTGGCCACTCACATATTTCTGAATGATTTGATTGCTTCCATTTGCCTTTTCCTTACCCCTTTACTCGTGTGACGTTATGTTTTTTTTTGTTGGTATTTATTTAGCAATAATTATCTCTATTCATTGTTGAGTAACTAATGGTAATCATCTTTTAATCATAATTGGTTTATGTTTGGGAAGGTTCTACTCTAACGGACGGCACATTTTGTCTGCTGGCCAGGATCGTGCGTTTCGCCTTTTCTCTGTCATCCAGGTAAGATAAGCTACATACTTAGTAAGAATTCCGTATCAGGATAATGAAATCGCACACCTACCGAACTTATACCGAAACTTTTTTGAGTTAAATTTAAACATTGATATGAGTCACTTTACAACCACAAAAATTAGTCCCCCATTTGCATTATTTAGCTGAATTGGTAATCATAAAAGATTGTAGAGTTCAGTATCGTCACATCAGTTAACTAACTAGTAAACATTTTTCTCATTGTCTACTGGTTTAAATGCAAAGTTTGCAAAATTGGCTAGTATATTTTGTTAGATGCCACTTGTAAAAATCCAGTCGCTCTTGTCTTTCAGTCTCCTACCTTCTGGTTCTTTTGATAGAAATTTCCTTACCAATCTATTTGTTTGACTGCCCCTGAATCTGATTTTTCGCTTTAATGTTAATGAGTCTTCTTTATTGAGTCTTCTTTCCATTAATTACTTCATCAGGAGCAACAAAGTAGAGAACTGTCTCAAAGGCACATATCCAGGCGAGCCAAAAAACTGCGTTTGAAGGTATAGCTAAAGGCTTTCTTTTGATTTTTTTTTTTCTTTATTGTCCATATATTGTGTTTCTGATGTTTTCCGTGTTTGAGAAAAGTTGTTTATGTTTGTGCCTGAATTTAGTTAACTATTTGCTTATGCTCTTTTTTTTTCTTTTCTTTGTAGGAGGAAGAGCTGAAACTGAAACCTGTTATTGCGTTTGACTGCGGTACTTATCTATGATTGTTGATCTTTATTTTTTTGTCATATAATCGTGTTGGTTAATTTCTCTCTGTCACATTCTTAATATCATGATGTCTGAAGAAACAAAAACTTAAAGCCAATTGATTACTACAAAGCAAACTCTAGTCTTCTACTAATGGAGATAGTACCGACCTTGTGCATGAAGCTTAGATTTATCTTATATTCTCTGAATTTGCATGTTGATGAAGAGAAAATTGCATCTCCCGTTGACATATTTTATGTTCTTGTAATACATCCTAATGAATGTCGTTCATTTCTTTCCGAATTTGAAGCCGAAATTAGGGAGCGTGATTGGTGCAATGTGGTTACATGCCATATGGATACAGCAGAAGCATATGTATGGAGGCTTCAAAACTTTGTTCTTGGAGAACATATCCTCAAACCATGCCCTGAGAATCCAACACCAATTAAGGTTCAAGATTGAACTTGGCTGCCCTTCTGGTTTTTATCAATATTGTCTCTAGTGGTGGTTCAACTCGAAAAGTTGCTTGTCTGACAGGCTTGTGCAATCAGTGCATGTGGAAACTTTGCAGTAGTGGGAACTGCGAGTGGCTGGATTGAGAGATTCAACCTCCAATCTGGAATCAGCCGTGGTAGCTACTTGGATAAGTCAGAGACTAGAAACTACTCTCATGATGGTGAAGTGATAGGAGTTGCTTGCGACTCCACAAACACACTCATGATAAGTGCAGGATACCATGGTGATGTAAAGGTTCGGAAAGTTTTCCTTTGTCTTTGAATAAGTAATGCGCCTGTTAATCTCAGCTTTGGCTCTTGCTGATATTTCTGGTCTATATCTCAAAATAGACTTAATTTCATTTGTGAAATACAGGTTTGGGATTTCAAAAAGAGGGAACTAAAGTCCCGGTGGGATGTTGGGTGTTCATTGGTTAAAATTGTTTACCACCGTGTAAATGGTGAATTTGCTTAATCTAACTCTTATTATCTACCATCATATTGTCTGAAGTCTGTAATTTTGTTAAATCATTTCATTACTTGATAGGTCTTTTGGCTACGGTAGCAAATGATTTTGTTATCCGCTTGTATGATGTTGTTGCACTGAGGATGGTTCGTGAATTTAGAGGTCACACAGACCGTATAACAGATTTGTGCTTTAGTGAGGATGGCAAGTGGCTCCTCTCATCTAGCATGGATGGAAGTCTTAGAATCTGGGATGTGATACTGGCAAAACAGATCGATGGAGTGCATGTGGATGTGCCAATAACAGCATTGTCGTTATCACCAAACATGGACATTTTGGCAACAGCTCATTCTGATCAGAACGGAGTCTACTTGTGGTAAGTTCTCAAATCAAAGCTTCCATTTTTACAAATATAATGTTTCTCTAGTTTTTTTAATTAGCTCACTCTCCCTTTTAGGGTTAACCAATCCATGTACTCTGGAGCTCCAAATGTTGACTCCTATGCTAGTGGGAAAAATGTGGTGAATGTTAGATTGCCTTCAGTCTCTGCGTTGAGATCTTCTGAAGCTGATGATGATGATAAGAAGACGCAAGTTTCAGAAAATTCTGAAAGCAAAAATGCTGTCAGCTTCTCTATTTCCCCTGAACAGATCCCAGAGCTTGTTACTCTGTCTCTTTTACCAAAAAGCCAATGGCAAAGCTTGATCAACTTGGATATAATCAAGGTTTGCATACTCTTTCCCTTATCACATTTTTTTTTCTGTTAAATGAATCACAATATATGTTTGGGTGTTTGTTGTAGGCCCGAAATAAACCAATAGAGCCTCCAAAGAAACCTGAGAAGGCTCCTTTTTTCTTGCCCTCGATTCCCTCTCTTTCTGGAGATATAGTGTTCAAGTCAAATGACTCAGACAATGATGGGGAAGATGAAAACAAGAATAAAGACTCCAAGAATAGCATGAAGAACTTTGATGCATTGGAATCTGCATTCTCAAAACTTCTCAAGTCCTCATGGGATTCAAAACACTGTAAGTGTGAAGGTCTTTGTTTTAAGATATTACAAGTTCAGCAGCTGTCTTTAGCTTATGTGACTTATGGAATATGTTTTTTTTTTTTGGCAGTTTCAGAGTTCACAGATTACATAAAGGGTTTATCTCCGTCAGCTCTGGACATGGAGCTACGGATGCTTGAAATCATAGATGAAGATGTTGAAGAAGAGCTTATCCAAAGACCTGAGTTTATATCCATTGGACAGCTTCTGGATTACCTCATCCATGAGATCACTTGCAGAAACAACTTCGAGTTTATGCAGGCAGTTATGAGATTGTTTCTGAAGGTAATTGGAATTTCATTTCACATTAACAAAGCATCATAGTCTTTGTTTCTGATGGTTTTCTTTTTATCTGAACAGATCCATGGTGAGACCATAAGGTGCCACCCAAGTTTACAAGAGAAGGCGAGGAAGCTTTTAGAAACACAGAGTTTGGTGTGGCAGAAGATGGACAAGCTTTTCCAGAGCACAAGATGCATAGTTACCTTCCTTAGCAATTCACAGTTTTGAAGAAACTTTGTTAACAACATGTTGGTTTGTTTTGTTACTTTGAGTTTAGATTCACAAATGAACAGTTTTGGAGAAGCTTTTAATATATTTCCCTTTCAGATTGAGAAATTGGTAGTGAAAGGGTTTAAAAATCTAGAGAGAAATGTTAAAGATGTGATTACACTTTAACCGAATAAGGTCTTGCTTTTTATCTTTGCTTCACTGATTCCACTACGTGTTAGATATAATAAAAAATATTTACATGTTCAAACTTTTAATATAATTTTTATTTATTTTTATAATATAATTTATATTATTCGAAAATAAAAAATTAACTTCTTTTTATTCTAACTATATAATGAAACTATATAACAATATTTAAAATTATTATTTTTATTTTAATTAAAATGTTTACAATGCAAATGAAAATAGCGTGATTATTAAAAAAAATGTTTTTCTGTTTACCAATGGTTATAGTTGCGGAATTTGTTTTCAATTTTTTAATAATTATTTTATAAAAAAATATTTAAAGATAATTTTAAAAAAGTTTTTGCATAAAAATAATTATTTAAAAAATATTTAAAATAAATTTTATTAAATGATATAATATAATTTAAATCTCTAGAGTTATGTGGGTGAAGTTTCAAAATTAAATTTAAAATTAGAAGAAGAATTAATATTTAAAAAAAAATATATTCTTGTCAATTTTATTCTTGTAAGCTATCTATTATATTAAAACAACAACATGACCCATTGATAAATGTTTGGTCTAACTATTTATTACTCATGTATTGTTACATAATAATGATAATATTAAGTTATTTACATTATTGATAAAAGATTAAACACAAATATGATTATGAAAAAAAATAAATATGACTAACTGATAAATGTTTGATTCAACTATTTATTACTCATGTATTGTTATATAATAATAATAATAATATTAAGTTATTTACATTATTGATAAAAGATTAAACAAATATGATTATGAAAAAAATATAAAAATAAAATTTTTAAAAAAGTTTAAAACAAAAATATAAAGGACGGGTGAAAATCTAGTTTTTTTTGTTAATTCACAGGGTTTTGATTTAATTTTCCAGGTGAGAAAATTATGGAATTTTCATTATAGACAGTAAATTAGCATGGAAAGATTAGTAGACATGAGGAACTGAGCACACAAGACTCTGAACTCGAGACGCAATACACATTATTCAAAATCTCGTTCCGATCATGGCGGGTGGTTCGGGATCGCAAGTGATGACGATGACGGTGACCAACACTCCATCCGCAGATCTAGCCTTCACTAACCTCGCTTACTGCTCCTCCTCCGATCTCCGTCAGTTCTCCGTTCCCGGCTCCGATCTCTTCCTCGCCAACGTCGCCGACTCCTTCATCCTCTCCCTCTGATATCCTTTCTACTTAAAACATTTATTCGACGATCCATGTGTTACATTGCAATGCGAAACGCGATTCCACGAGTTGATTGAGTGTTCTTATGATTTACATGGATGATCAAAAGCTTAGATCCTTAGGGTGCAGGAGGAGGGCCCTAAAATTTGAGAGCTATAGTAATTTAGTAAGAATTTTAAATAGAATTTTATTTTTAATAATTTAGGAGATGCTTTGCTGAGTTTTAACTGTTCAATTAGTCCTTCGTTTAGAGATGAACTTGTTAGATGGTGTTTTTAATTGTGAACTTAACTGGTGATCACTGGACATGGAAGCATCCGTGATGGAAGCATTGCTCTCAATGCTATTCAACGTAGGCACGCTAGAGTTTCTACGGGTGACATGGTATCTGTTAGCAGGTAATTTTCTAGCGTCACGACCTTTTGGTTTTGTAAACAAAATGACTGTCTTGGTCTTGCAGATTTGTTCCTCCTGAAAATTTTGAGCTGGCTATGCTGACTCTTGAGTTAGAATTTGTTAAGAAAGGGACTAAAAGCGAGCAGGTTTGTTGTTGATGCCTATTATGTGTTTGTTTCCTGGGATCTTTGTAGGCTGTGGTTGAACTCAATTTCCATGTACAATATTTGTTTTTCTCAGGTTGATGCTGCTCTCCTTGCAACCCAACTTAAGAGGAAATACACAAACCAGGTAGAGAGATTCTTCTTCTTCTGTAGTATCTGTTCTTGTTACATTTTTTGGTCTCATAAGATACACTAGTCTCGTGATGTGGTTGAAGCATGCGTCTATAGAAAATTGAGAGAAACGATGATACCTAAACATCTAAGGTCTATATAGAATGTTTACATGGATCTTGTCGTTCTCATTGTTTTTCTGTTGAAGCAATAGTTTTCAGTGAATGCATTTGGTGACTGTTCTGCAAATCCTGTAATATTCTGCTTAAGGTTATTTATCTAGACTACGTGGTTTCAATTCATATGGTCATTCGGCCTTTAGTTCTTCAAAACATCATAATGCACACTGTTGCAGGTCTTGACTGTAGGCCAGAAAGCCACATTTGAGTATCATGGAACTAATTACATTCTTACGGTCAATCGAGCGGATGTAGAGGGTCAGAATCAATCTAATGGCATCGAAAGAGGGATGCTTTCTCAAGATACATATATTGTGTTTGAAGCATCAAACGCGAGTGGCATAAAGGTCTGATTTTGATTATTCATGTAAAGCTATGTGTTGTTGATCAGTTACTCGAATTTCTATAGATTATTTGAAACAGTAAACATAATATCACATCTTATGTTTGCTACTTTATGGAAACAGATGTTGATTGATATCTTGTATAATCATTCTTAACGTGTATGTTCTTATACAGATTGTTAACCAACGGGAAGCTGCTAGCAGCAATATATTTAAACATAAGGAGTTTAATCTCGAGTCGCTGGGCATAGGAGGTCTGGGTGCAGAGTTTGCTGATATATTTAGAAGGGCTTTTGCTTCTCGTGTATTTCCTCCTCATGTCACAAGCAGGTGCTATCATTCATTCTTCAAGCAAATGTTATTGTCTTCTGTATTTATCTTTCTTCTAAGTTTATGTTTCTTGATCTTGCAGATTGGGAATAAAGCATGTTAAAGGGATGCTTCTGTTTGGACCTCCTGGTACTGGCAAAACCCTTATGGCACGGCAAATTGGAAAGATGTTGAATGGAAAAGATCCTAAGGTATTTCTGACCCTCTAAATATTCCCTCAAACAAAAGTTATGATAACTTATAGGTTTGTAGTCCTTAATCTCATAGTATCTTTTAATTAGCTTTTGCAAGAACCTATTATTGGCTTTTTTATTTTCTCACTATTTTCTTAGACTCTATTTTTATTGTTTTCAACAATGTTTACTACCTTTTAATGTTTGATTGACTTATTTTCTTAGTTAATTCACTGCCTTCGTTCCAGAAATTGACATATGTAATTCTTCTGTGGCTCTTTTTGTTGCATAATAGATTGTTAATGGTCCTGAAGTGCTGAGCAAATTTGTTGGTGAGACCGAAAAAAATGTAAGAGACTTATTTGCTGATGCTGAGCAAGACCAGAGGACCCTTGGTACGGAAAAAATGTTTTCTCTGATCTTTGTTTCGTTTTCTTTCGCATGTGTTAACTGGGCACTCTTATTTTCTTTTTCAGGGGATGCTAGTGAGTTACATGTCATTATTTTTGATGAAATCGATGCTATTTGTAAGGTACACGACTTTCACTTTATAACAAATAAACTTTGATAACTTGATGAAGTTGTAAATATGCTTTAATTTTGACACTGCTTCCGGGTAATAGAGTTTAGATATTGATTGATTTAATGGAGTTCGCTTGTTATAACTTAAAAGAGTTTAAAAATTAAACTTAATTTATATGCTTTGTGATTTTCAGTCAAGAGGCTCAACCAGAGATGGCACAGGTGTCCATGATAGTATTGTGAACCAGCTTCTGACAAAGGTAAGTCAAAGAACAAGCTAGTGTCTGTTTATTCGGTGTTTTCACGGATGTGCCAAACATTTATTTTTCCAGATAGATGGTGTGGAGGCCTTGAACAATGTTTTGCTTATTGGAATGACAAATAGAAAGGATTTGCTTGATGAAGCTCTTTTAAGGTATCTCTATCCGTGTGGTGATTAATGGCGCTGTCATCTCTTATACACTCAGTTACATAACCGAAATGTTCTGAAGTAGATTTATAGAATTTTTGTTCATTTGAGAAGATACCATCCCAAAGTGTATTTTCTGCTTAGATAAAATTTTAGAATGAGTAGTGCATGCGACTTTAGACCTTTTTTTTTATTACTTTGACAATAGGCCTGGAAGATTGGAGGTCCAAGTTGAGATAAGCCTTCCTGATGAAGCTGGGCGTCTACAAATTCTTCAGATTCACACAAACAAGATGAAGGAAAATTCTTTTCTTGGTTCTGATATCAATCTCCAAGAGCTTGGTATGGCTTCACAGATTATACTTGTTCGAATCATGGAATGTTTGGTAGTCATGTTCTGTAATTCCAATGTAACTAATCAAAAGAAACAAAAGAGAGTTCAAGAAATTCTCTTATATATCGACTAGATACGTACTAGCACAATTGTGTCATTGACATGATATGTCAATATTGTCTTGCAGCTGCTCGAACAAAAAATTACAGTGGTGCGGAGCTCGAAGGTGTTGTTAAAAGTGCTACATCATATGCGTTAAACAGACAATTAAGCATGGATGATCTTACAAAGCCAGTTGAGGAAGAGAATATTAAGATCACTATGGAGGATTTTCTCCATGCAATCCATGAAGTTCAGCCTGCCTTTGGAGCCTCTACAGATGACCTGGAGCGCTGCAGGTAATTTTCTGTTATAAGTTTGTGGTGGTCTCTGGAGTCTGGACGATTTTAGATATATTTTTATGGAATGAGCCTTTGCACATAAGATATGCTAATACTAGTTTCAAAGCCAAACTTATTTCTCTTATTTCCTGCAGTCATATTCTGAAAATGTAGTTCTAAACTTTGATACCTATGGACTGCTTTTCCTATATGCTTAGGCAAATTTCATGGATTTCTGAAATTGTAATTCGATGGAATGGGACTTTTGAGTTGTTCTAAACTGGTCCTTGTTTATTGTTTGTTATTGTTTTGTTTCTGTCCAGCCCAATTATATTTCCATCGTCTACTTGGCACGCATGTATTGTATGCATTACCTCTGGATTTTGGTTTGCCAGTGCATTGATTTTGAATATTCTGATATGTATGCAGACTCAATGGGATGGTGGATTCTGGTGATCGGCATAATCACATTTACAAAAGAGCTATGCTTCTAGTTGAGCAAGTTAAAGTTAGTACTAGAAGTCCTCTGGTCACTTGCCTTCTCGAGGGGCCCAGTGGAAGGTATCTTCCGTAGTTTATAGCCTACATTTTTTCTGGCTTTCTGTTTTGCAAGCCTTTGCTGATTTTTAAACTTTTTTTTATTTTCTGGGGGCAGTGGGAAAACTGCTTTAGCTGCAACTGTTGGTATCGATAGTGACTTCCCATATGTTAAGATTGTAAGTGTCGGTGTCTCTTTATACAGCATATTTAAACCTAGCCATTGTTATCTCTTTGTGTGATGTTAATTAGAAGTTTTTGTAGGTCTCTGCGGAAACTATGATTGGTCTTCATGAGAGCACAAAATGTGCTCACATAGTTAAGGTATGTGCTTCGGAGAGAACTCTTTATATGTTGTTATTTTGTTCTATCAACTACTGAATCTATAATGGTGTGAATGAGACAGGTCTTTGAGGATGCATATAAATCACCAATGAGCATCATTATCCTTGATGATATTGAAAGGTTGTTGTTATCTGCCATTTGTTTCCTTACATAACTTGCCTCTGGCTCAGAACTTGAATTTCTTAAAATTGCAGATTGTTGGAGTACGTAGCAATCGGTCCTCGTTTTTCAAACATTATATCTCAGACGTTGATGGTCCTTCTCAAACGACTTCCTCCTAAGGTGCTTCATTCACCGTTTTGTTATTTTCTTATCCATATTCTCTTTATGCTTTTTGATCATAACTTACACTCTAAACATCTCTGATTTGGTTGTTGACAGGGGAAAAAACTTCTCGTGTTTGGGACAACAAGTCAGCTAACCTTCTTAGATTCTGTTGGTATTTGTGAGGCCTTCTCTATCACTTACTCTGTTCCAACATTGAGAACAGAGGACGCAAAGAAGGTAAAACATGCTCCTTAGTTCCAAAAACCACGAGAAATACTGATGGATTATGGGTTCTTGAACTGGTTTAATTTGCGTTTGTTACTCAGGTGTTGAAGCAGCTTAACGTCTTCTCAGAGGATGATGTTGAAGCAGCTGCCGAGGCACTCGATGACGTATGTTTCTTACCATAAATGAAGAATCTTTTTCTGTTTCATGCTCACTTCTTGTTGTTGTTTGTGTCTTAACACGGGTTTGATGATTTGACTGTGCAGATGGCAATAAAGAAGGTGTACATGCTAATAGAGATGGCAGCGCAAGGAGAGTACGGTGGATCTGCAGAAGCTATCTATGACGGGAGAGAGAAAATCAAGCTCACTCATTTCTTTGATTGCCTCCAAGACGTTGTCCGTTTCTAATCACGTAACATCGCCTCTTCTTTCTATGGGTGGGAGCTTCTAATAACTCGATCGTTTAACTGAGAAGGGCTCCTTGTGCTGTATTCTTCTTTTAGTTATCTGAATAGCCACAAAAAGATAGCTGTCGAACACTGAGCCATCCCTTGATTCTGAAACTCAACTCTATATGATTGCCCACTCTCTCTTTGGTGCTAATATTCTTCAAGAACCTCCTCGACCCTTGGTGGTATTGGTATGTTCCTCTGTTAGATCATTTCCAATGTATTTTGTTATTTTGTTTCTATAATAAATAAATTCTATAATAAAAATATGTTTTGTTCCAATGTATTTCTATAAAATAACAATAGAGAAATATTATTTCTGTAAAAATAGCAATCTCTATTTTAGAGGAAAAAATGCATGTGAAATAAAGAAGTTTTAACTCTAAATATTATTATAGAAGGAAATTATTTTACATAGCATAAATAGGATTGTTTTATATAGTCTACAGATTTTAAAATGATCACATATTAATACAAACACCCAAGCTTACATTTATAAGTCTAACATTTCAAAACAAAATGTCTATATTGTAATTAGTATAGATAAAAGGGCAAATCTCTCAAATAGCCTCTTTTGAAGTTTTTGTCACAAAAATAGACCTTGAAAGAAAAAATGACCAAAATAGACCTTTTTTATTTTGAAAATTTTAATTTTTTTTAAATTTTTTATTTTTTAAATCTCAATTCCAAAACCTCCACCCCATAACTCTAAACCCTAAGTTTAGATTAGTTAACCCAAATATATAAATATATATTTACATCTTTTAATAAAGTCTATTTTGGTTATTTTTCTCTTTTGGGACAAAAATTTTTTTTGTTCTATTTTGATCTTTATCTCTAGATATATAAAATGAATGACGAAATATATATAAATTTAATAATCTATATAACTGGATGACAAAAACAAATTTGTTATATGAAAAGAATGGATGAATTCAATAATCAAATTATCAAAAAGTTGATTAATTAATGGCCAGACCAAAACACTAAATTATTACATATATATATATATATATATATATATTAAAAATTAACATCATATATAATACATCTGATAACACAAACCAATTCTACAGTATATGTAGATAAAATATATTATATCCAAATAGTATATAACACAAAATAGAAACTAGATATTTAAAAATTCTATGATATCAATTGAAGAATTATCGGGATAAAAAAATATGGGGCCATCTTTAGTTAATACTTATATTTGTATCAGTGCGTTGTACCATTTGCGATATAAAAATTTGGAGTTTGCTATTATAGGGGCAATGGATCCTTTGAGAGTTAATGTGTTGAATAATCCTACGTTAATAACTTTGTATAGACCATTTACAATGGTCAGTTGAAAAAGATAATTCAACAATTGAAATGGTGCAATGAAAAGTTGAATAAATAAAAAACCATACGAGGATTCATCCATGTTTAAATAATTTGACTAGTTGAATCAATAGAAATGTGATTAAAAATTGACATGTGGCACATAGATGTTATTTTCTGTTAGCTACAGATTTCTTTATTTTTTTTCCACCACAACTATTTTAAATCAAATACTTGATAGGAAATTATTATTTTTACTTTGTTAATTTTATATCAAAAATGATCATTTTTAAAACTCTACAAATAGAACTTTATTTATTTTATTTGAACATATAAAAATCACTTTTATAAGAAATAAAATAATAGGTGTAAAAGAAAAGGTTGACGTGGAATTGTCAAAATAAAATTAGAGTATTGAATATGTTTTACCATTGTTGATAGTAAATGTTAATAAATGTAAGCATTAAATATGGTTCAGACCAAATCATGCTTGAGGGCAGACTTTTGTAATTATTCTATATAACAAAGGGTTATTATATGAATTTTTCTTAGGTTCACCAAGTAAAATAATGTAGTTATTTTAAATTCAATACTCCTTTCGTTTTTTTTATATTTGACGTTTTAGAATTATGCACATAAATTAAGAAACGTTTAATTTTTATTATTTTCTAAACAAAAACATCATTAATTGTTTACCTAACCACAATTCAACCAATAATAAAATAGAAGCTATAATATCATTGGTCATCTAATATTAATTACTAATAAATTTTACATAGAAAATTGAAAACGTTAAATAATTTGAAACAAAAAATTTCTTCTAAAATGTCAAATATAAAAAAACGGAGGGAGTATCTTTTAAAAAAGAAAAAAATAACAAGAATTTTTGAAGTTATATTATATTTTTAAAATAAAAAAATAGTAATAATTACTAAAAAGTTTCAATATTATTAAGGATGTTAGCAAAATACTAAACTTTAAATCCTAAACCTTAAACCTTAAACCTTAAACCCTTTGATAAACCTTAAACACTTAGATAAATCTTAAACACTAAACCATAGACTTTTAATCCTAAACCCTTAATCCTAAACCCTAAACCATTTGATAAATTATAAACTCTAGGGTTTAGAATTTGTCCAAAGTCAGGGTTTACCCGAGGATTCAGGATTTAATGTTTAAAATTTACACAAGAGTTCAAAGTTTACTTAAGGGTTTAGATTTAGTATTTAGGATTTACTCTATCTGTTTCATTATAAGTGTCACTTTAGGTTTTTGTACACAGATTAAAGAAACAATTAATTTTGCATATTTTCTATATAAAAACATAATTACCTATACACCTAATCATATTTCAACCAATAGAAAAATAAACTGCAGCAAAAAATTAATAAATTTTGCATCGAAAGTCGAAAACGCACTTATTTTGTAACAAAAAAATTTCTCTAAAACGACACTTAATATGAAACGGAGAGAGTAGGGTTTAGTATTTTATTGACTGCGTTAACATATTAAAAAAATGTTTTCTTTTGGGAATTACTACGATTTCTAGTTATTAAAAAATATAATATAACTTAATAAATTTTTATTATTTTGTTTTTCTAAAGAAATTAAATTTAGAATAATTAAATATTATTGGTTGATGAATTTATATGTTTATCCTAGGGATAAACGAAAAACTCTTATAATATTAGAAGCGAGAATAACTACGGTGATGCCACTCAACAACAATAGAAAAAATTACAATTTATAGATGTTTTTAATATATAAAAAATTGTTCAAATATGTTATCAATTTTTTTGAAATCACTTTTTTTTATAAAAAAAAATCACTTTAAAATCACGTCTTCATATTCCAAACGTCGCACATTAAATGTTTGATTGCTTGCACTGCACAAATATTTTAGCTGCATGAAAATACAATGAGCAAGCTAGATTCTCATATCGTGTCGGGAGCAAAAATCATAGGAAAAATATCCATAATTCCAAACCACTTACGAATAGGAGCAGAAGAATAAAGATGATTCTCAGATTTACTGCTAGTATATGAAATTAACAATAGATCCCCTTCCTTTTTTTAATACACTATTCTTTAAAATTATACACACAGATTAAAAATATATTTAATTTCTTATATTTTTAAAAATATATACATTATTAATTATTTATTTAATTATAATTTAATTAATAATAAAATAGAGTGTATAATGTTATTGGTCATATAACATTAACTATTAATAAATTTTACATAAAAAATTGAAAATGTCATGTAAATGTAATTTGAAATAAAAAAATATTTTAAAACGTGTTTGTATTAAAAAACGGAGGAAGTATAAAATTGAAATTTTCATGAAATCTACAAACTAAAAAAATTAAATGCACTTTTCAAACCTTTGACCAAAATTAATCTATCATGCAAGGGATCTATATATTCATTGCCTTTCGATAGTTTAACTTGTTCTACTATCTTAATTACAACTTACCTTACATTGAATCAGAAGCGGGTATGAGAAAGTGGAATCATATAGAAACGTAGAAACAATTTTTTTAAAAATTTAGAAAAGGAGTACGTGTTGGAAACATATATATATATATATATATATATATATATATATATATAAAACTTATGCCTAAAAATATATCATTCAAATTACAAAACACTTATTCATTTTTAATAATTTTATTCCATTTTTTGATTTTATATTTTAATTATGAAAATATAACATTGAAGCTTATACAAAATATTATCAAATTAGTTATTTTTAATAGTTCACAAATATCTATTACAATATATTTGAATAATATAAGTCTGATCTCCTATAAAAAAATATTATGCACAAAAATAATTTATAATATTAGTTCTGATATTTTGATATCTTCTATTCTCTCCATTTCAATACTATTATGTTTGAATTTTATAAAATAAAAATACATTTTATTATATTTTATTTATTTATGATACTGATTTTTTAAAATAGAGTCGTGATTACTAAACATAAGAGTAAGCTTCTAATGTGTTTTTAAAAAAACTATTTTTGAAATTGTATTGAAAGCAAGATTCCGAGAACTTCCACAAGTTTCTGATTTCGATTCTCGGTTCCGAAGAGAAAAGCGGATGTATAATGAAGCTTCCAAGCTACCTAGATTATAATACCTACGTTGGTCAACCTTATTTTTCTGCCTTCAAGACACAAATCACATTAATATAAAGTATTATATAGCCCAGACATATATATATATATATATATATATATATATATATTACATTTTAGTTACGCAGAAATATTTCAATAGCTACTAATGCAGAAAATCTTCCAAAAACATCATCAAAATCTACAAAACAATATTTATTAAGTCATTAATTATCATCTTCCAGAACATAACTTTTAGTATTGTCTTTGTAAGAACATTTACCCTCACTCCATCTTTTGTTATTTTGTAGCATTGTATGGAATATCTAAGCAATCTAGTTAAATTTGTAGACTTCCAATAGCATACAAAACTGTGCCAAATGTGTTCTTGTAACTTTTCAAAAACTCAACGAGAAATGATTTCATTATGTTTCATATTGAACTTTGAACTCCGACTAATTTAGCACATCAAATTTTGCAACTGAAACTCTTAAAATGTCTGAGTGGATTGATGATTATTTGAAGTTTGTATATATATTATTAAAAGTACTAATATAAAATTAATCTTGACATTACGTGAAATATTACAGATGGTTTGACACTGTATTTTAGTACTCCATGCGTTTCTTTTTGTATGATGTTATAGACAGTTTTTGTTGTTTCAAAATATAAGATTTTTGAAGTTTTAAAGTTAATTTTAACTTTGTTAGAAATCGATCAACCAATTGAATTTTACAGTTTTTTATAATTGGATGAATGATTTTAAAATTATATCTCTAAAAATATTTTTTAGAAAATAAATAAATTTATTAATTTTTGTGCACTAACCCAAAACATCATCTATATTATTAAAACTGAAGTATTTTTTTTGGAAAAAAATATAACACTATGAATGAGAATTGTTTGGAAACGTGGATAGCAATATATATAATACTTCATCTTATTTACAAATTTAGTCTTTGCATTTACGATAAATTAAATACTTCATTTTTTTAATTTTTTATTTATAGATTCTATCACTATATTTAAAATAAATTTAAATTAACTAATTACAATTCCAAATTTTATTTAACCAAATCGATATTAATATATTGACCATTTAAAAATTTTAGTATGTTGTTTCATTTTTAAAATAAACTAACAGAAAAACAATATCTTAATATATGAATAGTATAATTACATAAAATTGCATCAAGTTATAAATTTTTAATATAATATTATGTACAAATAAAAAAATTATTATCAAATGTCTATATTATAATATAATATATTCTACTCTATATGTAAATTACAAACCATAAAAAATAAACATGGAATTTTTTATAAAATCAGTAGTTTATGAATTTGCGTTCAACACATGTTAAATCAAACATTTGCGCGGAGGTGAAGATCAAATTCTAGTTCATTTTAAAACTGAAGGAGTATATTTTTAGCATTTCATAAAGAATAATTTTGTCATAACAGCTTTGGACACAACATATTGACATTAAAATATTAAATATTTAGATAATTGCCTAAGATATTTTGACGAGATCATGAAAGATTTGAAGAAAAATAGTCCTTAAATAACTAGTGTCAATATATTATAAATCTTAAATTGCGTAATACTAAATAGATGCCATAGGTGTATAAGTTTAACTTTTTATCTATCCTCTAAAATATAAGATTTACAATTTTTTTTCTAGAAGTAATTGTATAATTTACTTGTATAAGTTCTTCGTTATATATAAATAATATAATTCAGGTACTTATAATAATTACAAACGGGATGGCGTACTGTTATATTACACCATAACGGGAAGGCGTAATATTATAATAATAATTATATTATACACCATATATAATATTTATGGAAGGTAAAGAAATCCTCTGAAAAGTAATTTTTCATATTTTGCTTATATGTCATTTCTAGCTTCACTAAGAAAATATCACATGACACAAGCAATTATGATATTATTTATGTTAATTATGACATGGAAAGTTATATTTAATATTAATTTATATTTTTAGTAAAATTTTTAAAATATGGTAATAATTCATACATCATCATTAATGTAAATCTATTCAAATATAACATTAAATGATATAAAAATAGAAATATAACAATATTTTTCAAATTTTAAAATATTATTTAATTTTTTTTTACTAAAATAGTTTTAAACTTTTATGTATTTTTTCAAAATTTACAACTTTTAGTCAAGAAAATCGCTAAGAATACCACAAGTTAAGTATCCCTTTTCAAAAATACACTCAACCAAAAACATATTAACATTTGGGTTTACACTTTAGTGATTATTGTTTAGGGTTTAGTGTTAAAGGAGTGGGGTTAAGTTTTTAAATGTTTTTTAAATTTTTAGAAAAATTAGTTTAGTATATATTTTCATCATAAATTTAGCGTATTTTTTGAAAATACACATTCATTAATGGTAAATTTGAAAAATAGTATCAAACTTGTGGTAAAACTGAAATTTCGTTTTTTAGTCCTAACACCATTAGTTTTCTTTTGATATCTAGAAACTTTTAAAATAATATTTACTTTTACTTTTTGATAATTAAACAATTTTTATATCAAATTTCTTTCTTAATTTTATGCAAGTTTCTTTAATATATTTTAATTTGAAATATACAGATATCTTAAAGATAAATTAAAAAAATATTTTTGATCTTAAATTTATTTTTTAATTAAATCAAAATTTAGATTAAAATACTGGTAGGAAAATGATAAAATTTAAAATATTAATAGAAATTTTTTAAATATACTTTTTAGTGATACATACAATGCATGAAAATATCTAGTACAAAACTGATAAGATTTAACTTTATAGTATAATCTAATAGTTTAATAAGAAATAAAATACTTAATAATATTTCACTTTATATTGTAATAGTAATGAAGAGATATTATTCAAAATTTTGGCACCGTTATGAAATGTAAAATAAAATCAATTATAATATAATAAGTGTTATTTGATGTATTCTTAAACTATATAACTTCTAAAACTTAACTAAACATATTCCAGTAGTATTATATAAAAATTTAACCTGAAATTAAAATTACGTCTTTAAGGATATTTCAATATATTTCTAACATCTGAAAAATGATAACAATCTAAATTATTTTAAGTAATCATAGAAAATAGTTTCAATATTTTGCATATGTGTGTGTGTGTGTTTTGGCATTATCATTTAATAATGCCCACACAAATTTAAGTTTCAATTTAAAACAAAGTTTCAATAACAAAAAGAAACTATTTAACAAATACTCCCTCCGTTTCATATTGAGTGTCGTTGTAGAGAATTTTTTTGTTACAAAATACGTGTCATTTTTGACTTTCGATGCAAAATTTATTAATTTTCTACTGCAATTTATTTTTCTATTGGTTGAAATATGATTAAGTGTATAAGTAATTGTATTTTTATATAGAAAACATGTAAAATTTTATTTTTTTCTTAATCCGTGTGCACAAAGTTAAATTGACACTTAATATGAAACAAATAGATCATTATAACTACTCATAATATAGAAACATATTTTAAAATCATATAATAATTATATTATAGTTCGATATGACACAAATCTCCTAGATATATGCATTTAGAAGACTAGAAAATAAATCTTAATTATTTTATTTAACTCAATATTAAAAATTTAAAATATAGTTGACTTATCTAAGCTAATCTATGATTAACGAATAAATATTTTTACATTACATTTTTGTTGTTATTTATCAAATATGCAAAATATTTATTAAGTACAAAATGAAATGAACAAGTAGATTAATAATTTATGTTATGAACTACCTAACGTTTAAATAATTTTGTCAACCAAAAAATAATCCAACACTTTGAATTTCTGTATCAAAATCTAGTTATATACTTACTGACCACGACTTAGATAACAACAAAGTATTTTAATGAAGGAAGTTCTTGCATACTATAAGAGTATCTAGTAACATAAAAACAAAACATTATTATCAGAATTAATCTCAAAGTATTGAGCAATACCAAATTTCAGCAAAAAAAAAGTATTTGAGCAATAAAAGATTTATGAAGTTATGCACAAATTTAAGCAGACATACACATTCAATACATACATAAGCGCGCACACACACATATAATATAGAGTACTTAATTAATAGTACTACATAAACTAAAAAAATCTAGATTTTGAGAACATTAAAGCACGTAGTGACAAAAAAAACATTTGAAAACCTAACTGATGCGTTGTTGTTGGTACAGAGGTTAGAGAATGGGTTGGTAATAGATGCATTTGCACATTAACTAGTATGAAAGCCAAAGAAACCCATTTATATGTAACATAAATAATTACTTGTCAAAGCTGATGGTTAACCTATATAGGTCTGAGAATTGTAAACCAGGAGGTGAAAATAAAACAGTAACTTTTTAAATTTGTCTTTTACCTAGTTATATGAACTGAAACTCTCCTCTATATAGATACAGGTAAGAGTAAGTTTCTCCCACAAGAGCATTTATGGAGCTTTAGATAATCATAAATGCATTGCACCCTCTCTATGCGTTCAGCAATAACTCCTTTTTCTTCTTGCACACCCACCAGTTCCCTTTCTTCCTCCCTTGTCTTCTTCTTCTCTTTCTCCATCTTCCACAAACTTCCATTGTACTTAGTTAGCTCTTCCTCGGTTTAAGATTATCAAAAAAAACCCGGGTTTTTAGTGACCGGTCGGTTAGCCAGATCCCTAGCAAAAACTCTCCCTTTGTTCTCCTTGCCATTATCCTGGATCTTTTGTTACCCACAAGAAAAATTGGCACAAACCAAAGATTATTGTGAATTAGGGTTTCATTAAGCCTCCAAAAGTAAGATCTCTCTCTCTATGTGTATATATATATTTTATGCACGCAGATATGTATCACTATGCTTTTTTTGTCGACATGTATCCCTATGCTATGCATAAGTATTGCATGTTGTCTGAGAAGAGTAAGTCTTTAAAGCTTCCATTTATTTTCTTTCTTATTTCAATTTAAATTTTGGTTTCTTAGGATCTCGATTTCTATAAGATTATTTTTGATACAATAGTTTAAGAATTAATAAAGCGTTACTAAAACTTTATTGGAGTTCACTAAAAACTTTCTAGGAGTTAGGAGTTCAAAAGGGGTTTGACGAAATCTACTTGGTGGTTGTGTAACCAAAAAAGACCATTGACTTATTGTCAACGCTTTAATTAACGCTATATACTGCATTTATTAGAGAACCCTAGATATGTATCTCTCTACACTTTTAATTAATTAAGTTTAGCCTATCCTATTAGTTTTAATATTTTTACTGAAAACGGTTCCTTTTATTGCACAAAGACCAAGGTCAATTTAATTCTTTAATAAATTCAATTGAGAGACTACTCTCTCTCTCTCTTACTAGCTTTTGAGAGAGAAACTCATTTAACTCAACCCAAAACTTCCACCAACCAAAAGGAAAAAGAAAGAAAACTACAAGGAGATCTGTCCTTATAGGGTTTCAAAAACTTTCCAAAGAACTCAAGAGAGTCAGATCGAATTAAGTAAGTACTTAAGTTATGCAAGTGTTCTTGTTTTAATTTTGACCTAATTAATTACTACAATTAGGGTTTCTTACAGAACATAGCTCTCGTTCTCTTCTTCCTTCACAGTCAGATCTGTCCTGTAGATCTGATGTTCTGAGAAGTCTTGTGACTTTCAATGATTGATTTTCTTTTGTTTGTTTATTTGTACACACACTCGGAGACAAATACACTCACATATATGTACTATTATATATATGAATGTATATATGTACCATAGATCTATTTATCTTAAGTTTAAAGAACGATGATCTTTTCTCTATAATTTTCTTTTCAAAAATATCATTTCGGGTCTATATATATCCAAATGTTCCTCTTATTTTATATCACATTTTTCTACAATTAATATATCAGACGACATGATTATAGCTAGTTAATATGTTTTGTTATAAAGTAGATAAACATATGTATAGACGTATGCAGGTCTATATACATACAAAAATGTTATCTTTTCTCCCTAGTTTTTTTTTTTTTTGTTAGAATCACTTTTTGGATCTAGCTATATTTACAATTATCTAAATGTTTCTTTTTATATATGTCTAACTTCTAAACTATTAAGATGATGCTCATAGTTATCTTTACATGTTATGTAATATAAAGTAGCACTTTTCATGTTTTTTTTTGATCAAAATACTTTTCATGTTTATAAGTGTTTTTTTCTAGAAAGTGTATGTAATATAACATGTAACAAAAAAGGGTGGAACCCCTTATTTTGTTGTTGGATTAACGTTTACTTGAGAAAATGGTAACACTACATATTAAAGCTAGTTACAGTTTCATAACACTTCAAAATTACTTTCCCTTAACATCATTATTTTCTTCCAATTCGATAATGATCTTCTTCTTCATTCAGTTTAAATATATGTGACCATTTCAAATACAGTCTTTAACTATTTTGATTTTGGACAGTGGAAGATATACTTGGAGTAGAAAATCAAATCAAGAAACGATTATGATCACAACCTAGAAGATTTGAAGGAACCCAAAGTTCACAACTAAAAACCCCATTTTGTGATTAGTATCTGATTGAGTTATCAGAATCAAATCATCATCTCATCACAATGTATCATCCAAACATGTTTGAGAGCCATCATATGTTCGACATGACCACAAAGAGTACCTCGGACAACGACTTTGGAATCACCGGAAGTCGTGAAGATGATTTTGAGACCAAGTCAGGCACTGAAGTCACCACTGAGAATCCTTCCGGTGAAGAGCTTCAAGATCCTAACCAACGTCCCAACAAAAAGAAACGTTACCATCGCCACACGCAGCGTCAAATCCAAGAGCTCGAATCGTAAGAAACAAACACTTAAGCTCTATCTCATACAACAATAGACTTGAATACATTTTCAAAGTTTAAAATTTTGAGTGTTTTGGATTTTACAGGTTCTTTAAAGAGTGCCCTCATCCAGATGATAAGCAACGTAAAGAGTTGAGCCGCGATCTCGGTTTAGAGCCTCTTCAAATAAAGTTTTGGTTCCAAAACAAACGCACGCAAATGAAGGTATATGTAACCATTAACGTATAATATATATAGTTAACCATTTTTCATGTATACATATTAATTAGTGCAAAATTCTTAAATAGATTTTTTTTTAGTTTTTGTCACAAAATAGACCTAAAAATGATCAAAATAAATATTTTTATTCTGAAAATTTTAATTTTTTTTTATAATTTTAAACCTCACCTCCAAAATCACACCCCCTAACTCTAAACTTAAGTTTAGATTAGTTAACCCAAAGAATATAAATATATATATATATATATATATATATATATATATATATATATATATATATATATATTTACACCTTTAATAAAATTTATTTTGGTCGTTTTTCTCCTTGAAGTCTATGTCGGTGATAAAAGAAATTTTACGTCCATCTTAGGATATTACTCTATTAATTATATATAATTAACCTTTTTTCATGTCAGTGAATTATTAAAGGAAGTTATATTTCTCACAAGTTATTTTTGTATAAAATATGTAGGCACAACATGAGAGGCATGATAATCAGATTCTTAAGTCAGACAATGACAAGCTCAGAGCAGAGAACAATAGATACAAAGAGGCTCTAAGCAATGCTACATGCCCTAACTGTGGCGGTCCAGCTGCTATTGGAGAAATGTCTTTCGACGAACAGCATCTCAGGATTGAAAATGCTCGCCTCCGCGAAGAGGTACCTAACACACACACACACACATGTAGAGACATATGTGACTTAAGTTGAATAGGACCAATCTGATTTTATTACCACATGACCTACAGATTGATAGGATCTCTGCTATTGCTGCAAAATACGTTGGGAAGCCAATAGGATCATCATTTGCTCCACTAGCAACTCACGTGCCTTCTCGTTCCCTTGATCTTGAAGTTGGCAACTTTGGGAACCAAGCAGGTTTTGTAGGGGAAATGTATGGAACAGGTGACATTTTGAGGTCAGTCTCAATCCCTTCTGAGTCAGACAAGCCTATGATCATAGAGCTAGCGGTTGCAGCTATGGAGGAGCTCGTGAGAATGGCTCAAGTGGGGGATCCTTTATGGGTTCCAACCAATAATTCGATGGAGATTCTCAACGAAGAAGAGTATTTCAGAACGTTTGCAAGAGGAATTGGACCAAAGCCATTAGGGTTGAGATCAGAAGCGTCAAGAGATTCAGCTGTTGTCATAATGAATCACATCAATCTGGTTGAGATTCTCATGGATGTGGTACTTGACTTAACTAAACTTGTTTCTTGATCACCAAGTTTTAGTAACTAACTTATAAACCCTAGTTAACTAATATTTTTCGTTTGTCTTGTTTTTTTTTATGTGGTAATAAGAATCAATGGTCTTGTGTTTTCTCTGGGATCGTGTCAAGAGCCTTGACGCTTGAAGTTCTATCCACTGGAGTTGCTGGGAACTACAATGGTGCTTTGCAAGTGGTATGTATACTAAGTTGATTACTTGCTTCGCAAGAAACTAAACTGAAGAGTATAGTAATTAGTTTTTAAACCTTTTTTTAATGTTGGGTTTGTGTTTTTATTGGTCTGGAATGTAAAGATGACAGCTGAGTTTCAAGTTCCATCACCGCTAGTCCCAACGCGTGAGAACTACTTTGTGAGATACTGTAAACAGCATAGCGACGGTTCTTGGGCTGTGGTTGATGTCTCTTTGGACAGCCTTAGACCGAACCCGATCTCAAGAACCAGAAGAAGGCCTTCTGGTTGTCTGATTCAAGAACTGCCTAATGGTTATTCTAAGGTAAAGCAGAAGCTATGAAGGGTTTAGATTGTGTGTTTATGAAGTTTAAGGTCAAAATTTTGAATTTAAAGAAGTTATGGGGTGATGTTTTTTGTTGTTGTTTGAAGGTTACATGGGTAGAACATATGGAGGTGGATGATAGATCGGTTCACACTATGTATAAACCGTTGGTTCATTCCGGTTTAGCTTTTGGAGCGAGACGTTGGGTGTCTACACTAGAGCGCCAGTGCGAGAGGCTCGCGAGTTCGATGGCTAGCAACATCCCAGCTAGTGATCTATCCGGTACGTATTTAGATGGGGCTATTTGGGTAGTTTTGAAAAGTTGGGGCTGAATTGAGAAATTAGTAAATTTACTCATTAGACCATTTAATTTTGTGGTAATTATGAATATGTTGTGGCTGGCTGGTTTGAAAAGTTTATAGGTCTAGGCATTCAGGTCGGGTTCGGGTCAGTTCCTTTTGGGTCCGGGTCCTTCGGGTTCTAGACATTTGGACCCAACTAGGTGCTTAGAAATTTTTGGTTCAGGTTCGGATCGGTTTCTGTCAGGTCCAGGTCGGTTCGGGTCTATAATTTTAATACCCGTAAAATATCCATAATTTTCAGGTATATTTTTGGTTCGGAACGGTTCGGGTATTTATGACCCGAATAAAACCTGAAATATCCAAACTAGACCTGAAAACCCGAAAAATTGGAAAAGAACCCAAAAAACCCAAAATTTTACCCGAAATCTGAACGAAAACCCAAAAATACTCAAACTTTTACCCGAATTATATTTTTAAAAATATAAAATTTCACCTAATACTCGAAACTATTCCTTGAAGACCCGAACTTGAAACTTAAAAGAATATCCTAAATACCAAAAATATACCAAAAACATCTTAATATACCTAATATACACAATAAGTTTTTGGTATTTTGGGTATCCCATCGGGTCTCGGGTAGGACCCGGACCTGAACCGAGACCCGCGGGTCCAAAGAAAAAGGACCCATCAAATACTTCATCATAGACCCGGACCCGAACATGCATTTTCGGGTCGGTTCGGGTTTTCGGGTCTCAGTAAAATGTCCAGGCCTAATAAAGTTACTCATTCAGGTCCTTTAATGTAAACTATGAATAAGTTGGGGGCTGAACTGAAAAGTTCTGTAATTTACTCACAGGACCTTTAATTTAGTGGTAATTTTGTTATTAGATCCTTTAATTTTGTGGTAATTTTGTAAATATTGGGGCTGAATTGAGAAGTTGTTAAATTTACTCATTCGGTTCTTTAATTTGTGGTAGTTATGAATATGTTGGAGGCTGAACTGAAAAGTTCTTAAATTTACTTATAGGTCCTTTAATTCAATGGTAATTGGTTAATGTTGGGGGCTGAACTGAGAAGTTATTGAATTTACTCATTAGGTCCTTTAACTTTGTTGTAATTATTATGCTGCAGTGATAACGAGTCCTGAAGGGAGGAAGAGCATGTTGAAGTTAGCGGAAAGGATGGTTATGAGCTTTTGCAGCGGTGTTGGCGCGTCGACTGCACACGCGTGGACGACAATGTCATCAACAGGATCCGATGATGTTCGGGTCATGACCCGAAAGAGCATGGATGATCCGGGAAGACCTCCCGGTATTGTTCTTAGCGCTGCAACTTCGTTCTGGATCCCTGTGGCTCCCAAACGGGTTTTCGATTTCCTCCGCGACGAAAACTCAAGAAGCGAGGTAACATGAAAAACAGATCAGACCGGTCGGTTCGACATTAAATCCTTCTTTTTTTTACTGAATCCGTTTTACATTAAAACAAGTAGAACCAGTGATCAAGTTGAATTCCAGTCACATTTGATTGGTAATAAGACAATTTTATAAATTAATACTAGGTAAATTAACACAGGAAATTAATAAAACAACTCCAATCTCAAATTGTTTATTTACACAATGATAATATAATAAATTATAGAAAAAAATATATAAATATATGTGATAAGATTAATATTATGAAAACAATTTCTATAAACAGAGATAAATATAATATTTCAAAATAAATTTTATTTTTATTCTTTCAAAATATGTTGTTATTTTGTACAATTACATCTAAAATTGTATCCACATTTTAGGATATGTACTCACAATACACTAATAAACTAAATAATGGATGAAAATAGACATTTTTCTTTAATATATAAGATCATGAACCTATATATTTTCTTATTTTAAATGAAAAGATTCAAATAAATGAATGAATAAAAATATCTTACAATTAATAATATATTATTAGTTTTTTTTTAACACAAATCCATATTATTAGTTTTATAGAGTTTTTTTTTGTAACTGTAAGTTTTATAGAGTTTCAGTTATGCTACAGAATATGCTTATCATATTCAAATCACGTGAATACATTATGGTGTTTTCTTTCTTCATAAAAAGTCATTTGTTATTAATTTGTGTTTTTGAAGAATTTCTTGCAGTGGGATATACTCTCAAATGGAGGAATGGTTCAAGAAATGGCTCATATAGCAAATGGTCGCGAACCTGGAAACTGCGTCTCCTTGCTCCGTGTCAACGTAAGATTCTTTCTCTGGACTTAAGCTTTTATTTTCGATGTCAGTATCAACATGGTTTCGGTTGTAACAGAGCGGAAACTCGAGCCAGAGCAACATGTTGATACTACAAGAGAGCTGTACTGACGCATCTGGATCGTACGTGATATACGCACCAGTTGATATAGTGGCGATGAACGTTGTTCTAAGCGGAGGAGATCCTGATTACGTGGCGTTGCTCCCGTCTGGTTTTGCAATATTACCCGATGGTTCGGTCGGAGGAGGAGATGGGAATCAAGAAGTGGTTTCTTCTTCTTCTACTGCATCTGAGAGTTGCGGTTCACTTTTAACTGTGGCGTTTCAGATACTTGTTGACTCTGTTCCTACAGCTAAACTCTCTCTTGGCTCGGTGGCTACGGTTAATAGTCTGATCAAATGTACCGTTGAGAGGATTAAAGCCGCCGTTGCTTGTGACCGAGGTGTAGGAGGACCATAGGTTCGTCCAGGTATGACTTAAACATTTAGTCTCTCCGTTTCATTATAATTGTCACTTTAGTTTTGTGAACACAAATTAAGAAAATAATCAATTTTACATATTTTCTATATAAAAACATAATTACATATACACTTAAACCATTTTTTAACCAATAAAACATAAATTGCAGTATAAAATTAATAAATTTTGAATCGAAAGTTGAAAACGACACTTATTTTGTAACAATTTTTTTTTTAAAACGACACTTAATATGGAATGGAAGGAGTATGTTTGTGAATATTTTGTCCATTTTATGTGGCTTCTTAAATGTAATTTTTTTGTAAATGCAAACACCAAATGCAAACTTGTTGTGTTTGGCGTTTGCCTTTACATTTAGAAAGATGTAAAACTAGCTTTTGAAATAGTCGAGATGGGGTAGTATTCTTGTGAAGCAAGAAAGAAGATTATAGAATATGTTTTGACTAATGCGGTTTGTGTTCTTTGCAGGAGTAATAAGGAAGGCAAGAAGAAAAATAGCGTTTATGCCTTAATGGTTTATTTCTAGTTTCTGTATGTTTTGAAAATCCAAATGAAGTCAAGAACGCACCTTTAACGTTTTAAATCTTTATCTCAAGGATGATGAGAAGGTAAAGAGGTTCGGGTATTGACTTCTGATGGAAACGCACGGTTCTTTTTATTTATCTTTTCTAAGTTTGTGTGTTTAGTGTTCTGCTTAATAACAGTTTGTGAACACTTTTTTTTGGGGTGTCCTCTCTTTATGTGTTTTACCCACCAAGTGTATGTTTCTTTATTGTTTTGTAAGCCTTTTTTTGTGGCAAGACCATATATTAGTAACATTAGTTTCTGTTGAACTCCCTATTCAGCTTATTCGTATATGACCATTTCATAATTGATCGAACTACAAAGAAATTCAGTCTTTATTAAATAGGTTCTAAAAGTATTTCAACTCAAAAAGCTCAAATGAAGAAAGCGTCAAACGTGTTTCATAAGGATAAATATTAACTAATTCACATTTTTAGTATCTCAAGTAAAATTCTTAGAGCATGAGAAATTTTTTTTAATATATTTTTGTGGGACCATGAACAGTTATGAACCTGAAGTTGTTGTTTTCTGCATTAGTGAACCCGAAGAAAGAGTTCATAGGAATAAAATAATAATATTAATTTAATTTTTTTTTTTGAAATTATTAAGAATACATGAAACAAATATTAAAATATATTATAAAATTTATGAAAACATTTCATTCAATACATTAAGAGTAGATTACATAAATCGAGAAATTGAAAAACATAGAAAGATTATTCATCGTCATCACCAAACTTTTGCCAAATGTTTTCCACTAAATCAGTTTTCAAACGATCATGCTTCTCTAAATCTCGAACTTCTCTGCGCATGGCTAACATATCAGCGTCGACATTAACACTATCTCTGCTTCTCACCTGCGAACTTCTGCTAGACTGTCCTGACTCAAACTCAGATGTATTAATTTGAGCGTATCCGTGTCGTTCGTCCTCTACTATCATATTGTGCAATATGACACAAGTTCTCATAACTTTTCCTATCTTTTCCTTGTCCCATTGTAGAGCTGGGTTTTTAACAATTGCAAACCTCGATTGCAATACTCCAAAAGCCCGTTCGACATCTTTTCTGGCGGATTCTTGCATTTCTGCAAATTTCTCTGCTTTAGGACCTTGAGGAAGTGAGATGGATTAGATAAATGTTGCCCAATTTGGATAAATGCCGTCAGTAAGATAGTAGGCCATACGATAAGTGTGGTTGTTGACCTTGAACTTGACTTTAGGTGCTCGACCATGTATGATGTCATCAAAAACTGGTGACCGATCAAGAACATTGATATCGTTGAGGGTACCTGGTAAGCCGAAAAATGTGTGCCATATCCAAAGATCTTGTGATGCCACGGCCTCTAAGACAATTGTCGGCTTTCCTGAAGCACGTGTGAACTGACCTTTCCAAGCCGTTGGGCAGTTTTTCCACTCCCAGTGCATACAGTCTATGCTGCCTATCATCCCCGGAAACCCCCGTACCTCTCCAATATCGAGTAATCGTTGAAGATCCTCTGCTGTAGGTCTTCGTAGATACTCATCTCCAAACAATTGTATTATTGCATCATTGAAATTAGCCAAACATAAACTTCGTAGATACTGTCACCGATTCGGAGATATTCATCATATGAATCTCTTGATTGACCATATGCCAGCATACGTATAGCTGCCGTACACTTTTGAAGTGCAGATAGGCCGTTCCTTCCGCAAGCATTTCGTCTTTGCTGAAAGTATGGAACTTCATTACTTATACGTTCGACAATGCGAAGGAACAATGGTTTGTTCATTCGAAATTGCCTCCTAAACATTTCCGATGTGTATGTAGGATTATCCTTGAAATAATCGGTCCACAGCTGATTGTGTCCTTGTTCCCGATCTCTTTCGATATAAGCCCGTCTTTTGGACTTTTTGGGGTGAGCATGAATCACTGAGTCGATGTAATCATCAACTACTTGGTCGACCATTTCTTTTAAAGCTTCATCA
The DNA here is from genome assembly GCA_905132885.1 of Moricandia moricandioides. NCBI lineage: Eukaryota > Viridiplantae > Streptophyta > Magnoliopsida > Brassicales > Brassicaceae > Moricandia > Moricandia moricandioides. Next base: position 117,938 of record CAJHQQ010000153.1, read on the forward strand.
ACTTCATAACTTGATGAGGAAGACATTGTTGATTTTTTCTTCCTAACATGACAAATAAGGGATTTGTAATATTTATTATTATCACTTTTTTTTACATTATTGTATCATATATTTGCATAAGCTATATTTTTTTCATAATTCTACATTATTTTTTTCACATTATATCATCTTTTATTATTATCATTTTTTATACATTATTGTATCATATATTTGCATAAGCTATATTTTTTTAATAATTCTACTTTATTTTTCTACATTATATCATCTTTTATTATTATCATTTTTTTACATTTTAGTATTATAATTTTTTTCCCATTATATCATATTTTTATTTCACATTAGATCATATTTTATCAAAATCTAGCTTTATTTTTACACTTTTCTATAATCTTTTTCCATTATCACTTACCTTGTGCTTGGGTTGTTGCTGGGTAGTTTGTAGTTGTTTGGTGAATGTAGTGACAAGGTTCAGAGAAGAGAGAAGGGAGAAGGTTCAGAGAAGAGAGAAGGGAGAAGGTTCACATTATACAGAAGCAAGACAATAGACAGTTTATATAGCCATTTTACTACATCCGTGAATCAAGAGGGAGTTTTTGTTTAGTACATCCGTGACCCAAGTACAGTCAGAACAAAAGCAAAAGACATATATGGTACATAGAAATATTTTTTACATCAGTGATGAGGTGTGGAGAGAAACAAAATCCTACACTCACATCAACTCCTACTGCCGTGCATACACTAACCGGAAACATACAAAAACCTGCAACCCGTGACCTGCAACACACTGCCCCTTTCAACCCGTGACCTGCAAAGCAAAAGAGAAGAGAATCAATAAAGCATGACAATACACAATACATTGGTACAAGTCAAAGAAAAAAGTACATAATTAAAACAAGTCAAAGAAAAACAAAGAAAATATAACAACCTATTACACTAACCAAATCAAAGCATTTCAGAGATAAGCTTATTCTTAAGAGCAACTTCATGATCAGATAGTGTTTCAATTTTTTTGGCTAAGAGACGATCTAGGATTTTTTTATTGGAAAGGGTGTTTTGCTGAGCTAGGATGCTCTGTATATGATCAAAAGCTGCCTCGTTGGACTTCTTCCGTTTGGCAGCTTTGCTGGCCTTGACACCCGGAGGCCTAACCTCTTCCTCCTCAGCCACCACCTCCGGACCACTTTCCTTCCTTTTCTCCTTCGGCTGAGAGTGTGATCTCCATTTCTGATCGAACCTAAGTTCCCTCCAGCAATGTTCAAGACCGAACTTGGCATTATAGTCATTGAAGAAGATGTCATGAGCAAGCTTCATGACATCATTCTCTGATTGCCCACTTGTCTGCTCCTTCAACGCTTGTTCATGGCATCCGACAAATCTGCAGACCTCTGAATTCACCCTTCCCCACCTCTGCTTACATTGACTCCACTCTCTTGGAATGGAGCCAACGAGCAGAGGACTCGAATTGAAATACTCCTCTATCCTCTTCCAAAACGATCCTAGCTTTTGTTCATTGCTCACTATTGGATCCTTGCTGGTGTTCAACCAAGCACTGATCAGGACAATGTCTTCTTTGGTTGACCACTTTCTCCTTTCCGCAGGTTTAACTAACCCGGGAGAGCTAACAGGAGCCTCAGCAGAGTCTAGGTCTATTGGACTGCTCTGTGAAGCTAACAAGTTAACAAACCCGTGAGAGGAGGAGGAGAAAGGGTCCATCGTGTGATTTTGGTTTGGTGTTTAGAGGTTTGTGCGATTTTTAAGGTTTGATTGTTTGTGTTTTTAGAAGTGGAAATCCTATGTTTTAAACTACTTTCGCATTGCTTTATTACACAACAACTACTGGAGTTAATTACCCAACAACTAAACTTAATTACACAACAACTTATTCACAGTTACCATTCATTACACATCAAATCACTTGAAAAAACTCGAGAATTTTTAAAACTTGAACCAACAAACAGACACATAATGAATGATAAAGCAAACATCAAGCTCTACTCAACCTAATTGAATTATACTTCACGACTACCTACGAAGTAACCAACACGCATTGTTCATTTAAAGCTCTACTCAACCTAATTGAATTATGTCTTCCACTTCAGTTCAGATTGAGTGTTTACCTTTGCTAGTTAGTCGAAGCAGAGCTTCTCCAGGACCGATACTTGCACCGTCAGGTTGTAAACCTCCCAAGTTAGGCGATCAACCTGCAGAGTCAGCCCTTTTGCCTGGGCCTGAACATGGAAACAATAATTAAAATGAGTTAGTCAGATAAAACTAAGTAATTAAAAATATTTTAGCAAAATATGAGACGATATACAATAAATTTTACTCACCTGCAGAGTCTCAATCTTGTGTTTGAGACTCGGCACCCATTTCATCACCTCCTCAGCCTCCTCCAGACGCTTAGTCAAGCATTCGATATGCTCCTGGACACCTATCACCCAAGGCTGACGGTAGTGAAACCCATCAGCCTTGTTTACAACAAAACAAATGTCAGTAGCTGTTTTTAGAAGAAATATATTGAAAGTTAAAAGCAGAAGACACTGAAAGACCCATTACCTCATAGTTGGCGCACGTGAAGAACCTCTTCCCTGGAAGAGTGTCGTACTCCTCCTTGCGTCGAACCTCGTTGATGATTCTCCCACCACAGGCACACTTTCTCGGAATCCCGTATTCTGAATCGCATGTGTATTGTAGCATGTTGATATAGTCCTTTTGCCTCTTTGAGTTTCTTATCTCTTCTGCGGGATCCATCTGTGAAAGAAAACGAAATGATTAGAACATAATGACAATACAATATGATAAAAAGTAACCTAATACAAAGATTTGTAGTCTAGCTAGTTCAGTTAAGTTCAGTACGAGTTGTTGTCTAGCTAATTCAGCTCATTTAAAACCCTAAATGAAACGAGCATGCCGATTTACATCAATTGATCGAAACAATACACCAATCAAAATCGAAACAATACAAGAACAATGATAATCGAAACAATACAACAATGAAAATCGAAACACCGAATCAATTAAAAACTCTAACTACAAACCCCTCTATCGATTTGAAATCTCACAGAAACAAATCCTAAATGAAACGATCATGCCGATTTAAATCAATTAATGTAAACCCATATATCGATTTACACCCGAAACCCGAAAATCCCAAAATTTATTTGAAATCTGAGAAATCGATTTCGAGCAAAATGGACAAAATCAAACCGTCAATCTACTCTATGCTCACCTGAGGTCGTGGAGAAGACAGTCTGTCGTCGATTAGAACGATAAGACCTCGGAGACTCGGCGTCGCTCGTAATCGCCTCTCACACACAAACCCTAGCTTTCTTTTCGACAAGAGAAAATGAGGAGAGACACGGGGAAACCCTACTTTCCTCCCCCTCTACGCGATTTCTTTAGTCCATTTAGCACATGACGCGTGGCTAAAACCGCTTGCTAACGGATCAAGCGTAAGGCCCGGTTCGTCGAAACAAACCCATTTTTTATTTCGTTTTAATCACGCGGGCCTTAGAACTCGAGCCCGTGAACCGCGTTAAATACGCTGATGCGCATGGCCTTATTCTTTTTCTTCATTTTCCATTTTTAATTGGTAAATATTTTTGAGAGTATTAATAGCAGTGTTTAAAAACACTTAAGTTACTTATAACTACAGTAAAAACTTTATAAATTAATAATGTTGGGACTTTATATATTATTAATTTATAGAATTATTAATTTATAAAAAGTTTTCTTTTTAGAATTTTATATTTTGAGATATATTTTTTCCAAAATATGAAAACTATTTGATTTTAGTGTATATAAACTATTTTTCTTTTCCTTTTTTTGAAATTCTACATTTATATTAGTTTTATTATATTATTTGGTGTATATAAAATATGTCTCATAGAATTTAAATGTAGTTTCAAATACAATTTTACTAAATCTCATCAAAATATATTAAGTGTTAAGAAATATAAAGATAACAAGGTAGTGATCTGCGTCTTGCGCATGATGAGATAATTATAAAAATGTTTAAACTACCAAGTTGTGATTATGTACATTATAATTTAATTTAAAATTATGTTTATTATAATTTAGCTATAGAAATATTTAAATTACATACTTGTGATTATGTATATTATAACATTATATTACATTTTACAGACTGGAAAAGTTATAAAATTTTGACAATTGAGTTGAAAACATATTTTTTTTCTAATTTGTGTAGTAACAAGATAACCGATTTAGGCCCAATATTAAATGGCTGAAAGTTTATCTCATTTTCAATGTTATGGACAATAATAAAAGTTTTTAAAATAAACAAAACTCATTTGTCTTAACTTAAAAAAATGGATGAAAAATATGTGAAAGGGGATTAGGTTTTGGTGAAAACGTGAATTATTTTATGATGATTTTTTTAATTAGTAATGTTACAAATGTTTTGCTAATTTGTAAGATTTTTATCCATTTAAGATATTTTTGAAAACATATCTTTTCATATTTTTGAAAAGATATTTTCCAACCCAATTCATTTTGCGTCTTTGACCTGATTATTTTTCAATTCACTCGACGTCTCTTGTACTGTTTATCTCAGCACCATGGCTCTCAGGCTAATCAACCTAGCCCATGTTGGACTGAACCGAGCTTAGTTCCCGAATGTTTGCTATCGAGTCTTGAAACTCTCTAATGGGCATGCTATGAAAGAATACACGAAGAGAAATTTATATTAAGAAACGGTCGATGTTTAAAAAAGGTGTCTATCTTCTCTATGTTGGGTTTGTGTGAGCCCATGTCCAACTCTTTATTATCTGATTAGTACGATATTGTCCATTTTGGGCCTATTAGGCAAGCCCGCATGGATTTACTTTTTGGTTTCCTTCCCAAAAGGCCTCGTACTAATTAGAGTTGGACTTCTCTTTATTACTCGAAGGGTAATATGATTAACAAATATATGACAATTAATGATTTTGAATAATAAAGATTTGATAACAATTTTTGTGTCTTTAATAAATTTTATTTAATTTTTATATTCTTACAAAATTAAACAATCACATTAAGCATATAACTGAAAAAATTAGATTTTTCATATATGTTATATTTTAAAATTTTAAACGATTATAAATTACTAAGACTGTTAAAAATCCACATTGAATTTTTTTGTGATCAATACTTTAAAGTTTTGTTATAACAAGATGAAAATGATCATAAAATCATATAAATATGAAGTCTCATTTAATATATATATTCAGATTATATGTATATATATATATATATTTATTTATTTCAATATCGTTTAAATTTATATATATATAATACATAAACATGTTAATTTCAAAATTTGCATTGAATAAGAATCCTCAGTTAATAAAAGTTCATATTAGTAAAAATAATATTTTGTTACACCAAATATAAAAATGTTAATAAAATCATATGAGTACAAAACCTCAGTTTATTTATATTATATATATATATATATATATATATGTAAATATCATTTAATTTTAATTATATAACATATAAAATAAATAAATAATTATTTTGATTTTTTACCAACAAAAAATGTTGTAAATAAAAATAAAGATTGTTTTTATTTATGTGCTTACTCCAATTTAATTATATATGTAATAGTTACTCGATTCTGAATTATTCAATATATTTATTATTACATAATACGTAAATGAACACAAATAAATAATAATATCTAGAAATAATTTGCATACATAATTAATGTTCATTCCGCGCAAACGTGAATCTCAAGTGTTATTCGGTCATATCATTTCAAAAATACAATCAAAATAAGATGGTGATTATAACATCAAGATGATATCATTGAATCCCAATGTAAATTAAATAGGTTAAAAAAACAAAATAAAAAACAAACATGACCTACTCATCAACCTCATATTGACGGTCCATAACTATATGTTTGAAGATTTATGACATGATGGATTTATGACTATCTAATTACATTACAATATAAAAGCACTATTTATTAAACTCAGTTCTAATTACAACCTATATATTTTTAAATTATATAGGTAACGATTTATATATGTAACAAAATATTTTTATAATTTTTTATATGCTTTTATAAAAACCTAGGGAAGTTCTTTTGTCAATAATAATAATTGTTGTAATTAGGTAACTATTAAGAAAATATAATATGTTGCAAACTTAAAAAACTAAAGTTTAAAAATAATTTCTGAAATGCATATGACACAAGTGTATAGTAAGGGCATCTTTATCCCTAGTTTCTTAAGGGGGTTCTTGCAGTGTTTGCGGGTCCCACTGACATGTGGGGCCCGTGAACAGTGCAAGAACCGTTTCTTAAAACTACTAAATAAGAACGGTTTTTGGAGGGTTTCTTACACTGTTCACGGGCCCCACTGACACGTGGCGGCCCGTAATTGGTTTGTTTTTATTTTTATTTTTATCTTTTTATATAGGAAAAAAAACAAAACAAAAAACAAAACAAAAAAATAGGAACCCCAAATGAGGTTCCATGGATAATGATGGCCTTATGTAGCTTGACATATTTAACATAGTTACCAAAAATTATAAAGAAATATCCTATGATAGATCTAATTTTTTTTTGTCACAAAATAGTTCTCAAGGAGAAAAATAACCAAAATAGACTTTATTAAATGGTGTAAATATACATTTATACCCCTAGGGTTATCTAGATTTAGAGTTTAGAGTTATGCTGTGAAGTTTTGGAGGTGAGGTTTAAAACTAAAAAATAATAAATAGTAAAATTTTCAAAATAAAAAGTCTATTTTGGTCATTTTTTCTTGAATCTATTTTTGTGACAAAAACTCAAAATTCTATTTGAGATATTTGCCTGATGCCATATTAAATTAAATTAAATTAATATTAACACAATTATGATTATAAAAAAAACACAAATAGAAAAATTAAATTTCTCAAAACAAAAATTAAAACAAAAAATGTATCCGCTCTTTAAAAGAACATATCAGAATGTAGTTAGTATATAAATTTTACTCCGCTCATGCGCATAGATAATCACCTAGTAAATATTTATTTTAAGGTACACAATGATTATTTTGGATACTTATTCGGAATTGAGTTCATGTATAATATGAACATTTTCCGGATTTTGAATTTTTCAGTTTTTTCGAATATCCATTTGGGTTCTATCCTTAAGCCAAAATACTATAAATAACTCTCATTCTGTATTTTATGTTGGATTCAGTTTTTTTTTCCCACACGTAGTCTTATTTGACAAAGAGTCGATATGGGAAGAAAGAAAGAAAGAAGCAAGTGAAACCTAGTCAGCCCGTTTGGATGCCGAGATAAGACGAACACGTCATTGGGCCGGGCCGTGTAAAAACCCAGCCCAAGACTTTGACATGACTCGAAAGACTCTTTCGTCATCTCATCTTCCCCAGACGGTCACTGTCTCCAACTCCTGTCTGTCTCCTCCGTGAACACCCACCGCCGCGGATTTGAACTGAGGCTGACGAACACTGTATCAGCTTCACATCCACATCCTCGAAATCTCCGTAAGGCTCACTTTCTTAGAAAATTTTACACGAAATGGTGTCAGTGTCGAAGAAAGTAAAGAGTTAGGTCATGAATAACTTTCTTGTAGAGCGCTCGGAATCTCCGTAAGTCTCGCGTTGCTGCTAAGGTTTAGTTTGCTCATGAATCATGACTATTGACCAGGGCCGTCTCAAAAAAAATTTAAACCCTGTTCAAATAATATTAACAGCAAATCGGTTGAATAGAATTTTTTTTTCATAAAAATAGAATTCAAAAAAAATGATCAAAATATTTACTTTATATTTTGAAAATTTTAATATTTTTTTTATTTTTTAATTTTAAATTTCAGCTACAAAATCCCACCTCATAACTCTAAACCCTAAGTTTAGATTAGTTAACACAAATGTATAAATATATATTTACACCATTTAATGAAATTTATTTTCATCACTTTTCTTGTTATTTTAGGGGCAAAAAAATTTTAGGTCTATTTTAGTCATAATAATTTAATAAAGTAATTTTTAAAATTAATATCTTTATTTGATGTTTTCCTGAAATTATAAGCTATAAAGTTGGTAATATATCTAAAAGTTTAAAAAATTTTACGATAATTTATCTATATATTTTTTTAAAAATGTTTTTTATTTATTTTTATATTCAGGTCTCTGTTGGACTCTTCATTTGCACTTGCTGTTAGAAGCCCTGCTATTGATGTTCTCAGGCTTTGACTGCAGAAGCTGAAAGCTTGGGATTTGAATTTGATCTCTGATGGATAGGATAAGTCATCTGCCTGAACATCTTCTTTTGAGGATTTTGTCTTTTCTGCCAACTACCAAAGATGTTGTGGCCACAATGGTTTTGTCCAAACGGTGGCAGTTTCTATGGATGCTTGTGCCAAGACTAGTATACGATGATGACAATTGGAATATCACGGAAGGAAGTTTTAGTTTTTCGAGGTTTGTAGACAGATCCTTGCTTTTGCACGAGGCTCCAGTTCTAGAATCTATACAATTCAATCTTGGTGAAAATTCTAGTGATGTGGATATTGGAGTATGGGCTAGGACTGTGTCTAGACGCCATGTGCGTGAGCTGGTCATTGAGATTGATAGATCTTTCACAGATCCAGCCATCATTCCAAAGAGTTTGTACACTGTATCTGAAATCCTTGTGACGTTGAAACTTAATAACATGGTTCTTGTTGATTTTTCTTCACCGGTGTCTTTCCCATCTCTCAAGGAATTGAGTCTTGTATCCATCAAATACCCAGGTGGTGATGAATCTATCAACAGGCTTCTATCTAGTTGTCCTGTTCTTGAAGACTTGTATGTGGACCGATGGCCTGATGATAACGTTACCATTTTCACCGTGAGAGTGCCTTCTCTAAAGATTTTATGTTTGTGTGATGCACCTTACAAAGATAGTGACAATGGAGAAGGGATTGTGATAGGTGCTCCTTCTTTGGAGACGTTGACTATACTTGATTGTACTGATGGGTTTTGTATCTTTGAGAATGAAATGCCTAACATTGTAACGGCACGTTTTGACCTTTTCTATGGTCATTCTGGGAAGATTCTGAGTTGTATAACTCCAGTCAAGCATCTCTGTTTATGTTTACCATCCTTTGAGGTATTTTAGTTGTTCTTTATCATTCTACTATCAGTCATGGTATAATGACTAACGAGTGTATATATATATTGTGCAGCATTCATATCCAGGTGGTTGTGTCTTCCACCGTCTGGTAAATTTTACTCTATGCAGATGTGACAAGCAGTGGTTGAATCTACTTATGTGTGTGCTCAGAGATTCACCTAAATTACGAACTCTCAGACTTGATCATGTATATGCATATATATATATATATTTCATTTTGTATCTTGACCAGTTTATTTTTAGATTTACTCAGTGTCACTTGTACTGTTTATCTCAGCTTCATAGCTCTCAGGCTAATCAACCGAGCCCATGTTGGAGTGAACCGAGCTTTGTTCCCGAATGTTTGTTATCGAGTCTTGAAACTCTTGTATGGGCAGGTTATGAAGGAAAAAAAGAAGAAAAACAAGTGGTAGAATTTGTCTTGAGAAACGGTAGCTGTTTAAAAAAGGTGACTATCTCCTCTAAATTCACCAACTCAGACAGGAACCTTGAGTTGATTAAGGAGTTAACATTGTCCGTTAGGCGTTCACCTATTTGCCAGCTTGTATTCAACTGAAGCTGTAGTCTCAGACATGTCGAGTAACATCGTATTTGGTCTGAATCTTAGATAAGCTATTTATAACCTTTTTTATGTTTTCTTTTCTTCTTCCAAATTTAGCTCTTTGAATTTCTTTTCTTTTACTTTCTCTTTCAAGTAGATGAACTAATGAAACATCAAGATTCAAAACTATTATTGTAGTCTTGGCTTTACTAATGCTAGGCTTGAGACTTATTATCCGGAATCTGGATCCGAGATCCATTCCGAAAATAAGACATTCGGGGTATTCGGATCTAAACTGTAAATTCTCAGATCCGTCTAAATTGAATCCCGATCTGAATATTTTAATTTTTAGATTCTGATATCCGGATCTGTGTTTTTAGAATATATTAAAATTTTAATTTTATTAATAATTATATTTGATATATTAATATTTATACATAAAATAAACCTTAGAATTTTATATTTTAATTTTAATTATATTAAAAGAATATCCAAAGCCCGAGTATCTAAAATGCACGAATCCGGATCCATATATTAAAATTAGGGCTGGATGCCTAAAACCCCCTGTAAATATAATCACCCTATATATTCCCCCCTCAACTACCAAACTCATGACAAATCCACCTAAACTTATGATTTCTCTTTAGATTTCCCCCTAAAGTTTTTATTCCCCCCTCTCTAATTCAATTTCAAAATCGAGACTAAAGAGAAATTAAATACGTTATGTAATTAGCTATTGCCTATTAGGAAAGAACCCGATCTGACATTAAAAAAGAACCCGACCCGGATTTTTTTTTAAAAAATCCAAATCGATTTGGTATTTTTATTAGGGTTAGTCTATCTTCTTCACTCAACGACACAGAGGGACCCCGAAGAAAAACTGGAAAGAGAGAGAGAGAGAGAGAGAGAGAGAGAGAGAGAGAGAGAGAGAGAGAGAGAGAGAGAGAGAGAGAGAGAGAACTCTCTCTCTCTCTCTCTCTCTCTCTCTCTCTCAATTCCTCTTCGTCTCTCAATTGCTCGTTCTCTCTCTCTCTGTTTCCAGTTTTTCTTCGGGGTCCCTCTGTGTCGTTGAGTGAAGAAGATAGACTAGCCCTAATAAAAATCCCAAATCGATTTAGTTTTTTTAAAAAAAATCCGGGTCGGGTTCTTTTTTAATGTCGGGTCGGGTTCTTTCCTAATGAGCAATAGCTAATTACATAAAGTAGTTAATTTCTCTTTAGTTTCAATTTGGAAATTGAATTAGAGAGGGGGGAATAAAAACTTTAGGGGGAGATCTAAAGACAAATCATAAGTTTGGATGGATTTGTCATGAGCTTGATAGTTGAGGGAGGAATAGATAGAGTGATTATATTTATAGGGGGTTTTAGGCAGCCAACTCTTAAAATTAAGGATCTAATGAATCATAGATAATACTAAAAACAAAAACAATATTTTTAAAATACAAAAAATAAAAAAATAATACATAAATTAAATATTTTTTTTTTTATTTTTAAATATTTTGATTCGGATCCAAATTTGGATACCATCGGGTATCACATTATCTAGACCGATATCCGAAACCCGAATATTTAGAAGACATAAATCCGGATCTAGATACTAAAATCACGGATCTAATGAATCTAGATCCAGATAAGCTAAATTTCTCAGATATCTGGATCTGTTCCTCCCCTAATTAACGCTTTACTAATATCATTTCCAATGTATTATTATTATTTTTTTGCTTCTAAAATTGAGAAACTCTATAAAACAGGTGGACTTTACTCCAATATATTTATCTATAATAGCAATTGTAGAAAATAAAGAGTTGCTATTTTTCTTTATTTATAAAGGAGAAAAGAACTATCTTTTTTTTTTGTTTTGTTTATATTCGAGAAATAAATAGAATAAGTATGAAGTGGATTTGATTCTAATTACTATTATAGAGACAAATATATAGGAGAAGTTGGAGATGCTTTTGCCGTTTAAATATCGAACTCTGCTTTTAGCTTGGGCCCTATTTCAAAACTTTCATGGGCCTAGTTACTAATATCTGAAGCCCATACTAATTACTCTCATTTGCCTTTCCCATTTCAAATAAAAAAACAGAACCCGAAAACGCCGCCGCCAGTTCCAAACATTTGAGATTCTCAGATGAACTCGATCCAACGTTTCTCGTTAACGCGGCGGCGGTTGAGCAGCCTCGAGCCGTATCTACGGCATTTCAGCGGAGGAGTTAAGGAGGAAGGAGACTGGTTCTACTCGGGGGAATGGTGGGAAGGCGCCGGCCACAGTGTTTCACAGTCTACATCCACAAAAGGAAACGGCGTCGTATCCGTCGTCGCACATCCTTCTTCTCTTCCTGTGAGTATCTCTGCTTTCTTCTAGAATCAATTCTTCTTGATATCTCCAGGGCCGGCAATACATTTCAGGATCCTTAGGCAAATTTTTTTTTAATCTACATTTAAAATGTTATTTTGGAAATTTTTTTTCCAAGTTATTACTAACTAATTAAATTTTTTATTTCTTTGTTTCTAAAATATTTTTATAACACTATCTGTATTTAAACATAACTAGAACTTAACCCGCTACCCTGCGCAGGTGTTAGATTTAACTTGTGTTCAACATAAATTTATAAATTGTTGGTTTTATAAAAAATCTTATGTATATTTTTTATGTTTTGTAAATTGTTGGTTTTGATAATATTTTGTTTATTTGCACATAATATTATATTAAAAATGTATAATTTGATGCAATTTGATGTAATTGTATTATTCATATATTAACTTGTTGTTTTTATTAATTTATTTTGAAATGAAATAATATACTAAAAATTTTTAATGGTCAATATATAAATATCAATTTGCTTAGACAAGCTTTGGAATTGTAATTATTTAATTTATATTTATTTTAAATGTAGTGGTAAAATCTATAAATAAAAAAAAAATTAAAAAAGAAGTACTTAATTTATTGTAATGCAAATGCTAAGTTTGTAAATAAAAGAAACTATTTTTATACTGCTATCCATGTATCCAAACAATTATTATTTATATTGTTATCCATGTTTCCAAACAGTACTAAAAGGTACTTCACTTTTAATAATATAGACATTATACCTAATTTCTATATGTTTACAAAAAAAGTAAAAAAATGAAATTTTGAAGTGGGCCTTGGGGCGGTCGCACTCAGCTCGCTATGATAAGCCGGCCCTGGATATTTCTAATGCTTTGATCTTCTTTTTTGTTCTGTAGAGTAGAGATTCATGGGCAGAAACTGAGAGATGGCTAGAGAATAGGTATATGGAGATAATGGGAGGAGACGGAGGAGAGAGGTTTAAGATACTTGGATATCAATGGAGATCCCTTAGCTTCAACGATGATACTAGACAGAGCACTGTCAAAGTCATGGCTGCTTGTAGAGCATTGCAACCGAGTTCCATTTTCTACATGCAACAGCCTCATTGCCTTGCTGTTCCATGTCATTTCTTTACCCTCTTTCCCTTCTTTTAATGCTTAGTCTTTAGGAAACCCAACATGACTTTGTTCAGGTGATAGGTGAATGAAGCTAATAGGTTTAGTTATTAGTTATCTGGCAAATCTGTCAAATAGTCTTTTTAGGTTTATGTAAAAAAAATAGCTTTTAAGAAAAAAAATGACCGAAATAGATTTTTTTATTTTGAAAATTTTAATATTTTTTTTGTTTTAATTTTAAACGTTACCTCCAAAATCTTACTTCATAGCTCTAAAACGTTTAGATTAGTTAACTCAATGAGTATGCATGTATAGTTACACCTTTTAATAAAATCTATTTTGATCATTTTTCTTCTTAAAAACTATTTTTATAAAAAAAAAAATTAAAAAAGGTTATCGAGAGTATTTCTCTTAGTTATTACTTCCACTTTTGAGGTTAATAGTCATTCATTATGTATTATAACCGCACTGTTTAAAATTGATGTTAGTTAGTTAGTTAGTTCTCTGCTTTAACTATAACATAATGTAGGTAATGTGGATTCTTCTTTTGTTTTTAGTTGGCCTCTGCGTCAACAACATTGTTTTTTTACTACAGATTTGAAGAGCATGGTTTCAGTGGGATTGACTTCTCTTGCAGCTTCTAAATATGATTTGAGGAATGCAGCTATTGGGAAAAAACAAATGCGCATATTATGCGTTGGTCATGGCGGAGGAAGCTTACCGTTGTTCCTAGCTAATCACATTCTTGGTAGAAACTTTGCATTCTACCTATATATATATATATATCCTTTTCTAGAATTTTCCCCATGTCTAATTCTTATGTGAATGGTGTTTTTTTAATCTGTCTTGTAGGTGCTGTTGTTGACATAGTTGAGATCGACCCTGTAGTTATCTCAGAGTCGGTTCGAGCAATGGGCTTCCCTGCATTCTCTGTCATGGCAGCAACAGGGAGACGTGCGTCACCCACTCCTGATGTTATCGACCAAATGATGTGGCAAGGCATCCACGAGAGACTCTTCCTCTACGAGTCAGATGCTAAGGAATTCATTCTCAAGAACCAAAATAATTCTTATGACATGATCTTCATGGATGCTTATGATGGAGCAGACATTTTTCCCCATAGTCTGTGGGATTCCGATTCTCTGTTCGTGAAAGCTCTGAGCCAAAGACTTCACCATGAGCATGGGACTCTTGTGGTGAACCTTCACTCTGGTGCAGACATCTCAGATTTAGACAGATCAAACGAAGGTGTGACAACGGGAAAGTATGTGAGGAAAGTCGGTAAAGCCTATAAAAAGGGTTTAGTGGAGAATGAGCGGAATGGGTTGGTTTTTGCTTATGAAGTTCCATGGCTATGTAATGTATCTCTGGTGGTGAGCAGAGGCATGAGTTCAGAGGGAAGACATAGAGACAAAATCAAGAGCAGTCTCATGAATACTTCCTTAGTAGTGGACCAAATCATGCGTCTTCCTTTCTCTTGCTTGGATTACCTGAAAACTGGTCTTGCTATCATATAAATTCATCTTAAAATTTGAGGTATGTCTTTTAATAATGTTTTTGAGCGTAGAAAACAGAAAAAAGCAAAAGGTAAACACAATAAGCAGCTAACAAAAACTTATGGTTTACTTGGTGTTAAAGACTCCTTTGTCTAGCACTTTTGTTGTGATTCCATTTATTCATACAAGGGTTGTCTCTAGAGCTGCAATGCAGACCATTTGTTTGGAGACTGTGATTGGTCGGTCCGTAACGAGAACTAACCAAAGCCGATGAAAACCATATGGAATTGCTCAGAGAGTTAAATTAATTATTCGAAAAATATTTTAAGTTTCAGTTTATTGGAAATTATGGATTTTGTTATAAACCATATGTGAATGCAATAACTATTGGTTTCCTTGTTGGATTAAGAATTGTTATCTTTCAATTTATCTTATAACGGTCTATTTGTAACTCCTATATAAAGGGAACATCAATTCTATTATCAATAAGAATATACATTCCCCTCATTACTTCCATAACACGTTATCAGCACGATTTGTCTCTCAAAAACCCTAACCTAAATCCGATTTTCATAAACCTAAAACCTAGCCGTCGAAGAACCTTAACCCTAATCTCGTGATCAAGCAACAATACAACAAGCTCTTGCAATCAAAAGCATCCGATCTCTCTCTCTCTACAATCCGATAAACCCTAGACGATCCGATACACAACAAACTCGACCCTATCCGATAGCGACCAAGCTCCCCATCCGATAGCGACCAAGCTCCCCATCCGATAACGACCAAGATCACAACCCGATACCATCAAGCTTGTTCTAGCTCGCGATCCTCCCATTCTCGGTGGTCCATTCAACTCGACTAGAGGTTCACAGTAAACCCTAAAACCTATTTTACCAAATCTGAAACTAGATCTTTCCTAGGTTGCTGGATAAGGATATCAAACATAACCTTGATCATATAGGACTCACATCAATTGATTGTTTGCTTGTTTGATTGATATAATCACATAGAAACTGGGTGCTAGGTTGTTAATCTACATATGTTTTAAACCCTAATCAAAACTAAACCGCATGGATGCAAGCCGCATACCATGCACGATTCAAAAATCCTAAACCTAAAATCGAATCTTTGATTGTTTGATTGATCTTATTGTTTTGAAAAGTTAAGATTGTTGCTAGATTGATTGTTCATTAAAATTGATTGCTTGATCACCTAGAAACTGCTTGTTAAGATTGTTAATCAAACCGACTGATTGTTTTGAATGAAACCGACCACATGGAACGATAGGTTGATAGATATGGTCTGATAGTTTGATAAACATAACTGATAGGTTGATAGATTGCATGATCCGTTAGGTTGTTAGTATGATTGATTTGAATTGAGGTTAAGACTTGCATCATACTCACACTGGCCGAATGGCATTGCATCATCCATAACCGAATTGAACATTGTCTTGATTGCAATTACACTTAGAAACTCTTATGCTAGGTTGATAAAAACCTGTTTTGGCCGAGAGGCTTCATTGCATATTTGCTTGGCTTATATTGATTGCATAATGAATGGATTGATTGCATATAGAAACCATTTGATATAGGATATCATGCATAATCGTTTGAACTGATTGTCTTGTGAGAACATGAACATTTATGAAATCTAAAATCTAGAATCATATGATTTCAGATGTCGAAAATAAATAACTTGGAATATGCTGCCCTAAATCTCTTTGGAGATAATTACCTTCAATGGACACTTGATACCAAGATCATCCTAAAGTCTAAAGGACTCGGTGAAAATATCATAGATGCCAATAATGTCAGTGAGAAAGATCGGTACATAGCCATCTTAATAATTCGCCATCATTTGGTGGTGAGTCTCAAAGACCAATACCCGACGATTGAAAATCCTCTAGACCTTTAGACAGAGCTGAAAAGCAGATATGATCACCAAAGAACAGTGATCTTTACCAAAGGCTCTATATGATTGGTGAAATCTCAGGATCCAGAACTATAAGTCCGTGGACGACTATAATTCAGCACTGTTTAAGATTG
Organism: Moricandia moricandioides; assembly: GCA_905132885.1. NCBI lineage: Eukaryota > Viridiplantae > Streptophyta > Magnoliopsida > Brassicales > Brassicaceae > Moricandia > Moricandia moricandioides. The sequence goes on from CAJHQQ010000153.1 coordinate 134,604, forward strand.
TTTCAAAATTGAAATTGTGTGGTGAGACCATTTCGGATAAGGATATGCTTGAGAAAACCTTTTCCACTTTCCACACAAGCAATGTGTTGCTACAACAACAGTATCGTGAGAAAGACTTCACGACTTATGCTAATCTTATGTCTTGTTTGTTACTTGCTGAGAAGAACAATGAGTTACTAATGAGAAACAGTGAGATGAGACCTCCAGGATCCACACCATTACCTGAAGCACATGCAGCCACTGAAGCCCATAAAGAGGCTTATCACGTCCAATCTAATGGCCAACACGGCCGCATTCGTGGAAAATGGCATGGACGTGGCCGCGGTCGAGGTTCATTTGGCCGCGGGCGAGGAAACCAATATGCTGGCTGAGACCATTATGGTCGAGAAAGCCGACACCATTATGGTCGAGACAGGTCGAGTTACGTCCGTGGTCGAGGAAGAGACCGTGGTATCATTTCTAAACCACATGGTCCGACCACAAGCAACAAATCAGTGTGCCATAGGTGTGGCATGAGTAACCATTAGGCAAAGACATGTAGAACTCCTAAACATCTTTGTTATCTCTATCAAGAGAATTTGAAGGGAAATAACCCTGAAGCCCATATGGTCTACAAAGATGGTGAAGATGATTTCGACCATGACAAAGATGATCTATTAGAATATGAAACATCTGATTGTTTAAAAGAATCCAATTGATTTATGGAAGTAATGAGGGGAATGTATATTCTTATTGATAATAAAATAGAGGTTCCCTTTATATAGGGGTTACAAATAGCTCGTCATAAGATAAATGGAAAGATAACAATTTCTAATCCAACAAGGAAAAGGAAAACACAAAATCAATAGTTTTGCATCCACATCAAATGATTTATAACAGATTTGTCAATATATAAAATTTATCACATAAGATTTAATGAATTTGGAAGGGTAATTTAGTTATGCATATTTTATCGTTGATCTTATGTTCTTTGATTATGTTGGATTAGCTTCATAGTTGGTTTTAGGAATTTAAAAGAACTGTTGAGAATAAATATGTAGAGTTGTTTAATTAGAATACTTTATTTGTGTTGTTGTTGTTTTTTTCTTGGACTTGATTGATCACCTAATTCATAATCGCTGTGAATATAATGAGATTTGATTACTAGAAAATAATTAATATTTCTTGTGATTATCCAACATGATGAGTTGATGTTATTGCGCTATGTTGATCTAGCAAAACACATACTTAATGCATATTTAGTATTTTTAACGGTAATTAATTTTTTCGGTTGTTATAAATAGTAGTTGGGGCAGCGATTATAGGTACATGTTTTTAGAATAATGTTAAGATTTAAAGGCTTTTACATCAGAGTATGGTGTTCGATTCTTAAAGTAGGTGCAATTTTTTGCAAATTATAAAATGCAAATTTCTCCGAGGTTCCAAAGTATTATAAACAAATCATGTGCATTAAGAATTCGATCCAAATGTTATAGGGGAGCTACATCGTGGTGACATTTTTCATCTTTATGATGCATGTAGTTGAGTAATAAAATTGATGTTATATAATGTTGTAACCGATGATTGACAAAAAAATATATCTATATTCACTATCTGATGTGATGCAATTTTTCTTATGGCTAATGTTTTTATTTCATCGTATTTTTCTGCATTAGTTTCTTCTTAGGTTTAGGAAAATAAAAAAACTCCCTTTCGCCTTAGCCCGTTTGGATGCGGAGATATGGAAAATAGTTCATAATAGTCAAATATAATATAAACACTTTTATACGTTGTGAAGTCCGAAATGGTGCGACTAGGTATTTTTGAATTGATGACTAGTTAGGATTGTTTAATAGTCAAATAAATATTTAGAGTTGTTTAATTAGCCATCTTCATTAGAATTCTTTATTTAGATTGTTTTTATTATTTGGACTTGATTAATCATCTAAATTATAATCTTAGATTAACTGAATACAATGAGATTCAATTACTTCAAAATTATTAACGTAAGCAAAGTGTTTTTATCCAATTTGTCAGCCTATAAAAACTCATATTTAGTGTACGTTTAGTATTTTAGGTTCAATGGTAGTTAATTCTCTAAGTTGTTAGAAATAGTAATTGGAACCACAATTATACTATTCATGTTTAGAGTTTTAGAATACTGTTTAATTGATTCATCGATAAATTGTTTACATTTAAGATCTGATTTCGTGCGATCTTTCCAATGGCTACTGAAATACTTTTCTGCATATAGTCTCTCCAAATCTGTTCAAATCAGACACCAGTTTCAAAAAGTTATCAATATTAAAATCAACAGATGTAGTATATTAGTTATCTTAAAGTTATAGAACTTTAACTGCAGAAAAATTCTGTTCGGTAGAAACTTTAGACATATATAGTCTTTCTAACAGCAACCACATAGCTACTACTGTTGTGAAATGGCTAATTTTCTGTTGAACACAGTCACCAACATTCAGAACAATCAGATTCATAGTTTTCTCTGATTTTTCTACCTTTGAGAGATCAATATAAACCGGTGTTGGAGCAACTGACTTTCCCTTCTTCACTTCATCCTCTTCCTCCTTTGATTCAGATTTAGCTGGTTCTCGAAGTAGTTTCTCATCTATGAGAATTTCCTTCAAACCAAAATAACCAAGATGCGCGAGCATGCGAATTTTCCACAACATAAAATCACAAGACCCGTCAAACCGATCAACTTCTATCCATGTATTAGATATCTTAACCTGAGGCTTTGATACCACTTTTTGAGACCGCAATCAACTTTAACACACGTTTAGGTTTGTTTTGAATCGCTTTCTCTCTTTCTAACTTAACACATAAGTAACAAGTAAGTAAAGAGAATAAAAGACACAGAGCAATTTAACCAGTTCAGAGCCTCGATATGAGCTACTCTTATGTCTGGGCCAGAGGATTCTGACAATCAACTATGATATATTCAACCTCACCACCAAGCTTAGACACAATCAACTTTATCTCAATGATGCAAGGAGAAAAAAAAATATTACAAAATTTATTCTTCAAGTCACATCCGATTTTGAACTTATATAATGCTTTTAGGATAACTTTTAATCCTAATAGAATATATATCTTTTCTTTATTTAATAGGAATATTTACTATTCCTAATGTTATTCAGTTTTGGATCAATAATATCCAAGAATAATAATAATCATTGTAAACTTTGAGTTCTATAGAACTTTTTTTGTGAGCACTAACGAAAGACACTATTGAAAAGAGGGAAAACTCAATATTTTGCAAATGATCATTAAATTTAAGGATAGTTGAGAAACACATGTCAATACCAAAAACATTATTTGTATAGTTTTTTTTTTTTTGACACAAACGTTATTTGTATAGTTTATATTTTAAATTTTTAACCTAAAACAAGAAAAACTTTGCGTAAATTTGTGTAATTCAAAATTTTAATATAAGTCAAAATACTCGATCGAACAAATGTTATTGTACATGGTCCATTCATTATCCAAGTAATGAATTTCATCACAATCCCACGACACAAAATTGTTACTTAACAATCCCAGATTAGAAATTAAAAGCATGTACAAAATGGTAAAGCTTTTCCATTGTTTCCATCGATTGCTATAAAATAAAACAGTTGAGGTTATAAGGTTTAAAGCTAGACCCATAATTTTCTATTTTGGGAAAAATGTTTGTTGACATTGTACATAAGGAGAGTCACTAAAAACTGAAAAGAGATTGGATTTCTTCTAAAGATTTTCCTTTAGTCTCTGGAACAAGCTTAGCTATGAACACAAATCCAATACCAGTCACCGTGGTAAACATCAGAAATGTTCCTGCAGTTGAATAGATTTACAACTTAATAGCTATTTTATTTTCAAAATCTAATAGTTTTTCTTTTTTGCTAAAACATCCTTATTGATACAAAAGCAAAAGATATGCTAAGCACACACACACACACAACAACAACAACAACACACACACATATATATGAGATTTTTTTGGCCTAAAAAAGTATAAAAAATAAATAATTATGAGAACTGGATACACTTGATATCTCGTCCAATTCCTTACCGGTTCAAAATCTAATAATAGTTGTTGTTTATTTAATTTATATAATATCAAAGATTACCTGTGGTACTCCACTGAAACAAGAAACTGAAGGAGTAAGCAACGAGCCATGAGCATATAGAGCTGACCAAGCCACAAATTGTTCCCGCTGCCCCCTTCACATCTACTGGATAAATCTATAGAATACAAAAGATTAAATATAATGAACTTAACATTTTACATGTTTAAAAACATTTCTATAATATTACCTCTGATGCTATGATCGATGGTATTGATCCCATGCCTAATCCGTATGATCCAAAGTACAACTATATTTCAATAATTAGAGCAAAAAAAAAACTATATTTCAATAAAGACGCAAAGCATATCTATGACGGCAGAATTATGTTTTTTTTTTTTAAAACGACTGCAGAATTATGAATGTAGCACAAAATTTATATTAAAACTACGAGAATAGTATATAATCTTTTTATAAATCAACAACATATTTTAAATTTGAAACCCCAAGCTGTGAAAACTAAACCCTAACTCCTAAAATTTAAATCTATATTCAGCTCTGAAATTCAAACAAAACTAGGATTTTTTACAACAAAACCATTTAGTTTTATTTTATTTAAAATGATTCGATCTATTTCTTTTAAACCTTTTAATCTCAATGATCTCATTTATTTATTTACCGTAACACTAATCAGAGCCAGTATAGGTGTTCCTGTTTCCCAGCAATGGTTCTCCTGCACAATAAGAAACCCCAGTTTGAAACAAAAGAAAAACTTAAACCACAAACAAGATTAATTAGTAGAGTAGATGGAATGGTGAGCATGCCTTCAAGAAGAATGAAATGGCCGTAGCAAGACAACCCAAGAACATTCCAGCTTGAGAAACCTAGACAAAATCACTCGAAAAATTCTCCTAAAAAGTTTCTCCATAAACCAAACAAACTAATCTGTCAATTTTACCAGTAGGAGTGAACGTCTTCCGGATATATCCACAAGCACAGTACCTAGAATGCCTGCAAGCATCTACAAGAATGTGTATATAAAATGATCGGTATAAGCACAAAAATACTTAGGAATTCTAATCAAGGTCACTCGATGTCAGTACAACCTGAACTATAGATGTCGATATGAATCCAACTTCACTCGATACACCTGATCCTCAGATAATTATGGACAAGCATATCGTTAAGGTAAATAAATAAATAGAAACCAAGATTCATTGAAGAAGAAGAGTTATTTTACCGGTAGAGATGAAAATGGAGTCAGTGTAAAAAGAATAACCACTAAGACCTCCCAGTTGAGGCAAAGCTATAAGAACAACTCCAATCTGCGCAAACAAAATGGGTTGTTAAATCAAGAAAGTAGAAGAAGAACAACAACATTGTCTTGAGAGTAGTTACAGTAAGTGAGAATGCGTATTTTCGCTGAAACAACTTGAGGAAACCGCGATCATCTCCTTGTTGTTTAACATGTTCTGTATATGCCTGATGATCATCAAAATATTGAGGAACTATTGTAGTAAAAAAGATATACATAGATCATATGATTATTCATATATACATATAGATCCTTACTAAGATCTCTCCTACTTCATCTGATACATCAGAATTTGTTCCTCGCAATCTTAACAAAATCTCTTCAACCTCCTTCTCTCTCCCAACTTTAGCCTACATAACATATTTTCAAGGTTATTTTGTTCAGTATATATAGGACATTCGACAGAAACACTAATTTAATATTTACTTTTGGAAGTAGTATCAATAATCTAACATGTAAACATACGCATGAATACAAAAACATAACTAAATGCGTACTAGCCATCTAGGAGACTCGGGGATGAAGAAAAGAAGAGGCAGAATCATAAGAGAAGGTATAGAACCTGTCCAAAGCCAAACACACAAAAGCGTCAGTACAATTATTAGGTATGGACCCGAAAACCGAAGCGGAAACGACCCAAATCGGTTACGCGTAATGCCATTTTACCCCACTAGGTTTTGTTGTGGAGCATCCGTAAGTCTTGGACCCGCTCCAACCCAAACCCGAGATCCGATGGAGTACCCGAAATACCCAAAACTTCTAGTATATATTAGATATATATGGGTGTTCGATATTTTTGGTATTATGGATAATTTTTTTAAGTTTTGGGTTCAGATTTTGGATTACAGATAAATTTTAAATCTTCAAAAATATAATTAGGGTAATCGGATAAATTTTCATGTATTTTTTTTTGTATTTTCAGGTCATGTTGGATAAAATTTGCGGGTATTTTTGGGTATTTGAATATTTTTAGACATTTTTTTGGCTTTTTCGGTAATTTTCAGCTTTTTGGTCTTCAATTTTTTTTTTTTGGATCCTAAATATCCAAACTGAATCCGAAACATTAAGAACCACAAAAAATAACAATTATTAAGAGTTCCTAAACAACTAGACCTGAACTGAATCGAACCCGACAGAAGCCGAAACGAATATGAATCGACAAATTCTAGTTACCTTTTTGGATCCAAATATCTGGGATCCGAACCCAACGAGATCGACCCAAGGACCCGAATACTCATGCATAACAAGTACGGGAAAAAAAGATTTTACATTTGATGAGAAATTATCTCATTTACATACCCAAAATGGCAAGATTGCGCCAAGCAACGATTGTTCCAAGTGCATAAACGACGGATATACCAACGCCCGTAAATAACTGTAGATGGTATAAGAAAATGTGTCGGAGGAACACTCATAATTTTTATTTTTAATATATCCAAATGAGGAAAACTACATTCTTATATTACTTTTCAAGATATTGGTTTTCTTGATTTACCTGCGACATGGAACAAGCAGCTCCTCGCAATTTTCTTGGTGCTATTTCGGTAATGTAAACTGGTCCCTATGATTGATAAATAGCTATCAGATTATATGATTTATCACACAAAAATCTCCTACCAAAAGGACATAAAACACTTTAGAAAATAAATAAAAAAGAACGTAAATTACATATATCCAAATATTTAATCTCATTTTCAATAAATTCAATTTCAAGTCTTAAAAGTTCATAGAACATTTTGAGTATACGAAATCAAAAAAAAAATCTCTATGGAAAATTAAAATTTTACAAGCAAAATATATTCAAATCTATATAAAATCAGTACTTATATAAAGTAAGACGAAATAAAATAGAAAGTGATTAAGCATCTAAACATACCAAATATGCACTAATTCCGATCGAGATCCCTTGCAACAACCTTCCAAGATCGAGAAGCCAAACAGCCTTTTCTCAAAATATTAAAGAACAAGATAATTAAAATATATTTGAAAGAATTAAAATCATTTATCGATTTGAAAGAGAGCTTCTCATTTATTCACATTCAACACTGTAAAATAAAGAAGAAACTCAGAAAATAGCAAGAACCTTGGCAAATGCAATAGCAAACCAGCCGATTACAAAGAGAATGTTAGTGATCCATATAGTCTGGTTCAAAAAAGAATCACAAAAGGTTATAACATATCCAAAAATGCCTATGATCAAATTCAGTTTGTTATATACTAAATAAATAATGAAAACCAATTTGTAAATAAGAACTAATTATTTGTTGTCAAGGGGAAACTTACGTAGACACGACCAACCCAATCTGTTAATTTCCCACAGATTAATGCTCCAAGAATTAGTCCCACAGTCAATATCGATCCAAAAAGTGAGTACTGAGAACAAAATGGAAAAAATAATAGTTGAAAAGTAGATGAACCAAATCAAACCGGAGAGATATATAACCGGAAATAAACCAAACTAGACAAAATTGAACTTGCATCAGCTATGGAGAGATTCAAGTCTTTCATGATACTGGACTGTGTAGGAGCCGAATATCCGATCTGTGATCAATAAATTTATTTATTTCAACATGCAAAAATCCAAAAAAAAATAATAGAAATTTAAGAATAAAAAAACAATCAAGATTAAAAAGAACTAAAAAAAAAAGATTAAGAAGAACTCACGATACATCCAAAGGCAAAGGCGCCACAAGAACCGACAGTGAAGGCAAGAACAAAAGCTCTAGTGGAAGCATTTGATATTTCAGACAGAAGTGAAGTAGATGATTCAGAAGGAGAAGATAATAATGAAACTTCTTCGGCCATTTTTTTTTCAAAATCTGATACCATCAATTAGATTACACTAGTCTTCATTTTTTTTTTTCCAAAGGTAGAATAAGTCTTTATCGAATATTTAAACCTACAGATTCGATGTGAGGTTTGGATGATCGTGAAGCAAGAAATGCGGAACTGAAACACACAAATCGTGTTTCCTTTTTTGTTTCTTTTTTTCATGGACAATTTTTTTATATAATCATAAGTTAAAAATTTTGAGAAATTGGCATGGGAAATATAGTAACTTATCAAATAACATTATACTAGCCTTTGACCCGCGCGTCCGCGCGGATGTTATTTTTATGAATGTTTAATATTTTAATTAATTTATTTGATATAATTGTGTATATGACTTGAATTTAATACTTCATCTGTTTCATAAAAATAGAGTTTTTGGAGTTTTCACACATATTAAGAAAACGCATTAAATCACTATATTAAATGTATCGATTTCTGTAATTTTCAGTTTTCAATAATTTTTAACCAATAGTAACTCAATAAAGTTAATTAATTTTCTTGAAATTTGAAATTTTCTTATAGAAAACATAAAAAATCTATTTTTATGAAACAATTTTTTTTTTCTAAAACATGTATCATAGTGAAACGGAGGGAGTATTCAATATCCGTTATCTGATTCGGGATCCCATCCGCTTCGAAAAACGGATATTCAGGGATCATGATAGTGATTTTTGTGAATGTCTAATATTTTAACCAATTTATTTGATATAATTGTATATATGACTTGAACTTAATATTCAATATCCGTTATCCGATTCAGGATCCCATCCGCTTCGAAAAACGGATATTCAGGGATCATGATAGTGATTTTATGGATTTGATTGATCCAAATACAAATTCGAATAGTAAAATTTTAGGCTTAGATATTGGATCCAAATATTAAATATTTCAAATTTAATTATAGTTATCTATGTATATTATATATACTTTTATATGAAATAACAAAAAATTTAATTTTATTAAATTTTAATGATTTAAAGATTTTTAAATAATAATTTTTAAATAGACTAAATAGATGACAGCGTGTATTCGGATAACAATTTTATGAATCCGGCGAATGCATATTTGAATCCGTATATCCTAGAATACCCCAAATATTCGATCTGTCCTAGATCTAATTGTGTATGTATTATATGGTGATTAAATTATTTAAATTTATAAATTACATAAGTTATTCTTATTAGATATATATCGTACAAATGATAATACATTATATTTGTTTGTATATATAACCATTTATAATAAATATTAGTATGTATTTTAGTCATTAAATTGTTATGAAAATTTACATGATTTTGTTATTGTAAATGAATAATTTCATATTATAATCGAAAATTATTAACATTGTTATTTTTTTTATAGTTCAAATATAGTTTGTAGCTTATATGAATATGAATAAAAATAAAACTAATTTAATGCTATATATATGTATAATTTTGTTTTTATTATAAAACTTTGGAAAACACATATACATTTTTTTTATGAAATCTTTAATTTAATTGACAAAGATTGTTAATGGACTTAGTCCACAGTTATTTTTTTTCTTGTTAAGAATCAATGTTTAGATGTTTGGATACATGGATAATATCAGTGGCATTTTTTGTAAATATTAAGTAAAAATAAATTTTATTTCATATTTGTACTTCAATTTTAATAGATTAGATTAAAAACACAAAAATACATCTTAAAACTTTCACTAATCATGGAAGACCCCTTATTCAAATGATTTTTGTACCAGGAAATCTGATGTTTAAACCCCAGAAAATGAAAATTATGCAGATTATGGAGAAAAAAAGTTATAAGAAGTTTTCAGTATGGTGCAGAGCATACCATCGAACATAGATCTTACAGAATAGTTCGGAGTGGCAAAATCAAACATGTATTATCATTAGGTGGTAGAATTGTCGGCTGTAGAATTTTCTATGTGATATTTCTCATCGTAATAATATCATAATTAACCGGACGTTAAAAAAGATTCACTAATCTCTTTGTTCTAATTAAAAAGAAAATAAGGTGTTCTCGAATAGGCCCTAAACAGAAATTTCATATAAATGATAATGTAACGCGTAACTGAATTAGAGTATTATACACATCATGCAAAGATGATGATTGGCAACACGTTTCCTGAGACGTCATGGAGAGTCTGCTAAGGGTTAACACCCATCATAACATCTTTCACTATCTTACACACATGTGACAAAAGCCCATAACTGCTATTTACCTTCTTGCGTTATCATTCTGCATAATCAATAGTTGGACAACCTAATTATTTACAAAAATCAATAAAAATAAAATATTTTTCAAATTTTGTAACTTTTTGTGATAATTGTTTTTTGGTATCAGTCAAATCAACAACAATATTAGAATATACTTTAAATATTCTTATATTTAGATTCAAATTAACTATTTGAAAATTAAACTTTCAACTTTAAAAGATTTTGTTAACAAAATCATATATTTATGCTATAACATCTTTAAATATCTTTACTAAATTCATTATTTATAAAAAACTCTATAAATACTAATAGTCACGTCGATCACAATCACAATTCTCGAGAACTTGACAAAGGTAAATTACTACCATATTTGATCGTACTTAAATTATTTTTTCTTAGAACTACATGTTTTATTTATCTTCTGTAGAATCGACTGAGAAAAAAAAACATAAAATTTGACATTGTTTTTTCCTTGTGATTGATCATTTTAACGTACTTAAATTCTAATATGTAGCAAATATTTTTATTAAATTTTTATTTATGTATAGATAGCATGGTAGATCAAACAAGAACTCCTTTGCAAACCCCAAGTGTTGAGGTGATTGTTCTTTGACTTTATTTTTATTTAATATGTGCACTTTTTTAATTTACAAAAACTAGTTTTCTTCATTTTTTTTATTTTCATCTCAAGTATCATATTTTTTTAGTTAGTAACGTGAATGATTTGATTTTATGTGCATTTAATTTTTAGCAAAAATTTGTGTCGACTCCACAACTGAGTCATGGACTATTGCAATTATGCAATGATCAAAATGACAAAGGTCACTGCAAAGGTACATGCCTTGATGAAATTGGTCGACAAAGTGTATGGGCTGAATTCCTGAAACTTTTTGGGTTAGATCTGCCATGGAAAATATTCAAACATCGCATGGATCACTTAAAAAGCAGTATGATGTTTACAAACGAATCACCCGAAATGATACTGGTTTGGGATTTAATGAAATTGGAGAAATCAACATGGATTCAGATTGGTGCATTTTTTTTTGTGTAGAGAGAGCATGATTATTTTTTGTAACACTTGTTTAGATTTTTATTTAAATACTAACTCTTTTTTTAAAATAAATATTAACTCAGTTTTTATTTTTTTAGAATTAATTATGTGTTACAACCAGAATCTCCTTAAAGTAATTATGTTTTTGTTTGAGAGTGAATGTTTGGATCCACGCCGTGACAGAGTACTAATGAGAATTGATCGAGGCCGAGGATGGCGTCATACAATGCAAATGATAAATGGCCATGATCAAAAATGCTATGAAACTCTACGAATGCATCAAGAAACTTTTCAAATCTTATGTGATAAGTTGAGGAGTGACTATGGACTACAAGAATCTCGAGAATGTGGTCTAGAAGAGGCTGTTGCAATGTTTCTTGAAACGGTTGCGCATGATGAAGTCCAGTGAACAATCGCAACACATTATCAACGCAATCAAGAGACAGTGAATAGAAATTTTCATGAAGTTTTGGATGCATTTGTTCGCATGTCTCAAAATATTATAAAGCATGGAGAAAATGAACTTCGACAAGTAAGCACCACACTCTCTTCTGATACAAGGTATTATCCTTTCTTCAGTGGTTGCATAGGAGCTCTTGATGGTACACATGTGTCAGTGCGAGTTGGATCTGAAAAAAAAGAAAAGTGTTGGAATTTACGAAAGCAACATCCTACCATTAACATGCTTGCGATATGTAACTTCAAAATGGAGTTTATATATACATATGTGAGAACACCAGGAAGAGCACATGATTCGAAGATATTGACATATTGTGCACAAAATGATGGATATTTTCCAACTCCCCCTGAAGGAAAATATTTTATCGCTGATTCAGGATACCCTAATAGGAGATGATATCTTGCTCCGTGCCGTCGAACTCGATATCATCCGCATCAATGGCGAGGGGGAAAACCTAAAAATGAGAATGAGATGTTTAATAAACGTCATTCTTCTTTGCGTTCTGTGATTGAGCGAACCTTTGGGGTGTGGAAAGGAAAGTTTGCTATTATCAGAAATCTAGTGCGCTATGATCTACAAACACAATGTAAGATTGTTGTTGCGACAATGGCATTGCATAACTTTATACGAAAATCAACAAGAAATGATGAAGATTTTCAAGAGTATGAACAAACAGAAAATGAGATGTTTAAACTATCAGATTCTGAAGATGATGATGAAGCTCAACGAACGAGTTATGTTCCAACAAGAGATGCATATATGGCGGGTATTAGAAACAACATTGCAGAACAAATATGGAGAGGAAGAAGATAGATCTTTCTTATTCATTTTTAGTTTGAATTTACGTTTTTAATAATTTTTCATTTTCCAATAATTTTTAATGCTAATTCATATCTTGTAATAAATTAAATTATAAATAATTAGATTAAATATTTTATTTAAATAAAATTTAAAAAATACATTTTATTTTTTAGCTCTTAGTCACAGCTCACAGCTCCCCGCTCCCAGCTCCTGCTTCAGCTGCTTCTCCCTTCTCTACATTGCCAATCACGCACAGTGTTACAAAAACACGCACACACACACACCATACAATTGCACGTTAATATTATATATAGAATGCTATTAAAACTTAAGAATGACATTTTTATTATATATATTTACCAACAGTGTACATATATAGATTGTTATACTGTTTTACTGATAAATTAGGTGGTTGCCCGATGTAAATATTTTAGGTTAAAAAATAAAGTAACTATAATATAAAATATAATTAAGTTTTGTTCATATGTAATATAGAAATATCTCCAAGTAAAAACTCTTTTAACATATTAGAAAAAAAAATTAGAGGTTTGAATAAAATTACACAAAATAATAAAAAAAAATAATTATCTTCGGACGTATCTCCAAAGATCTCCTTCCATATCCCTCAACATATTTTCTTGCTCTCACATATTTTATTCCAGTGATTAATACAAAAATCTAAACAAAAGAAACTTTAAATTGAAACCTTTTATCACCATCACATGATATGCATCAACTCTTTCTTTTGATTTGATATTAAAAAAAACTTTTAGTTGCAAAATTTACAAAATTTTGTAGATTTCTAAACCTAACACATAAAATTTTATGATCAAATGGTTGACACAAATTTATAGTCATTTTGACAAAATAATATATCATACTATTATTTTTAGCGAAAGTTGCCAAATATGACTCACAACTTGATTTTAGATACAAAAGTGTATTCCAAATTCAATCAAATGCAAAATTAACTCAAAAGGCTAGTGAAATTAGAATAAACCCCTTATGACTAAATAAAAGAACATGTATTGAGTTTTACCATTATAATCTTTCGCGTGAAAGTCTTCTCTAAGAAAACTTCCCTAGAAGTCTTCTCTTACGGTAGATTTTAAAAATAATTTAATTATTTAATAAAACATATTTATATGGGAGAAAAATTAAAATGTAACTATAAATATTTATAAATGATGTAAATTTAGATTTATTAAAATTGAATTATTTTCAAAGTAGATGAGTGAATGTAAATTGAGTTATGATAGTCTTGGTTTAGGTTTTGGTAACATATACTGTAGTATTGTTGATATTTTTAGGGTTTGATTTTGAAATCTTATCTTTTAATTTGAAAAATATGTGTTAGTGACTATCTAATAACTTTATTTTAAAACACTATCTAATAATTGATCTATATGTGTTTAGTTTTGTGTATATTAAACACTTTATAAGTTGATTTTTAGTTTAATGAATTATTTTTTGCTATTTAGGGGTTGACTGGTGTAACCGCAGCGGTTGCGGGCTTTTGCGGATGCGGGTGGTTGCTGTTTTATGCGTTATTAAGAGATTTGGACGACTGGTAAAGCGGTTAAAAATTGTTGCGTTTGCGGGATACTTATGACTGGTTAACTATCAAATGCAGCAATGGTTAAATATAAATGTACAATATTTATATTTTATATAATTATAAAAATATTGAAAATCATAATATTATAATAAATATAAAAATTATATTTATAAAATTATACTATTATTTTTTTTTAAAATATAGAAATATTTTATTTAAAGTTTTATAATATAAATTAAAATATAATATAATATATATATGATCTTTCTATTATTTCAATTTAAAATTTTAATTGAATATTTTTTTGAAAAAAAAAAATATTTTTTTTACCCTCCCGCAACCGCAAACGCTAGCTGGAACCAGCTTTTAAATTTTAGAGGTTTATAGCGGTTTGAAGCGATTTATAGCTTTTTGTATGATTGTTGCAAAACGCCAACAACCGCTACCAACCGTAAAAGCTGCGTTTGCGGGTGGTAGCGGGAAAACCAGTCACGCCCTTAGTTGGTTATTTGATTAGGTTAGAGTTTGGAAGACTCCCAAAAAGTCTTGTGACACGTTCCCACTTAAATTTTAGTAGAATTTAGATTTTCCTCCTAAATTTTAGTAGAGTTTAGTTTTTTTCGCCTAAAGCGAAGTCTTCCAAAAGTCTTCTCATGTATTAGATCTTAAAAGTAATTTATAAAATTTATAAAATATATTTGATAGGTAAAATCCAAATCATGTAAATATAAACATTTCTAAATGATGTAAATTTAATTTTATCTTAATAACAATTAAATTTGACATATATGTGTTTATTTTTATGTATATTAAAGACTTTAAAAGTTGATTTTAAGTTTAATGAAATGTTTTTTGCTATTTATATAGTTATTTGATTTTATGGTCTAGAAGACTAGAAAATTTTCCAAGAAGTCTTATGTATCGAAAATATTTAACTAAATTGGAATTTTTATTTCCATATATAATTTTTTTACACATTCTCTTTCTTCTTTTCAAATGATTGCAACAAAATGTAATGTTTCTCACTCTAAAACTCTTCAACCTCTCTCTAATCTCTTTGAACATCAAAACACCAAATTTTATATCCATTTCTTTTTTTTTCTTATATCTTCTCACTAATTTATATTTTTTTCAAATTTTTCATTACATGGTTCTCATCTTTCACTCTTTCAAAAGTAGATCTATAAATTTTGATATGAATTTTTGTGTGTTTTGTGTGTTAGATTCTAAAAAGGTATATATTCAACATAATATGATTATTTTGTTTATTCTTTAAGCATAAAATTTTTATTTTAGAAATTGTTCTCTGTTTTAAAGCCATTTGCATATTTTTGAATTTGCAGGTTTTTTCAGACTAAGACAGATTTTGAAAGACTTCTCAGAAGACTCTCGAAAGACTTCTTTTAATGCATTTTATGCTAGAAGACTTCAGGAAGTCTTCTGAAACTTTTTGCCCAAAATGGTACAAATTTTGGATATATATTTTGTATGTTTTATATATTAAATTCTAAATATAGATTCAATATAATGTGACTATTTTGTTTATTATTTAAGTATAAAAATTATTTTTGAAGTTTTCTTTGTTTTGAAGTCATTTGAATGCTTTTGAATATACAAATTTTTCATATCAAAGTCAAACTTTAAAAGGCTTCTTAGAAGACTCTTGGAAACCTTTTGGAAGACACTCGAAAGACTTCTAATGCATTTTATGCTAGAAGACTTCCCACAGTCTTCTGAAGTCTCTTGCCCAAAGTGGTACAAATTTTGGATATGTATTTTGTGTGTGTTTATATATTAGATTTTAAAAAGTTATAGATTTAACCTAATATGTCTGTTTTTTTATTATTTAAGCATAAAAAAATGTTTTTGAAGTTTTCTTTGTTTTGAAGTCATTTGAATGCTTTTGAATATTCAGATTTTTTAGATCTTAGTTAGACTTTGGAAGATTTCTAAGACGACTCTGGGAAGACTCTCTAAAGAATTCCTAATGTATTTTATGCTAGAATACTTCATACGAAGTCTTCAAGAAGTCTTTCGTAGTTTTCTGCCCAAAGTGGTACAAAAGGATGATGTCAAGTGGAGTCCAAGGTTACCTATGTTGAGGAATGATATTTAGCGCCATGTTTAATAATTTGTTTTATGATTTGTATGTATACTATTTTAGTTGTGAATTCTCTTGTAAACTTGAAGAGATGTTAGTCAAAAGAATTTGGAAGTATGTTCATGTTTTGCCAAAAGTACTTGACATTATTAAAGTTACTCATACAACATACCAAATTATTTTTAACCATTTTTACCCACTCATAACAAAACACAACAACACAAAAACTTAGTCATATTTACTAAAACTAAGAGAGAAGACTTCTCAATAAAACTTAGTCAAATTCACAAAAGATCAAAATTGAATTTTAAGTGAAAGTTGAAATTTTAAATTTCATGGAAGTTAAAAATTATATCTTATGATCTAAGAAGACACATTAAATCACATAACTAGATACTCTTGAGGTTACTTAACACGTTTGAAAGTTAAAAAACATACCTTGAAGTTACTTAACACTCTTGAAAATATAACATAGAAAAATTCTCTAGAAATCTTCTCTCAGAATATTTATTAAGAAGTTTTCTTGGATTAGCTAGAAATATTAGTTAACATGAATATTTCAAATCTCATAATTATCACAAAATAAATTATGAATTTGATCTAGGAGCTCTAAAATTGACTAATATACATGAATTAATAAGAAAATATGAAAATTCATTTTAATTGTAAAGAAAATGAAAGTTTATTAAACATTGACGTAGAAGACTTCTACGGAAGTCTTCCATTTAGATAATTTTTGCAATTGCAAATTTACAAAGGAAGACTTCTAGAGAAGTCTACTATACAACAGACACCTTCAGAAGTCTTCTTTTATAAATATTGGCTTGCTTTTGAATTTAAAAAATTCTCGAAAATACTAGAGAAGTCTTCTCTGATAAACATGTTAATTTTGCAATTGACCAAAGTTTTAAATATATTTGTCTTTTTCTTAGAAGACTTCTCTAGAAGTCTAGGTTAGTCTGCCTAAATAAGTCTTGTCACTTTCGCAAGAAGTTTGCCTTGTTTACTTTTGCAATTGACTATATTTGACTTTTCCATAGAAGTATTCTGTCGTAGCCAAATGTTTGATCAGAATCCAAAATAAAATTTGAGAAGTCTTCTCATTAATATTAAATGTTTTGCTATTAATTTTCAATTGCAAAAGTAACATACGCGGACTTCTTGCGACAGTGAGAAGATTTCATCTAATAGTAAAGAAGACTTCCCAAGAATCTTTCTCCAAGAAGACTTACTCGGAAAGTCTTCTATAAAAACTAAAATTTCTGACAAACTTCAATCAATCCGAGAAGACTTCTCAAGAAGTCTTCTCATTTTTTTAACAAAGAAAAGTTAGAAGACTTCTAGGGAAGTCTTCTATTAAAACACACAAAAAAAATCAATTGCAAAACTAACATATGCATGATAGAGAAGTCTTCTTCCCGAACAAATCTGAAAAAATATTGATTTCATACATTGTAATTGTGAAGTAACTTGCTTACCTTTTACAAATACACATAATTTCACCACAAAAGTGACTCACTCATTAATGGCCAAGAATCATGACTTCAATGTCTTTATGAAACTTACAAAGTTTGGAATTAAAATCTTTTTTGGATGAATTTAGAGAGAAAGTCAAAGAGATGTGATTTGTGTGCATAAGAAATGAGGTAGGAAGAGAAAAAATTGAATTTTTGGTGCATTAAAAGCTTTAAATTGGTTGTTCGTGGTAATAAGTGTATTGATGGCAAAACACACATTTTTGAAAAAAAAATTACATTTTCGTGAATAAATCAAACTTCTAGGGTGAATAAGGAAAATGAAAGTTTAAAAAAAAAAACATGGTTAGTGTTAGGGTTGACTTGAAGTTTTGAATCATATTTTAAAAACTCTCTTATTTTTAATCCCTTTATTATCTTATTTATCATTTGTGTTGTAGGAACCTGTTCTTCTTTTTTCGATCTGGGTTTGTCGATTTTGGCCATCGATTTATAATTCAAGGAGGAATATTCATAGAATTTTTTGTTGAATCCTCCCTCTTTTTAGCGCCAAATGATAGATTTCAAAATCCACTTCAGAAATTAAGTTTAGGGTTTTAGTTATATATGTAAGAAAAAATTTATAACCAATGTATATTGATGGTTTCTTATAATGAAGTGTATTCCATTGACAATACAAGTAGAAAATGAGTATGAATATAAGATGTGTATCTAAAAACAAAGACATATGTATGCATGGTAAGTATAATATTGCTCTAGAAAAAAAATCGGGATCACTTTCTTCATGTCTTTCGTCTCTCTTTTATAGGTCTTCAAGATTGGATTATAGCGACTGCATAAACTCCAGAGATAATCAAGGTCTCTAGTGACGTCCTTTAATGCTTTGACTCCCTTGCAACTCAGGTACTGTGTGAGCTCGGCGTACTCATGCATGAAATTGCTCAATGTAATCTTTCAATCTCAGCATGTAAGGCTGAGAAGCTTTTGTCGTACGCCGGTAATCTAGAAAATTCAATACATATTTGATCATTTAAACCCATCATAGGACATTGACACTACCGTTATCGAACCATGAAGCATCAATTTGACACGTAGGAATTCAAGGTATTCAAAGGAATAATTAATTTCACAACCTCAAAAAAATTTGTATTTTGCGCAAATGGTTTTCTTTGTTTTTCCTTCAAAAAAATATTTCAAAAATATGTTAATATTAATACTTATTGTTAATCTAATAATGCTTCTTATTTTACAAACTTGCAAATTTATCAAACTATAATTTTATGTTAACAAATCTTCATTATATACATAAATTTAGTTTTAAAATATATAATGAATTATATAAATTTATAATTATATTATGAATATATTAATAACTTTTTTAAAGTGTAAAACATAAATATTGAACTTTTTTAGATATAAAAAAAATTATGATATAAAACAAATATATCTTAAAAGTGTTAAGAGGTTAGATTTAGAGTATAATTATTTTTAGAGTATGATTTAGCTTTTTAGAGTTTAGGATTCTAAGTTAGAGTTTGTGATTTTGAGTAATATTTTTTAATTTTATTAAATTAATCATGTGCTAACTAATTTAGTTTTGTAACTTTTTAATCAGTATCATTTTTGTGACCCCTTTTAATGTTATCAGTAAGATTTACCTTACATAAACTTACTTGTTGTAAGTTCTTTTATCAAAGAAATCCATAAAATATTCTTAAAAGCAGTTTTTACGTCTGACCAGGACTCGTAATCAGACCGGCAAACCCGATTACATGCTAAGTAATTCGGTTTGAACTTTTATAAATATTCATTAATTAAAAATTCGATAAAACTTGCTAAAACACTTAAACCCAATAATCTAACTACTGGCTGAATCACCAGGTGAACTATTGAATAATGTGTATCTTAGTTCTTTTTCTTAGGTTTTTTACTATTTTATTAAAAATGTTTTTTATTCAAATAAGAAGTTAGATTTTTACTTTTACAAGTTTTAGTTTTCTCTTGAAATATTCGTTTTCCTTGCTATTACATATATTCGATATTTTATTATTTTTCAATTTTTGTTTTCATAAATAGAATTCTTTTAGCTTTTTAGGTTCTAACTTCTATCATATAAACTGTTTTTTTTTTCTGAATTACATGTTTTTATTTTGTTTTCTTAATTTTACATGTTCTAAACAAATAATTTTTTGTTGTGAATCAGATTCATTGATCTCATTAAATTTTATAAAATCATATATAACATCGACTAAACTATTTTATTGTGATATTTTGATTATTTCATTATGCCTTCCAAAGAAAATATAGTGAACAATGATAGATTTTCAAACTTATGAGATTTAAGTTTTGTTATGTTTTACTATATGTCTCAACTCCTAATTTCTTACAAAAATATTAAATTAAATTAAATTGTTTTTAAATACTTTTTTATGTGCTATGAAAATAAAGATAAATAGACTAAACTTAAATATTTTTATACTATGTAAGAAATGTGATTTTTTTATATTTTCATAACTAATATTCCCTCCGTTTTAAATTAGATGATGTTTTAGGAGGTTTATGTTGTTTCAAAATATAAGATGCTTTGAGATTTTAAGGTATCCTTTCAAGTTTTAAGGTTAACTTTAACTTTATTAGAAACTGTTCAACCAATAAAATTTTACAGGTTTTTTTATAATTGGTTGAATGATTTTAAAATTATTATTTTTAAAATACTTTTTAAATAAAAGTGAATTTCTTAATGTTTGTGTATGAAGCCAAAACTTCATCTATTAAAAACAGAATGAATATATAATTATATATATATATATATAAATTAATTTATTAATTCTCGATTCATTTGTTGTCGAATCAATAACCAGTGATCCGAATAAATTGTCCGGTTCAGTGTCCGAATCGAATTTAAAAACAATGCTTAAAAGGAAAACAAGAAGAAGAAGCGACGACACAAGAGCATGGATCCATGATTGCTTAAGAAAGCTGGCAAAAGCCGAGTTGCTTAGCCGGTGAGTTGACTTTTAAGTAATACCGTCACAGATCGGAACTCACCATGCCCCATCATTATGACATCCTTTTTAAACTTATTTCATTACTATTATTATTTATATATTCACTATTTTTTTGTGAAATTTATATCCTCACTATTATTAGAAACAAATGACAGGAAATCATTTTCAAAGCTTATGCCGGTGGAAATTTTGTCTTCTTTATATATTTAATTTATGTTGACGTTTTTGCCGGCATGCGCGTATGAAGTAAATGCGTCAGCTACGATATAGGATTATTGTGTATTTCTCAATTATTTAGTTTATGATATAATAATTGTTATTTGAGTTGCACATATAATTGCGTCTGATGAATGATGATTAGTGCTGATGATACATTTCAGTTTCTCATCCTAACTAACGCAAAAATTAAATACTTTTGAACTTAACTTATTTACAGCATGTAACATATGGAAGCAACTTTTCATCGATCTAAAAGAAACTTTTTATCTACTATATTTCTGAAAACATCCAAATACTTAGGAATTGGGCAATTGTTCAAATGGAGAATTTTTTTATTAATATCTCTATACAGATATGTAGAGAGAGGATGTAACCATTTGTCATAAAACTGGACAAAACTAATTTGTTTATGCGTGATTGTGCATCAAACTCGTCCTTAAAAATAACATGGACACATTTCTATAATATGACCTCGAATGCCAATGATAAACTTATCACGGTTAATAATGACAAAAATCTCTATGAACATATACGTTTTTGTTATTATTACAACTGCACCGTAATTATTTTGTATGTTACCATTCAAATCTCATAGCTATATGAATTTAATGATATAGGTTGTAGTATCAGTTTCTTTTGGATGTGTTCAAAAAAAAAAAAAAAAAAAAAAAAAAGGTTGTAGTATCAAATGCAGAATTTTAAAATATATAGTATAACATCCAGCATTATAAATAA
The DNA here is from genome assembly GCA_905132885.1 of Moricandia moricandioides. Lineage (NCBI taxonomy): Eukaryota > Viridiplantae > Streptophyta > Magnoliopsida > Brassicales > Brassicaceae > Moricandia > Moricandia moricandioides. Next base: position 156,418 of record CAJHQQ010000153.1, read on the forward strand.
AACAATACATTTAAACATGTATCGAACTATAGAACGAGATGAATATCAAACTATATAATTAAACACATACCACATAATTGGTATAGTTAACTACGTAACCATTTTATTTAACAGAAAAAAAACTAAGTAACTAAGTTAATATATTTAAACTAATATTATTTTAATACAGAAATGCATGATATAAAATTTTATACTATACTATTTACCATATCTTTATTGCTATGGTTTATAGTACAGCCATTCAACATTAAAAATAGAATGGCATAAAAAATAGAATGTCATATTTTTAGAAGATTTATATATCGGTTTTTGTATTTTTGTTTGTTTACAAAAAATATCAAACTATGGTATATATGAAAAAATATTTTTATCTTTGTGTTAGAATTTTGAGGTTCAGTGATTTTTTCAAGATAATTAAAGGGATAACAGAAAATGTGAGACCATTTGCATTATAAAGAAACAAAAATAAAAATAAATAAAAGAATAAAAATTAGTGGTTGTAAAATTAGATTGTAATATTATAGTTTATATGTAATCCATCGTAGCCATTATTCTGTAATAATTATATGTTGAATTATAGTTTTTTGGTTATCCTTGCTAATTTCCTTTTCGGATACACCCTCATTAAAAAATAAATCACCTACCAATACCATATAACCAAGCCAAACAGTATAGGATATATGAGAAACCAAAATAGTAGAAATATTGATAACAATTAGCCATATTAAAAATGATTCTAGAGTCTTTTATTTTTTCTTTTATCGGACAGATCTCTCAGACAAACAACATAAATAGATATGTGTGCAAGAGTTTAACAGTTACATTTTGTTTTCGTAGATTATATATCCCCGATTAGAATATCTGACTTCAATTAGGAATCAATTTTTGTGGACAAAAATGTCAAAAGGATATTTTAGTTTGTACCGTTTTATTTTTTTGAATTATTATTTGTATCACTGAACTATTCTCATATGTTACCATTCTTTTTTCCCCATATATTACCATTCTTTCTTTCCACTACATCTTTTATATCGTTTTGTGTTATCAATTGAACCTTATAACATTAAAAAAATAATATACACAACTCTGCTGACATGAGTATGAATCAATGCATTGGATACGAGTAAACAATTACTATATATACATGCATATTTAATGTACTATTTGTTTAGTATTAATTAGGAGATTCCTTATCATGTTGCTTCCATCATCGGATACCTTAGAAAATAGAGAGTTTTTTTTTTGGCTCGAAATAGAGAGTTACATTAGCCCTTTTGACCCTTTTGTCAAAATAATAAAATAAATAGAGTTCATGTATGCAATTATTGTCGTATAAATGCCACCAAAAGGCAAAATAACAGAGATAAATTAACAAATAATTAACTAATATCAAATTGTCAATAATTATATGTTTTATAATCATGTAAGGTCAAAGCTAAATATATAAATTTCATCCGACGACCCCAAAATTTGTCTCAATCTTGATGTTACGGGACTAAACCACAAAAGTTCGTCCAAATATTAACTGGGAATTTTTTCAAATATTTTTGAAAACCAAAGTAAGAAGATTAAAAGTGAATGTTATCAATCTCTTTCATAAATTTTACTTTTACTTTGGAGAATGAGGAAAATGCAATCCTATTGTATCAAAATGATTGACAATAATGTAAGAACTAGGCAAAACTTACTTATAATTTAAAGAGACCTGGTGCACTACAAATCCAGGTTAACAAGTCCAATCCATTATAATCTTTTTTTTGGTCAAACCAAACCACTGTCATCTTAATCTCAATGACATAATAAACTCAAAGTTTGAAAACATTTGTACGCCAAATTTTTTTGTTAAGCAAGATGTATATAACAAAATAATTTTTTTTGTTTGTATAATTTTTATATTCAATTATAAGTTCAAATATTTTTCACATAAACCACTTTAAGATATTGGTTTGAGTTTGAATCTATACTATATGCAAATTTGGTATTATATTCGATCATGTATGCGAGTTGAATTGTTATGTATACAGTTAACCCTCCACTAATAGAAATTTAGATCTGATTATTGTAAACATTATAAATCATCAGATATATATAAATATTTAAATAATTGTAGTTATTGAATGATATAAAATATGTGTGGAAGTGAATAGTCCTGGCAGGCAGACAAACTTAGAAAAATAATCCACTCAGTATTACTCATACACAACAATTAATAATACTCACATGGTCTCTTTCATGCCCTCGCCCTCCCTCACTATATATTCATGTGCACTTCATGTTACTAACTTGCACAATCTTTCTAAATACTTCAAAGGAAAAAAACTCAAAAAGGCTCAATAATGGCGAAGAATAATCCATGCGTATACACAAAGATGGAGAAAGAAGATCCACAAGAGCTAATTCATAGAAGAGCTCAGTTTCTAATTCAGAAGGTCTTAGAACGGGCAGACAACAGGACAAGACAGCAACAACATAGGAAGAGGTCATCTGGACCGTTGATTATAATCAGAGTAGCTGGAATAAGAATGAGAATCGGTAAGAAGCTAAGGAAGCTGAGGAAGAATAATAGTTGCGTTTGCAAAAATCTTATCTCTCGTTTCATCAAATCGTTTAAACGATTCTTGTCGTCCTCTTCTTCTTCAAGAACTATCTCTGATCTTCCTCCTATATTCTCTCTTCAAGTTTGATGATCTTGAACTGTTTTTTGTTTTAATATTTTAATATATAATATACTTCGATTCCCTTCAACTAATATACACGTAAATCATGTTATCTATGGCATTAATTTTGATTTGGAGAAAAAGATATATGGTTAACATATCAGGAAGTGGTTTTAAAAATTAATTAGTTTTTATCATCCTTAGGATTCCGATAGTTAGGTAAGTTTCTATTTATTAAATGATTTTAGATGTATTTTTTTTTTAAAAATAGTTGATTTAGTCAAAGCATCGCACATATGCAGACAATATGTTTAGGCTGTGATTAGGTTAAAGTTGATGAAATGGTTAGGAAAATATATTTTAGAGAATAGGTGATAGTTAGATTAATATGAAAATGATGACTTTAAGTGAAATTAGGGTAACCAGTTATATAGATATTATTTTTAGGCCACAGTTGACTATACAATTAAAATTGAGGTAAAGCAATTAATAAAAGCAGAAGAACAAAGACAAAAACTGTTCTACCATATATCGTTTTAGTAATGGAGTTTAAAAGAAAAGTTCAAACCTTAAGATATACCACTCCCTAGGCAAATCTTGTCCAACTTATCATCCCGTACTTTACATGCAATACGACACATGAGCCTTGACTCATGAGTACCAAAAATATAATTATTATTCCCTGTTTACATCTACTTGAAGCAAAACGTTCTTTCAAATGCACTATGTCATACCAAAATTTATGAATGATAAATTAAGTTAGTTTAATCCCGAGTCAACTAGTCTAGTTCTGTCGACCAAAATCATGTGAAATAAAAAAAAAGCAATGCAGTGATGATGGATGTGTCGAAGTCTGATTGAAAATTATAAAGGTGTTAAGAAGTTTTACTTCTAGCTTAATCAATGTATGTGTAACCCAGACCTTTGGCCACTTACATAATGGTCGAAGAAAAAGACGTAATACTATCTCGACATCATGGCCATGACAAAGGGAAAATATTTTATAACGCGTTACGACGTTATTTATCTTTTTTTTTTCCTATATGTAATTTTCAACTCAATTTAATAGTATGAATTTGATGTAATAATGGAAAATGTGTAGTTGTGAGAGACAGAAACTGGAAAAGGCTGTAAGACCGAACATGGCCACACACACACAACTCATTCATCCTTCACGATCTTGTCGGTTCTTTAATCCACTTTCAACACACATTAGCTCTTTTTTCGTTGACCTATATTTTTTCTTTTGATTAACTGGGGTGTCCCGGATATATGAAAGTGTCTAGATTAATCTTTATGAGGAGGTACAATCCACATATAGACCATCTCTCCAGGTATGCCAGTGGTTATGAAAGCATGAGCTCATATTCGTGTAGGTGTCCTGGACCAATGTGACAGTTTCACACAACAGGTCAATCGAACCTGAAACGTGTTAACATCCCAACCCATTTATCTTACCACCTGTCCCGAACACGTTGACCTATACTTTCTTTCTTTGCTTTATCATGTTATAGCTTATGATCAAACTGATAAAAGTGGATTAATCACATATTTTTGGAAAAGAGAGAATCTATAAATTTTTCTTTATATAATAAGACAAAAATTTCAATAAAATTAAATATTTTCGATTCAGAAGTCTTTCAAGTAAGCCTTATAATATAAGACATCCTAAAAAGTCATCTAGACCCTAAATTTACTATTCGACCAAAAGACTTCTACGGAAGTCTACTAGAAAGTTTTTTAACATTTAACGCACTAGAAGTCTTCTAGCGGAGTCTTTCTCTCATATCTCCTCTTTCATAACATATATGAGCGTTTTGGTAAGTCTCCATGGCGAAGTTTTGCTTAAACCTCTTACCTTTTCCCAAATTAAAACTCTCAAACTCCTCTTAAGTCTCTTAGAACTTAAAAACAAACTTTATTTCAATTTATCATTTTTGTCTAATGTCTTTCTCACTAATTCATCTTGTTGTGCATATTTTTATTACATGGTTCTCATCTTCTACTAATTTAAAGGTGAATCTAGTTTTTTGATATGCACTTTTTGTGTGTTCTTTAAAGGTAAACATATCTCATCTTCCACTTTTTTTCTTTCTTTTGAATTCATTTGAACGTTTTTGGATTCCCAAGTTTTTTAGATCTGAGCAGACTTTGGAAGACTTCTGGGAAGTATTCTCGGAAGACTTCTGGGAAGTATTCTCGGAAGACTTCTTGGAAGTATTCTCGGAAGACTTCTGGGAAGTATTCTCGGAAGTCTTCTAACATATAATGCACTAGAAGACTTCCTAGAAGTCATCTAACGGAGTCTTCTCCCATGTCAAGTGGAGTTCAAGCTTGTTTTTGTGGAAGAATAATCTATAATAATTTTGTTTATGGTTGTTTTGTGATTTGTAGTTGTATTCTCTTAACTGTGAATTTTTTTTTTGTAAATTTAAAGATATTAAAGAATTTTTTTTGATAAATGTGTTCATGTCTACAATATTATCTTGTCAAGAGTACTTGACATTATTGAAGTTATTGGTACAACTTCAATAGCAAAATACAATAACACAAAAATTCGTCAAATTTACTGCAATTAAAGGAGAAGAGTTCTCAATAAAACTTAGTCAAATTCAAAAAATATCAAACATTGCATAAGTTCTAACATATAACAGTTTTACTAGAAGTGATATTACGTGTAAACACACACTAATTAACCTAAAGTGCACACTACTACAATTGAATGGTATATCGACGTAGCACTTTAGGATCGAATCCACAGAGATCAACGGTTACACTAAGTTTCTATCGAGTGAATAAATTAGCTAAGACAAAGAAATTTGGTTGATGATTTATGTAACTAAAGTTACTAAACAGCGTGATAACAATGATGTAAAATCAGGGAGATAAAGCGCTAGGTTCAGGGTGATCATTTCGAGAATGTAATGATCATGAAGGAGCTAAGAAAAACCAGTCTTGAACACAAATAACCAAGCAAGATTAACCCACTTTCATGGCATCAATCAGTTTATCAAGCAAACCCAATATCTAAACTTTCGTTTGAATCAGAGAATGAAGATAAGCATTATGATCAAGTTCAATATGTTCACAATTTACCTTAACATCAACTCTCGTTGGTTAAGAACAAATTGACCATCTATGTTCTTTCTAGCATACTATTACACTTTTTATAAATATATTCAACCTAAAATCAGAGACTAAGATGTTAGTTTATTCTCAACATTAAGACCAACTATAGATGGAGACATCGAAATATAAGCCCTTATTTGTGTATATCCCATAAATCTACAATTCCCTAGCATCCTAAACCGAACAATTGACTACACAACCATAGCCGCACATAACACATAAACAAAAAAACGAAGAAAACATGATAATAGATTGTTGAATCATAAAATATGGTTTAGGATTCTTCTCAAGAGTGTGTGGAAATCCTTCTCCCTTCACAAGATTACAAGTTTTCTCTCTCAAAATTATCTGTAAAAAGTAACATCTTCTATGAAAAATAATAAGAATAGACATATTGCAGGTTTTTGGCGGCTGCACTAGGAAAAAAGGGGATCTCTAGGTAAAATTCCAAAATATTGGAAACTTCCTTAAAAAATCTATGCCGCTGGGGCATGCATTCGGTTGCTCCGCTCACTCGGAAATATCCGTCAGGTTGTTCCGGTTGGTTTTGCGCGGGAAACACCAATTTTGGCTCGTTTTTCTCCTACATCTCTCCAGGGGTTTCCATACTTACTCCAGACCTGAAATGACTCAAAAGACTCGATAAAGACCTAAAAACACCTTAGAAAACATATATACAATGTGTCAAAAATACAACATATTAAGAAGTCTTCTGGGAAATCTTCCGAAAGACTTTTGAAAATTTTTCTCGGAAAACTTCTCAGAAGACTTCACGGAAGATTTAAATTTAAAGCAGAAAATTTAATATAAGCGGGAAATTAAAATTTAAGCACAAACTCAAATTTTAAGTGAAAATTAAAATTTCATGAAAGTTAAAAAGTATATCTTATGATCTAAGAAAACACATTAAACCATATTACTTTATATTCTTGAAGTTACTTAACACTTTTCAAAATTAAAAAACATATCTTAAAGTTACTTAACAAGTTTACAAAAACTAACGTAGAAGACTTCTCGGATTAGCTAGAAACATAATAAACATTAGTGTTAATAACCTCATAGTTAAAACCAATTAAGTTATTAATTTCATTCATGAACCTCAATATCAACTACTATACATGAATTAACAAGAAAATGTTAATAAGTCTTTACAGTTTAAGAGAAAAATGAAAGTTTATTAAAATTTGACGTAGAAGAGTTCCACGAAAGTTGTCCAGAAAACTTCCACAAAAGTCGTTTAGAAGACTTTTAGGAAGTCTTCCATTTAGGTCATTTTTACAACTTAAATTTACAAAGGAAGACTTCGAGAGAAGTCAACTGTACAACAGACTTTTTGGAAGTCTTCCTTTGTAAATATTGGCTTATTTTGTTTTTGATTTTTTTTCAAAAATACTAGCGAAGACTTCCCGGTAAATCTATTAGGATAAATATGTCAGTTTTTCAATTGAAAATGTGTCAGAAATTTGACTTTCCTAGAAGACTTACATGGAAGTCTTCCACCAGAAAAATAAAATTTAAATATTACATTTAACTAGACGACTTCCATGCAAGTCTTCTTCCGGAAGACTTAAATGGAAATTATCTAAATAAAATTAGATATTTAAGTTTTATTTTTCAATTGCAAAAGTAACCTTAGACGACTTTCACCGAAAATGAGAAGACTTCCACCGAGAGTTTAGAAGACATACATGGAAGTGTTCAGACGGAAGGCTTCCGTGTAAGTCGTCAAGAGAAAGTCAAATTTTTGCCACAATCCCTTCAATTGCAAAACTAACATGTTTATCCTAGACGACTTACCAAGAAGTCTTCTTTAGTATTTTCGAGATTTTTTTGTTAACAGAGAAAACTTGAAAGACTTCTAGAGAAGTCGTCTCTCAAAAACACGCGTAAATTCAATTGCAAATGTAACTTCTGCATTGACAAGAAGACTTTCACAGAAGTCTTCTGTCGAAGAGATCTGGAAAAAAATCAATTTTGATACTTTCAACTAGTGAGATAACTTGATTCTCCTACCACACATAATTTCACCACGAAACAGATTTACTTGTTAATGATCAAGAATCATGAGTTTAAACATTACAAAGTTTAGAATCAAAATCTTTGGTTTGATGAATATAGAGAGAAAGTGAAAGAGATGTAATTTTTTAGCATAAGAAATGAGATAGGAGGTCTCAAAATCAAATTTTAGATGCATTAACAGCTTCAAACTGATTGTTCATGGTGGTTGGTATATTGATGGCAATGACAATATTGTAAATACTTAATAAATATGAGGATGATAGAGTAAAATACTCATTTTAAAAATATATATAACGACATTTTCGTGAATAATCAAATTTTGGGAGTGAATAGGACAGATGAAATTTTCAAAAAAAAATCATAAGTATATTTTATGTTTGACTTTGAGTTTTGAGTCATATTTGCAAAAAACCCATGTTTTTTTTGTTTATTGTTTATTGTCATAACTAGATGCGTATGCGCATATTTGAATTTAGCTTCAGACATGTTGGAGAAAAACAATTGAATCCAGGATACATCAAATTTTAACATTAACTGAAAATCCTTTTGATTTCTAACCGAAGTGAATAAATTGAACGTTTCTTTAACAATATTTTGTTAACAAAAAAACATTAACTTTTTAAAATATAATATGTTCAAACAAATTAAAATTACTGTATACATTAAGAGAGTTGTGCACCATATTATAATGAGTTATTGCATTGTATAGACTAATTTGGTGACTATTTTCGCATTGTAGAGACCTGATCAACTAATCGGTTGGTACTGAAGGCATATAGCCTTCTCTTCTTTATCATTATTAAGGTAATTAACAACTAATAACAATAGGGACGGTAACTCTCTCAATAGTACATCACTTTTTATCCTTAATTAGTTATTAATTTAATTCAAAACCATCCAAGAAAATTGCAAAACGATCTTTAGCTGAATTAAAAGCAAATGGAATTTTGATTTTAATATGAACTAGATTCTGACCCGCCCTTCAAAAGGCGGGTATATTTTTGATCCGCGCTTAAAAACGCGGAACTAATATTTTTTGTTGAAAATATTATTTTACGTAATGAAAATTATATTTTTTAATAAATTATATATTTTAATTTTATGAAATTTATCTTAAATTTATTTATATGATTTTTTTTTATTTTAAGTAGGACTAATTTTTGAAGATTCCAAATAATTTTGACACGTATTATGATTTTTTTTTATTTATCCGTTGTTAAACTTATTTCAGACTGATTTATTTTTAATATTTTAAATTAAATAAAATATTTTCTATTTTTAACCCTTCATGTATTGATAAAATTCATTTTTGTGTTTTAAACTTTTCTATAATTTTATTAAATTTAGTCTATATGATTTATTTATTTTTATTTTAAATAGAACTATTTTTAAGGATTTGAGATAATTCAGACCCGTATTATGGTTTTGTTGATTTAATCATTTTTTATTTCAACTTGATTTTATTTTAGTGGTCTAATTTAATAAATATTAAACTAATATAAATAATAATTATTACTCCCTTCGTTTTTTTAATAGGTAAGTTTTGGTTTACTGCACAAAAATTAAGAAAAATTGACATTTGTCTAGAAAGTATTTTTAAAGATATAATTTTAAAATTATTTAACTAATTATAAAAAGACTGTAAATTTTTATTGGTTGAACATTTTCAATAAAGTTAAAGTTAACCTTAAAACTCCAAAAGATACCTTAAAACCTAAAAAACATCTTGGATTTTGAAACAACATAAACTTCTTAAAACATCATATAATTTGAAACATATGGAGTAATAAATAATTAGTGAGTCTTGAAATGATTAAATCTTAAAAATACTATTTATACCTTATTATTATTAGAAGAACTACCGTTTAACATAAAATTATTAATATAGATAATAATTATTAAAAATATTAAACTAACTGCTATTATTTTACATTATTCATGAATTCTAATTTATACTTAATTTTCACTCATATATATAATGTATTCATGAATTCTAGTTAGTATAAATGAGAGTTATGAATTCCTAGAATATATGAAATAAAAAGGGAGGTTGTAAATTAAACTCAGGAAGTTAAGTATTATTAATAGAATAAATAAATAATTAGATATAATATGTATCAATATTTATAAGGTGGTTATGATTATTTAGATGGAGTTATTAATAATTAGTTAGACATAACATTTATCATTATATCATCTTCCTTTAATAGAATATATTTTCTTCAAAACCAAAACTAAAAAGGTATTTTAACAACAATATTTTTTCTAAATAATTTTAACCAATAATCTACAAAAATACTTTTTTCACCTATAAAAATAAAAACATACATTCAAAAGAAGATTGAATATTCTAAAGGCTTTATATCAAGAGCTCGAGAATCGCCCAATCAAACTATGTTTTTTGGACAAAACTCACTGAAATGAAAAAGTTTCCATATATTGAAAAAAGGTTGACGATCTATTTTCCCCTGAGAAGTATCATATATCACTAGATACACACAAACTTTTGACCACGTTCCATTTCCCCACAAAATAGAAGTTCGAGGTCTATATCCCCATAATTATAAAGATCGAACTCTATTTCCCCATACCGTCGACTTTAAAAACCGCAATACACATAAGTTTGGATTAACACCGGTTTACTGTTTATCATTAAACCGTAATCTATTGTTACCCAACATAACCCGCGATTTAACCGAAAAGATCCGATTAACACCTGATTAAAACCCGATTATAACCCGGTTAATGGTTCTAACCCGACCACCCTAAATCCCCAAATCCCCATTGTTCTTCATAGTAACCTAGAAAGAAAGAAATAGAGGCAACATCGATTTCTCCCAAAAACGAAGCCTTTACCACTCGATTTCAGTTGATTACAATGGAGACAGTCGGTGTAAACACGATTCCTTCACTTACAATGGATTTTTCTCAGATCTTGACATCAAAGTCGATATTTCATATCCACACCAACACTGTTTTGGGACACCAACGACCCTTCTCCTTGAATGCACCATTGACGACCCACTTGAAGCTCCAGAAACATCACTCATGTTTCAATTTCTCTAATCTCTCCCAGAAATCAATTTCTCCAATTCAATTTTTTTAGGGTTCGTTACTTTACATGTTCTATGAACTCGGGTTTTTAAAGACTAGATTCGGGTAAAGATCGGGTTTTCGATTGGGTTTGGTTATGTTTAAAATCGGTTTATTTTGGTCCTATACTGGTTCATCTAAGTAAACCATTAAAGTCGACGGTATGGGGAAATATAGTTCGATCTTTATAATTGTGGGGATATAGACCTCGAACTTCTATTTTGTGGGGAAATGGAACGTGGTCAAAAATTTGTGTGTATCTAATGATATATGATACTTCTCAGGGGGAAATAGATCGTCAACCCAAAACTAGATACATAGAGATCTCAGGCCTGAGAACTTCATGTTGTTTGCGTAAAGAGGAGTATGATATGCTTAAAGCAACTGATTTTGGGTTGTCTGTATTCATCGAAGAAGGTGATCTAGTTATTGCTTTGGGTATGTCAATGTTTTGAATCTATAAAAAGATTGTCTTGCAAAAGTATCTTCAATCTGCTTTTTTTTTTGCTTCGGACATGAACATAAGCGATGACTTTATGTTCCACTGCATAGAGATTTCCTCCTGTCATATAAAGTTTAGCTTCAGTCATAAGCACTAAGATAGCTTCATATGTTAACCAAAACTGGTCATTATGATCTGTTACAACGGATGCTAGAAGATAATAAGGAGTATTCTCCTTTTACTATTAGTAGATTTAATTTCCATTTTAGTATTAGTAGATTTAATTACGATATCCGTTCATTTACAAACATGCTAATAACAGAAAGTAAAACTTTATTAGCCATAATTCAAAAATTATAAATTCATACAAACCCAAAATTGTAGTAAATGATACCGGTACAGATAACTCTGGTTAAGCTAGTGAACTCAAGGTCTCAGAAAGTGAAAACCTGTAATCGAAACTGAGATCTTACAAGTTACACAATACAATAGGATGGTCTCTTTGCTGTAATCATCTTCATCCGCACCTCACATCGGCTACAAGATGGCGAATCCTAGGAGCATACCACTTCACTTTCTCAATATGTTCTACTGTAATTTCCCAGGTACGACCTAAATAAACCATGACAACCCCAAAATATAAGCCTGAGCCTAATCAAATCAAGAAACCCACACTAAATCAAGTAGACAAAATAGTCTTTTACCTTCGGCTCTGGCGATATCACTCAGTGATTTGGATACATGCTCGGCCCAACTGCTCATATCCGAGTCCTTGACGTTTCCATGCACATGGAGTATTCCTCCCTCTGGCCTGCAAGTTCCAATACAAAGAACAGAGACATTAGTGAGAACTCATATAGATCGTGTTACTTTCCTATTTTTTACGTTGCAGGTTCTTGTTACCTTAACGCCTGAATAGCTGTGACCCAGCTACCTTCGCTAGTTGGGATAAGACCAAGACAGACTCTATCAGCTACTCCCTGAGAATGAAAAAGATTTGAAACCGGGAGCGAGTTATTTAGTCCAACACTTAAAACATGAACGATTTGCATAAGATTGACTAGATAATGAGCAGTTTTGGTATACAATCAACGTACTTTGGGTGCAGTGATCCGGTTATCCCCTTCAAGAATGATACAACGGTCAGAAACAAAATTTGCTTCAACGTTATGTCGAAGTGCTTCAACAGCATGAGGATTCCATTCACAAGCATACACCAGCTTTGCCTTAGCCCTGCAAAAGCATAACAAGAATGAATTGAAGCTGCATGAGATCATTTTTCACTCTACTTCATTTGTTTAATGGCATACCTCACAAGGAATGGGAGGGTAAAGTATCCAATTCCAGCAAACAGGTCCACCACAACTTCATTTTCACACGCCATGTTACCCATACGGAGCTTTTCTGAGAGATTACCCCATGAGAACATGCACTTGGTAGCGTTAAAAGAGTACAAGATCCCATTTTCACGGTGATCCACCCATCCATCGTCTCCCACAAGAATCTCCAATGTACTATCCCTTGTACCGTTGGCTTCCACACGTCCCTTGAAAGCAAATGTAAACATGGGTGAGACAAAATGCTTACTAAACCTTCAAACGATACAAACAGAAGAAGTTTTACAATTAGACATACTTGGCGTGCAAGACGGTTGGCACTAAGCGATATAGCAACAGCAGACCAAACTTCCTCACTTATAGAGCTCCAAGCTGGATCTTTAAAAGATGTTACAGGAACTACAACAATATCTCCAAGCCGTTCCCATCTACGAATAGAGGAAATACACTAATATTTAGTCCCCAAACATTATAAAGTTAGTATTCTGTAACACTTACTTCTGTGGAAGCTCATCCAAAAGCTCCTTTGGCAGACCCTTCTGTTTAAGTATAGACGTGATAGTTTCTTTCATTCTTTGTAAGGGAGACTTTGCTACTTTTTTGGGTTCAACAGCTACATTGGTGAATCTTCTAGCACCAAGTTCCTTCAATAGATTCAAAGCCACAGAGCTGGATATTTCCTTCAAAGACAGACCCTTTGTGAGCTGGCTGGTAAGGTGATTATCTTCTGACCCTTCCAACTCCTTGTCCAATAGCTGCTTTTCATGGAAAAGCTCAGAGAACTTTTCGGTAACGGGGAAGCAGATATAAATACCTTTTTCGTGTGAGTAAACCTTCCTCTCAAGGTCTAACCATCCAAAGTTTTTAAGTATGTCCTTTCCAGACTTTGCGTACTTTCTTTCTAACTGTAAAACCCAGGGTTGAGACAGAGAAGCTTCAGTCTTCAGTTCTGTAGAAGCATCTTCGTGTTGGGGAGCAATATGATTTTCACTCATGGTCACTGACTGAAGCAAGTTGATTTTCACTGGTTCACTAAACTTTGTCCCAAAAGCATAGCAAGCAGCCCCACCCCCAATTACGATAAGATCATCGCCAATTACACTAGCTGTACTTCGGACTAATAACTCTTTGTTCATAAAGTCCAGTCTCACACTCCTCCACAATCGGTGCTTCAGATCTAGCAGAACCAAATCTTGACAGTTTTTTGAAACAGGGCAACCTCCAATTATGCCAATAACATGTTTATACACAAACATCGAGTGTGAAAACCTGGCTTGAGGCCATTTTCCTGAAACCAGTTCAAGTTTCCATGAACAGCTTCGGACGTCAAAACTGTATAGATCATCGAGTACCTTTTCACCATTGTATCCACCAAACATGAATAACTGAGACTCATATGCAACCATATCATGAGAGTGGCGTGCACAGGGCCATTGACCTCTCTGTTCAATTTCTTTCCACTGAAGGTTCTTGGTGTCCAAAACGTGCAACGAGGATAATATCTTATCTTGGTTTAGCCCACCGAATATGTATATATTTGAGCCAACACTGGCTGCTGCATGGCGATGCCTGCTCAATTAAAATTATAGGTCAAATACTTGTTACAGAAATGCAAAAAAAAAGTTATGTATTATACCTTGGAGGAAGTTCACTTCCAATGCACCTCTGTGAGCTCCACTCACACTTAGATATATCAAGCATCCACACATCACTCAGAATATTCAAGGGATCAGCTCTTCCTCCAATCACAAACATGCAATCACCAACCATTGAAGCCGTATGTCCAAGCCGTGGTGATGGAGACTCATTGACTGTGACCAACTTTAGGGTGCCGCATGAAGGCTCAAACAACATAGACTCGTTTCTTCGAGCATGTCTACCAATACCGCCAAAGCCACCAAACACAACAACTTCTTTCCGGTCTGTTTTGTTTATAGTACAAGCTGAATGTCCCCAAAGGTGAAGCTTCTCAGCAGGTTCCCCAGTAATGGATATTGTCGAGAGCGGCATAAGATCTTGATGGGGCCCTGCCAATGATTTATATATGGAAACTGGTTGTCACGTTTAAAATTTGGAAAGTTATCCTGCAAACCAAGTAGCATGACTCAAACTCTCGACCAAAGATGCTCTACAAGTAGCATAAACGATATATTACGTCCAATTCTACAGCATTATTCAAGCTAGGCACAGGCATTCTACCTGAAATCCGAAGAACTCAACCGTAAAACTAAAACCGGAATCAAACCACAACTAAAATATACCCAAATGGTTCATATATATCTATATCAAAAATATCATGAGTGAACCAAATATAAAAAATACAACTTTATACGTAAAATATTAATTATATTTAAATATAAACCGAATATCAATAACTATAATTTACAAACCTACTAAAAATATCCAAAAATTCGCACAAGAGCATCCAAAATTACCCAAATTACCTAAAATTATTTGAAAGCATTAAAATATTTTAATCTGAAATATCCTAAATAGTTTTGAATTATCATATATATTTTTCCAAACCATCCGAATTAAGCCATACTTTATCCGAAAAACTGAATCAAGCGAACCCAAAAAAATTTTAAAGTTACTAATCGATTCTTAGTTTTACTACCCGAATTGAACCGAGGACTACCTGATCCGAACAAATTTCTCTAGGTTCTTAAAAGGGATAATAAATTCCTCTACCCGAACTATCCGATACTCAAAATAAGCAAACCATACCCGAAATTCCCAAGCCTAAGTCAAGCTATCACCTAGTGATACACACAAATTCGATATACATGATTCCGCTCAACGAATTACCAGGAAGCAAGTCACCATTGTTGATAGTTTCAGTAAGATTCTCGAAATTATCATCTTCATCCACATCACAAGCATCATCATCATCTGGATTCTTGAAACCATTACTTAACAAAGATAGACTAAACCCATCAGTCCTTTTCTTATTAGCAACCATCTTCTCATTCGCAACATCAACAAGAAACTTCACATACTCCCTCGAAACCATAACCTTCCCCGTATCACCCAAAGGCACCTCCATCCGAATCGAACACCGTATCGCTATAATTACCCTTTTACCCTCACCGCAACACGTGATTCCCGACTCTCTAAACCCCGCGGAGATCGCCGTCGCCACTAGAAACTGAGCCGAACACACGTCCTTGCATTCCACAGCGATGATCAAGGGCTCGAATCTGAAGACTAACTCGCTGGGATTGTCGATTGGGTCTGATTGTGGAGGGAAGAGGAGACGAAGAACTGACTCTGGATCTGCTGGATCGTGCGTGATGTAGAGCCAAGACCCGCCGCGAGCTTTCTTCTTGGTTGAAGGGTTTGTTGATTGTGGTTTGGGTTGGGAGAGGATTGAGATTCGACCTGAGCAGGAGCTGGTGGTGAAGAAGGATGGGTGGTGGTTGATGGTTTCGAGGAGAGGGACGATGGGTTCGTCGAGGTAGCCTTTTGGTGATTTGTCTGTTACTGATGAGCGGATTGAGGCTAGCGTCGCGGCTTTCCTCTTCTCGAACTCCATGTTTTTCAATTTCGAAGTTGCGGTGGAGAAACCCTAGCTAAGGTTTTGTGAACCTCGGTGACGATGGTGAGATGTAACTAAACGGTAACCGCAGCTGCCGTTTTAGATACAGTGATACGACGGCGTTTTGTTCTGTTAAGTGTGTCAGTCCGGTTTTGGGATTAAATATTCCGGTTCAGTCATGCTCATAAAAGGTACTACACAATGTTTCTAAGACAATCATTAACCTCAGTTTTTTAACTCGAGGTTTTAGATTCGGTTAAGAGTCGGTTCTTAATTTTTGGTTCTTAATTTCTTTTAGTTTTTAACTAAGAAATATTAAGAGCCGACTCTTAAATAAGAATTCTAAGAACTGATTCTTAGCGGAAAAATGTAAAAAAAACAAAAAAAAATTAAGAACTCATGTTAAGAAACTGAGGTTAATGATGCTGTAAGACCATGATTAACCCGAAATTTTTAGGGTGAAGTTCTTAGCGAAATATAAAAAAATTGTTTCTTAACTTTTAACTAAAAAAAACTAAGAATCAGTTTTTAAAAAAGGTATTGTATAGTCCATTTATCAGCATGACTGAATCAAAATTTCTAAAGAATAAACATGCTTAAATAAGATGTATAAAAACCGGTTCTTACGTATTTTAGTTAACAGTTCAGAATAAATTTCTTATATTCCACTAAAAACTCCTCCATAAGAACTTCAAGTTAATCATACTCTAAAAGGTTTGTACGTTGGTTCTCTACTCTTCCGGCGAAGTTGAAAGAGACCTATTAGTATTAAGCGTGTCTATTCTTTAGAAATTCATAGGATGTCTCAGATGAATCAAATATTAATATTAAAATATAACTTTCTCCATCTATAAAATAGATTTTTTATAGTCTTTTTCTCTTTTTTTCTTACTATTAAGAAATTAAGAAAAATATTAGCATCACAATCTGCTCTGTATAAAGTGGATTAAAAGTTCTCAAGTGAAATATTTTTACAGTTTTTCTCTTTTTCTTAATTTTTATTAAATTTATAGTGAAAACTCTGATGAATTATTTTCAATTTAAATCGAAAAACTTATATCTCTTGGAGCTGAGATCTCATTTGTTAGAGTTTGTAATAGTTACAGAAGAGTTCTGATTCCTTCTCAAAATCTATCAGATAATGATCTCAGCCCAATGCAAATTAGATACAACGTAAAGTAAAGGAAGTTGGTCGAAGAGAAAAAGAAAAACCTAATCGAGTCATCTCTATAAATAGAAGAAAAAAAATTGTTTAAGGTGAAGCTATTAAATGTAAAGATTATAATTCTCTTAAAAGTTGTTCATGAGCGAGTACATCGCTTTTAGCCGATTCCAACACCATTTTCCATCTAAACAAATCAAGATCTTTCTATTAAACGCATTTCAAATAATCACTCATCAGATTCGTGCTTTCATGTTGAACATTAAGATTCAACAATTAGAGTTCTTTGTGTTGAACTATGAACAAACGCCAAAGAAGATCTATGATTAGGGACGTTAATATGGGCTTAATCTAACAGGGTTAGCCCTAACCCTGTAAAACCATTTCTAACCCTAATCTTTAGTTTTGTTACAAGGTTTAAAAAGGGTTAGCCCTATAATGAATATGGTTTATATTTTAGCCCATTTAATTTGATTAACACAATTATTATATACTATCTAAATATCTATTAAAATTTTAATTTGTTTATTTATTCAAAACAAAGTTTTTTCGGCAAAACCGTAAAAAAACGAAAAAAATGAGTTTTCTCACCAAAATCACGAAATCGAGTTTTTTCGCCAAAACCGAAACTTTTTTTACGGTGTTATGGTTTTAGCGGGTAAATTTGATTTGTGATTAAACAGTTTTGGCAGGAAAACGCGATTTTACCGTTTTGGCGGGAAAACGCGATTTTACCGTTTTGGCGGAAAAACTTGATTTTGCGGTTTTGGCAGGAAAACTTGATTTTGCGGGTTTGACTGGAAAATACGATTTTGCGGTTTTGGCGGGAAAACGCGATTTTGCGGTTTTGGCGGGAAAACGTGATTTTGCGGTTTTGGCGGGAAAATGCGATTTTATGGTTTTGGCGAGAAAACGCGATTTTGCGGTTTTGGCGAAAAAACTTGATTTTGCGGTTTTGACGGGAAAACTCGATTTGCGGTTTTGGCGGAAAACTCGATTTTGTGGTTTTGGCGGGAAAACTCGATTTTGCGGTTTTGGCGGGAAAACTCGATTTTGTGGTTTTGGCGGGAAAACGTGATTTTGCGGTTTTGCCGGGAAAATGCGATTTTGCGGGTTTGGAGGGAAAATGAGGTTTTGTGGTTTTGGCGGGAAAACATGATTTTTCGGTTTTGGCGGAAAAAACTCGATTTTGCAATTTTGGCGAAAAACTCGATTTTACGATTTGGCGAAAAAACTCGATTTTGGAGTTTTGACGGGAAAATTCAATTTTACGATTTTTCCTATTTATATGATCATATTTTAAGTTGTTAAAAATGTAATTTTTTGGTTAAAATTAGTATACAAACATTTGTCTACATGAATACAAATTAAATGGGATAACGCTGGTACTAATCGTAATCCTTAATTAAAATAGGGTTAACATACGACTCGATTAAAATAAGACTGAGTTTATTTTAAACAAAAGATAGCTAAGCTCTGGTCCTGAATTTAATATCCCTATCTACGATGACATCACCGAACGACAATCCAACTGGAGTAGTCAATCGTGTTCAATGAAGGCAACAAATATTGCATCTATCACAGACATAAAAGGGCATGACACCACTGAGTGTTCCAAACTCATGAATGATCTTATTTTTGAATTTGTGTGAGCTCATATGCAACTCTTTATTGTTCGATAAGTATAATTTTGTTCATTTTGGGTTTAAGAGTTAAATTCACATGAATTTACTTTTGGATTTCTTTTCAAAAATTTTTGTATTAATTAGAGTTGAACATTTATTTATATATTAGATTTTTTATCTAAATTTTCAATATAGAACTTTATTCGATATATTTTAGTGTTCAACAACAACGCAAAGTTACATCATCATGCATCTCAGAAATGATCTGCCACTCTTATTACCAATATTTTAAAGTATATAAACTGTATTTTGAGTAATCATATATTAATTTAGTTCTTGGTTCGATCTTTACCTATTTGAGAGAGTTTAGATCCAATTTTGGTTTAGGTTTTTTCGGTTCGGTTCTTCAACTTTCAAATAAAATACACAACCTTTGCATCAACATACGAAATTATATAACTAAACCGATTCAAACTGAACCAAACCAAAACATTAATTTCTATCACTTGTTTAATCAGATATTTCCTCTCATTGGAGAGACCACCCAAAACTCATACGCATTGTATTGGCTGATAAACAAACGAAGATCTCCCATTCACCAATTACACACC
Source organism: Moricandia moricandioides (assembly GCA_905132885.1). Classification (NCBI taxonomy): domain Eukaryota; kingdom Viridiplantae; phylum Streptophyta; class Magnoliopsida; order Brassicales; family Brassicaceae; genus Moricandia; species Moricandia moricandioides. The sequence continues at coordinate 176,031 of CAJHQQ010000153.1, forward strand.
GCCACGTCAACAAAATGGATCCTACATCAAACACTTAAAAAACCCAAAGTTTCAAAACCTTATCTCCAAACCTCATCCCTTACCTTCTCCTCCCTCCACTCAATTTTCTCTTCCTTCTTCTTACAATCAAAGAACATAGAGATAAGGTTAGAAACCAAAACTCTGTCTGAACAAAAACAAAACCTTCTCTTCTCTTTGAATCAAGATCAAGAACAATGGCATGCACTAACCTAACAACAATGTATCTTTCATCAAAACCATCTCTTTCTGATTCCTCCTCCTTATCCTTCCGGTCTGTTCTAAACCCACTTCCTCTCCCAAACCACAACACCTCTCCTTCAAGACCCTCCTCTGTTTCACCAATCCAATCCTCCCTCCGTGAGCTCAGAGACCGTATCGATTCCGTCAAAAACACGCAAAAGATCACCGAAGCCATGAAGCTTGTCGCTGCAGCCAAAGTCAGGAGAGCTCAAGAAGCTGTCGTCAACGGACGACCCTTCTCAGAAACCCTAGTCGAAGTTCTTTACAACATCAACGAACAGCTTCAAACCGATGACATCGACGTGCCCTTAACCAAGATCAGACCGGTTAAGAAAGTTGCACTCGTGGTCGTGACAGGAGATCGTGGGTTATGCGGTGGATTCAATAACTTCATCATCAAGAAAGCAGAGGCGAGGATCAAGGAGCTTCAAGGGTTAGGTCTTGATTACACAGTCATTAGCGTGGGGAAGAAGGGAAACACTTACTTCCTCCGTCGTCCTTACATCCCAGTCGACAAGTACCTTGAAGCAGGGACCTTACCGACCGCCAAAGAGGCTCAGGCTGTTGCTGATGATGTCTTCTCTCTGTTCATCAGCGAAGAAGTCGACAAGGTGGAACTCTTGTACACAAAGTTTGTGTCCTTGGTCAAATCAGAACCCGTGATCCACACGCTACTGCCTTTGTCGCCTAAAGGAGAGATCTGTGACATCAATGGGAACTGTGTGGACGCTGCTGAAGACGAGCTCTTCAGGCTGACGACCAAAGAAGGGAAGCTTACGGTCGAAAGAGAGACTTTTCGGACACCAACTGCTGATTTCTCACCGATCTTGCAGTTCGAGCAAGACCCTGTTCAGATTCTTGATGCTTTGTTGCCTTTGTATCTTAACAGTCAGATCCTTAGGTCTTTACAGGAGTCATTGGCGAGTGAGCTTGCAGCTAGGATGAGTGCAATGAGTAGTGCTTCTGATAATGCGTCTGATCTTAAGAAGTCGCTTTCGATGGTGTATAATAGAAAGCGTCAAGCTAAGATTACTGGTGAGATTCTTGAGATTGTCGCTGGAGCTAATGCACAGGCTTGATTTGTTTGGAACATCCTCCTTGATATGTGATCAGAGACTCCTTTTTTAATTTTGTTATCGTTGGTATAATGTATAATTTGTCTGATCTTTTTTTTTATTATATATAATCATGCAATCACAAACATAACCGGTTGTATTTATTTTGGCCTTTCAATGGATAAATAATTAAAAAAGGTTGTGGATGAGGAGGTTCGGTAGGATCCTGTGAAAGAATATGGTTTCCTTTTGTAATCAGTCACTTACTTGAGTCATGTTCAATTGTTAGTTAGGCAGAAAAGAGAGAGTTCGTTAGTATTTAATCACAAAAGTTCATCTATTGTCAAATGATTTTGATGTAGAGTTGCATGAACTTCAAATGGCACTCCTCAAAGGAATATCAAATAAAGAAAATAAAACTCGAAAAGAAAATAAATTAGTACAACAAATTAACAGTAGTTAAACTATAAAATTATTTTATTTGAAATAGTTATATAAACATTTAAATATATTACTAACGTTAAAATATATATCATTAATGATGCAAAAAAATATCTCACACACTGTCAATGGTGTTTCGAGAAATTTAGAAACTGAAATCGAGCTGAAAAATCTCTTTGTTTGACTACACTTGCGTCGTTTAGCCTTCTCTTCTACTCAACCGAAGCCGAGTGACAGATTCAGCGCCATTAAAGCTATCTTATTTCCATACACCAATCTGACATTGATTATGAGTTATCTCTCTGCAAGGAGGTTTTTTTTACACCTATAAATAGATTAGCTTTCTTCACTTGAACATCATCCTCAAAAAAGCTCTCTTAAAGTTGGTTTTCAATTTAAGAAACTTTAGATTCTTTATTGGTTTCTTGCTATCTTCCTTCAGTTAGGTTGTTTGATTTCTTATAAATGGATTGTTTATGATTTTGCAAGATCTTCCAACAATCAACACGGTCTTTTGGTTCTATAGGCTCTTCATATATGTTGTTTCATGATGTCTTCATATATATATATATATATATAAGAAATCAAATATCCGCGCTAAAATCTAGTAAATAATTAAAATTACAAATGAAAATATACAATAAAAACTCTATAAATTAATATTCGATAAATTAATAAACAATATAAATTAATAAATTTCCCCAGTCTAAAGTTGGATCGATTCAAAATATAAAATAGATCGATTAAATAATAAGATAATAACTTTTTAGAAAATCTTATCTAAATACATGGTCCCATTAAAATTTATATATATATATATATATATATATACATTTTATATAAGTATATATAAACCATTATATTATTTGTTTCACATTCACAATGGAATTACCTTTATATTTCGTAGCACTTAATATATTTTGATGAGATTTAGTAAAATTATACCTTAAACCACATTTAAAATCTATGAGACAATATCAAATATAATAAAACTAATATAAACGTCAAATTTTGAAAACTTAATTAATGCATATACATTAAAAAATGATGTTTTTTTATTTTATTTTAAAATAGAAAAAAATCTATAAATAAAACTTTTTGTAAATTAAAAAAAAATCTATAAATTAATAAAATATCAAAGTCACAGCATTATTAATTTATAGCGTTATTATGGTAATTGTCATTTAACTTTTTAGTAAAACCTATTTCAGTCAATTTTACTTTTGGTTTATGAACAGAAATTAAAAAAGAATCTATTGAAGAGATTTTCCCTTTAGTAAAAGATCTACTTATATAACTATGAGATTTATACGAACACACGTCACAATCTATTTAATATCGGATATATGTCAAAGTTTAACATATCTGATGATCCGATCAGATTTTAGACATGTCAAGATTTACTTATTTATACATCCAACATTTTAAAAACTAAGATTGCAAACCCACAAGACACGACCAAGCAAACTAAACAATTGTAACAAGAAAGAACAAGTGAATATGGATGATCGTATGAATTTTTTTGGGATAGGCATCGCCATTGGAGCGGTACTATGCTTGATGGCTGTTGGGGTATGGTTTCTTATCAGAAAGCTAAAGTCCAATCAGTGCAATCACTCGTAATACCGTGATGGATTAAGCTAATTCGACTTATATTCTTCTCTGATCATTGTATTTTTTTAAGAATACTCAATATGAGTTCTTGACAGATAAATCTTATTTCGTGCAGACAAAAATTATGTATGCGTGTTAGCTTTTTATATAAAATCATCTTTTGCTTTTTTTTTTGATCAAAACACATCTTTGCTTTGTCCACTACATTATTCCCTACTCAAACTCATGCATATTCACTTCTTTTGTTTTAATCGTATACAACATTAACCACTACATTATTCCCTACTCAAACCAGTTGTGACTTGTGAATATGAGTTATATAGAACCGTATTTCGGCAGACAAATCAAGACTAAAAACATGTCAATAAGGACAAACTTAAACCAAACGAAGATAAAATCTATCTAGGATTTGACTGAACCAAACCAGACAAATTAGATTAAAATATAAACCAACGTGGTTTTAGATAGTCAAACCAAACCACTTGTATTTTATATAATGTAGATGGTTACAAGTAGCTAACTCCAATTTAATTTTTTGGCAAAGGTTAACTCTAACTATTATACAACTAGGGGCGTAGTGTAACACCTTTGCTCTGCAATCTGAGCTGGATCAGTCCAAAGGCGGGTTTAGCTGGACTTATCAAACGATCCAATTAGTGTTGGACTTGTCGTTTGAAAAGTATTGGTTGGATTAACACAATACTGTTGGTTCCAGACAAAGCGGTTGAGTTTGTCGGACAAAGCTGGTCGGATTCAGACAAGGCAGTTGGACTTGTCTTCTGAAATCAGCTAGTTGGAGTATGGACTGACTGATACACGTTTTGGTGGAAACGATTACTGAACCAAACATGTACTGATAAGCCAAGGAAAATGGCAGGAACGGTTATCTGGCGGTTACTGGGTGGTTACCAGAGTGGTTACCTAAGCGGTTACCAAAAACAGTTACTGGGTGGTTACCAAAAACGGTTACTGGATCCTGGAACTGCCAAGGCGGTTATGGAACTGTCGGGAGTTAAGTAAATATCCGGGAGAAGTTACTTTGCGGATAGAATAAACTGGTGGAGCAGTTGGGAAACAGTTGTGGGGCGGCTAAGGCCAAGAAGTAACCGCCAACTCCTTTTAAAAAGGGATTTTCGTGGGCAGTTGAGAAACGGTTATGGGAGGTTAAGGCCAAGGAGTAACCACCCAAACTCCTTTTTATCCTGATATTTGTGTGTATGTGTGGGGGGGGGGGGGGGGGGAGGGGAAGAAAGACAGATTTTCCTGGCACGGTTTCTGGACGGAAAAAGGGAGAGATATATAGAAAAACACACAGAAAACTCGAGAGGGAGAAGGAGGAGAAACCAAACTGATTAAGGGGGGATGATCAGATCAGATATGGAGGGAAAGTCGGCCGATCATGTGTGAGGATCAACATGCACCAATCTAGTCCGGGTCGCGTTTCTGGCCTATTGCGGGTGGAATACTGATTGCAAAGTAGAACTGGGTAGAGGAGCCCATCATGAGTGATGATCCACGGCCGCTGGTGTAGTAAGGCTGTCTACGATCAGTCTAAGTTGTTTATGGATTGGATATTGGCAGTCCGATCAATGAGGATGAAGAATCAAACCGTTGGTGGTCATAACTGGAAGGTAACGAGTTCAACCGAGAGGAAAGGGTTGTTCGGCTCTGTTTGTGGCATGAATAGGCACGATCTGTTACAAAGCGAATGATCTGGTGAGATTGATTGATGGTTAGGCGGTTGGGGCCTAGTATTATCAGTCCGTAAGGATTGAGTTCTGTACTGTGAGGACGTACTTAATCTACACCTTCTCTGGAGATGGTTATCCATCATTGAGTAAGGTTAGTGCCTCCTGATCCTATCGGTTCAAACATGACTATAAGATCATTTATGGGCCTGTTGCGAGAGGAGAAATGGAGCGAGTAGAAAGGCTGGTTCGATCGACTCTTACTGTCTACAAGGATCGAGTGAGATCGAGACATCAGTTAAGAGGTATGATCGGTGTAAATGGTTTAGTGTACTGAACCTAAGTTGATGGGCCGCGTGAGGATTGATGGAAATAGCACGACTCTGTATGGACGACTGAGATCCTTTGGATGGAGGGATCAATAAGCGATCAACTGTTCTGCTGGGAGGGATAATCGGGAATACTGAGGCAAGACTAGATTGCGAGTAAGTCTACTCGGTTTGATGGTGGGATCGTATTGGTAGTCCGAACATACTAGTCAAGGACGATGATCATGACTGATCTTAGGCGAGTTCTATGGGCAGAGAGGCCGAGTTTGGAAAGCATGGAACCTGTTGTGGTTTGTCTAAGGGCCAGTAGCCGAGTTGATATTATGGCTGATCATGCGGATCAGTATCTGAGTTAGAGACGTTGTGTACGGCTAACATCTGGACTGTTCTGGATGGATGGTTGGAAACCAAGCCTTCTCTCCTGGTTTACTTAGTCATGTGGGGATGGTTGGTTGAGTGACTAAGGAACAAGGGGATTTGGTTAAGTGACTGATCGAGCTGAGTTAAGCAAGGAAGAATGAAGATATCAAGGAAGGACTATACAGATGAACGAGCAGCTAGTCATGCACCGATGCAGTAAGGTACATGTTTATATTACTGTAATACTTAGTGATTTGCTAGGATGCTGGTTAGTGTTAGCAAACTCTGTGAACTGAACTGAACCTCATAGAGAAAACTAGATAAAAATCCCAAGTATAGGGAAAAATCTGCAAAGGACCATGTTTGGGTCGAGGAAGGCATCCCACAGACATACCAGAGGTAAGAAAATTCGGGTCGGGGCCTCACAAGTAGCCCCACGCAAGCGCGGGGATGTTGACAAAGTTTGTGTCCTTGGTCAAATCAGAACCCGTGATCCACACGCTACTGCCTTTGTCGCCTAAAGGATGTTGGAACTATTTTTTGAACATTATGAATAGTGTATTCATATGTCAAAATGAGTTTTATTTGAATGAGAAATGGAGGTCCAATGTGTGTGATTTGAGAAATTTGTACAAAGTAGCAAATACACACATTGAATATTTGATTGGATTTGGGGTTTGATTTGTTAGTTGGACTTTATGTTCATTAACTTAATCTTATAAACCAAATATATGTTGATCTTTTATATTGATAAAATATAAAAAAAATCCATTATAAAATATATTATCTGTTTGAATTGGTCAAACAATAATAATTTTACTCTTTAATTTCTTGGTCAAAAAGTGTAATAAATTCACATAATAATTGACAAGAATTAAACTCTCCATTAGTGCACCATGGAGGTTTCATTTCTTTGTTGAAAATGAACTTTGTGCTTCTCATTATTTTTCTATAAAAAGACTTGTTAGCATTATAGAAAAATGGACATTCAACAACAGAAGTTTACTTTCTCTCACTTAGAATAATTATGCTAGTTTTTTTAGTGTCTGAGAGTACAACACAAAAAAAGTTTGTTAGCTTCTATTACGAGTGATGTAAGAATAGTTGAAGTGTGGTTGTATCCTGAGATTCTGATTGCGTAAACACTGTCACACTACGGACAATGAAAGAATTAAGAAAATAGTGTCTCACCTCCACACAAAATCGTTCTTTGTTCATCATATTTTGGTATCAAGTATTTTGTATTTTATTTCTGTTTTTATCATTATATAAACAAATTATTCAGTTTGTCATATCGTAGAAATCATGGTCCTACAAAGGAGAGATCTGTGACATCAATGGGAACTGTGTGGACGCTGCTGAAGACGAGCTGTTCAGGTTAACGACAAAAGAATGGAAGTTAACGGTCGAAAGAGAGACTTTTCGGAAACCAACTGCTGGTTTCTCAGCGATCTTGCAGTTCGAGCAAAACCCTGTTCAGATTCTTGATGCTTTGTTTCCTTTGTATCTTAACAGTCAGATCCTTAGGGCTTTACAGGAGTCACTGGCGAGTGAGCTTGCAGCTAGGATGAGTGCAATGAGTAGTGCTTCTGATAATGCGTCTGACCTTAAGAAATCGCTTTGTATAATAGAAAGCGTCAAGCTAAGATTACTGGTGAGATTCTTGAGATTGTTGCTGGAGCTAATGCACAGGTTTGATTTGTTTTGAACCTCTTTGATGAAGACTCCTCTTTCATTTTCGTTCTCGTTGGTATAATATATGATTTTTTTTTTGGTAATCATGCAATTACAAACATAATGCGGTTGTATTTATTTTGGCCTTCCATTGGATCAATGATAAAAAAAAAGTTGTGGATGAGGAGGTTTTGTAGGATCGTTTGAAATGTGCTTTGTAATCAGTTACTTTACTTACTTGAGTCATGTTCAATTGTTGTTATGAAGGATCTTAGTTAGGCAGAAAAAGAGAGAGTTAGCACTAAAGTTCATAGATGGGTGATATCTATTATTGTTAAGTGTTTTATCTGCTTATCTATTGTCAAATGATTTTGATTAGAGTTGCATGAACTTCAAATGATACTCCTCAAAGGAATATAAAATCAAGAAAATAAAATTCAATAAGAAAATAGATTAGTACAACAAATTAATAATCATCCTAAGAGATAAACTATAATGTAGATGGTTAGAAGTAGCTAACTCCAATTTTAACTTTTTGGCAAAGGTTAACTCTAATTATTATACAATTTGTTTTGGTTTATGAATCGACTAGCAAAATTCATAAATGCATAGCCCCCATGAAGTCATTTAATGTTTTGTAAAGCTCCCTTCAAAGATCATGGATGCAGAAGACCTACAATGTCATGACCATGTCGACCACCCCGTAGATTTTAGCCTACATTCCGACCCAAAACTCTTACCAATAATGTGCTTTTGTTTTGTTTTGAGAGGTTTTTAATTTCTGTTTAGTTCGCAACGGTAAACAATGTTTCCATTTCTTTTTAGAACAACAACACTAATCCATATCTTTACTTTATTGTATAATCTAACGAGTGTGGGCAAAGGACATTTGGTTCTCGAACGAGACACCAATGTATGCATTCGTCACTTGGCTAATGATGAAAAAGTATCATTATAACATTTTATGATCGAATCCACATACAATTATAGACTTATAAAACTAAAAATGCACAAAATTCCCTAATCTAATTAAACATGAATATTTTTTGAAGCTTATCTAAACAAAATTGAAATGTCAACAAAAAATATAACTCAAATTAGAAGTATATCTTAAGGTAGTAAAAATATTTTAGATAAAGTACATATATCCTAGATTATACTACACAAAAATTAGTTAAATAGAGATAAACGATACAAGAAACTAGACTTTACAAAGTATTCTCTTATTTAGCATGAATCAGTTACACCATTTTAGTTCAGTAATGATATGAAAAAAATTAAGAAAAGTTTTCAAATAAGGTTAAAAATGTATGTTGGATATAAATCTCTGTTAGTACTTAAAAATCTAAAGCCATCAATGAAGGATTTAAGTATGACTTTATTTATAGAATGAAAGCAAATGAGCCAATCTTTCCAACATACCGGAGGTGGGGGGGGGGAGTTGTCAACCACATTTACTGACCTAAATAAATAAAGTGATCAAGTCACATATACTAGTTGTAAATGTTTTACTAAGAATTGATGTTTTATGAGAACAATATCATACTTCTAGTGAATCTAAGTCACACATGGAGTGTGGTAAACATGTTGATTCTAAAGATAAGAATCCTCGTAAATGAAAGGAACATAAATTGATAGTGGTCAAACTGAGGAAACAAAGTTTTGTATGATCTTCAGAAGAGACACTAAACATGACTGAAAGAAATTCATGTACATGAGACAATAAATATGTGCGAAAGAAAATGAAACCGTAAACAAATAGACATTGATGATAAGTCTCCATGAAAAGTAGCAGTTGATATGTTGAATGAGAAAGATAATTATGAAACAAAGTCTATTTAAAAATATATACAAAGAAATCATTGGCCAAATTAGAAATAGACAAAGATATAAACTCTCGTGAAAGAGAGAAGTTTTTGGACGAGTAGTCTATACACCAAAAGTGTAAAACAAGTGAGATATAAATGAGTTTTGTGCCAAAAGAAAGATAAATATGAATTTGATTATGAAGAGACATATCTTACGTAGTATGCAACTACATTCAATTTCCTTATTATTCTATATGACTCACTAGAAAGAATCATCATTGAAAGATAAAATCACCGAAAGATTGATGATACCAAAATTATGTATTCAAAAATTATAGTTATTTGATTGAAATGTGTTTATAGGAAATGAAATATTATAATGTTAATTTATGTACCCATTTGTATTTATTAATGGATTATGAATCAATAGAATCATTGATTTGAGTAAAAACTCTTGAAGAGTTATAATAAATCATATTTTGGAAGAAAGCTCTTGAAAATACCACATTGTCTTTATGTATTCCAAACTCAACACCTACAAAAAGAGATGTTATTTTAGAAGTTTTTGAACTAAAATTATCATATATGTTTGGTCCTCAATATCATACTTAAAGTATTATTTGTGAAAGTTACTATTTTTTGTGGTTGAAAGATGAGATTTTATGTAACAAAAAGAAAGTTATAATAGTAACTTTATAATAAGATGAATAACTTGTATGTAAAAGACGAATAATTAGACAATTGTATATAAAGAGATCTAGATTGATGTCCAAATAGACTAATAAATTATTTTCTATGACGAAAGAAAATTATGGACAAGAAATCTAAAGATCGTAGCTATTATAATAAAAAGCTAAAGAGTTTATTCTGCTACGCTCAATTTCCAAAAGAGATATATTTGATAATATACTGAAGATATTGCTTCCAAGAAAATAAATGTGATAATGTGTGTGGTTGTACTTTTTTTTTATCATGGTTTTTATCCCAATAAATTTTTCATAATAAAGTTTTAGCGAAGTAACAAAGAATACACAAATGATAGACGCCAAAGTAAAAATTAGAATTTTTAAGAATAAAATCTATCACCGTTCTAAACTCTTTGAGATCAAGAAAAGCAAAGAAAATGATCAAAGCATAACAAAACCCATATACTGCAGTAGAATGGCAATGTTCGTAACCTACATGTTCATTCAAATGATAATTTGGCTAATTTATTCAACAATGCATTACCCACTACTATTTCCAAGAAGTTAGTTCATCTTATCCGATTACATTGTCACAAACATCTCGACGTATGTACACATGATGGAAAACAATATTGGTTGCACTTTTTTTCCTTTAACCATGATTTTCCCATTAAATTTTTCTGGTAAATTTTTTAACGAGGTATCATCTACAGTGTTTCAAAAGTATTTTGGTATAAATGACATCAAGAGAAAGTGTTATGAATATTATGTGATGTCCAATATGGAAAGTTGTAGATTTACTTGTCTACAAAGGTTAATTTGTTCTCCAAATTCTACTTAGTCTCCAAGTTAAAACCTCTTATTGTATCTTTATATAAAGAACTCATTATTCATGGTATAAAATAAGACACTAATTAATTCTCTTTTTCTTATTACTTACAACAAAGGTTTTAATATATATATATGACTTGTAGTTCCCTTTCATTTGCCAGTAAAGAGATGGTTTAATGTTATTTGTGACTATCTCTCTTTTCCATTTTTTTTTGCCAAATTCTCTCTTTCTTTCAATAGCTTACATATATTATCACTTTACTCAAGAGCAACTACATAAAAGAACTTTTTAAAAAGCATTTGCATTACTAGTTAAAGAATTTCCTTCTTGGCTCAACTAATGATTTGCTGATTTGATCTATATGCTTCTCTCCCTCTATCCAGCGATGGACCCACGAGCAAGAAGAAGCCAATCTAGTAGCAGAAGGGATCCGGCAGTGAGAGTAGAAGGGGAAGAAGAGTTTCAAGAAGAAGATGTGTGGTCAGTTTTGAGAGAAGGAGTAACATCAAGTCCTGAAATAAAACTAACCAAAAGTCATTTCTCTTCCCCATCTTATTCTACTTCTTTTTCATCCTCACCATGGAACATTCACAGAAGAAAGGGGGTCAAAGGGGCAAAACAGTCAAGTGCACCTATGAATGTCCCTGATTGGTCCAAGGTTTATGGAAACACCAAGGGTAACGAAAGGAGTAGTCATAATTTGCATTCTCATGATGAAGATGATGGTTGCATGGTTCCTCCACATGAATGGGTTGCAAGAAAGTTAGCAAGAACACAGATAACATCTTTCTCTATGTGTGAAGGAGTTGGAAGAACACTCAAAGGAAGAGATCTAAGCAAAATGAGAAATGCTGTTTTGAGGAAAACTGGATTCTTGGAGTAAGTAGAATATAATATCTCATCATCATCATCATCCATGTGCATTGAGAATGAATCCCATAACTCTTTTTAACATTATCATCATGAAAACCTCAACTTTTTGGTATCCACATCATCGTCATTATCAATGTCATTGTCGTCATCATCATGTGGGGATCACTATACATCTATACCAAGAGTCTTTTTGTTAAATTAGTATTATTGTATTATTTTCAGTGTGTTTGTAGATTAGATAAATATCAAAGTGATGATGATGACTACTTGTCAGCCCCATGCATGGGCTCCCTTTTATTTTCTTCTGTTGGTTTTTATTTTTGTTTTCTTTGAAGTTTTTAAGTTGTTAAATTAGAGCCTAGCTAGAGAGGCATATCCTTTAAGAACCTCTGCACCACTTTCGGTGAAAGTTTTTGTCTTTTGCTATCAATGTTTTTATTTTTATTTTTATAAAACTTTTGCTATCAATGTTATACATTAAATATGTATCTTTTAATTTACATTGGGTTGGTTGAGTTATATGGCTATCATCTGATAAATCTACTATCAGATAAATAATTCGTTATGTCCAAATGCAAGACTAAACCGTTAAATGTTTCATGCAAGAACCCTCTAAAAATGATGAGTTTCTGAACTCTGAAGACGTTTTCAACAACAAATTTCATCTAAGAATTGAATGCATGATTTTCTTGTGACATCTTTCATTAAAAGTGAAATATTTTTTTCTTGCTTAACTGATAACTAAAATAAATAGATCTAATAACAGTGAATGATTTGTAGAACCGGCCATGAGATTTATGGGATCATAAACAATATATTAAATTTTCAACTAATTTTTTAAAAAATTTAAATTTGGAAGTCTAAAAGAAATTTTTGGACTTAGAACTTATGTCTATGTAATTTTCTTCAAAAATATTGGGAGTATATTACAATGTTTCGCTTAGCATGGCTCATGACCGACCCTGGTGAATGATAGATGAGAAGTGAAAGTACATAAGACTATCTCCAATGTATTTTGCTATTTTCACTTCTAAAATAGAAGAAATCTATAATAGAAGTGAGATATGCTTCAATGTATTTCTCTAAAATAGCAATCTTCAAATATAGAGTAAAAAGTAGAGAAATGCTATTTTTTCTTTATAAATAGAGGAAAAAAATAGAGATCTCATTATAGAGAAAGAAATACAGGTGAGTTGGAGTAATTTTAACCTTTAAATGATATTATTAAGGTGAAAATAACAATGAGTTGAAGATGCTCTAATATAATGAGAAAACATCACATACGTTGGAATAAACAAAAACGCTTTTTATTATTATAAAATGTTGTTAAGTGCTAAATATTTTGTTCTTATAGTAGAAGAAAGTTGAAACTACAATTCTTTGTTTTATAGAAATGCATAAACATATACCACCCTAAATCACAATCCCAAAATCGTGAAATATATACACCCAAACGGCCCAACAAGGATTCATTCAAACCAATTAAAGACCTTTTGTTCATCAAGTTGAAGTCCATCACGGTTATGTACCTTATGGTGGATGTACATGAATACAAAGACTTTTTCAACGACTTGATTATATTATTTTATTGCATGCTTGGCAAGCTAAAGCATGGATGTTGATTGGTACGCACGTTCAGACGTTTTGTTTATTGCCCAGATTAAGTCAATGACTTGATCAGATCAAATAATGTGTTTGCTACTACCCCAGTTATCTTCCTCTTTCGTCTACTAAATTTCAAAGTGTCTAAGGTAATCGTTGAGTGCGTGTTTCCAAGTTTTAAGTTCTTACCAGTTCCTATGGATTGATCTTTTATTTTACTTCTTGACATAGATTTAATCAACTCAGATATGGCCTTGGTGTCTGCTGGTTCACAACCACGTCTATCTAGTGCTTCACGGCGTCGCAAAAGATCTAACCAGCAAAATATAGAAGATTCAAAGGCTGGCATCAAATTTCTTGCGTGGGCTGCGATAATGGCAGCAGCTGTGACATTTGTTATGGGTTTCACATGTACAAAGCTTTACATCAGTTCTGCTCCAGGTCCAGGTTTGGTCAAGAAAGCAATATTCATGGTTCTTCTGATGTGCAACAGCATTTCACTGCTCAGTTCTGTTGTAGCACTAACACATCTCATTTGGGGACAACGCCAGAGTGATTTTCAACTTATACAGAAAGCTATGCTACGAGCCATGGCACTTGTCACAGTTGCTTTTGTGTCTATTTTGATTGCTTTTATGGTTGGTGTTTGTCTTGCTTTGATCCATCTCCCTTGGCAAACCTATTTTTAATGATTCTCAATTATAAGATTTGTTCGACACATCTTCTTTCTCTTTGTTTCCGGATGCTTTTTGGTTGATGACTTAAAAATGCTGTGTCTAAAAAAGGAAGTTATTGTGACAACTATAGAAAGTGTTTCAAATGAAATAAGTTGATGTTCATGCTTAAGACTAATGTTCAAGAAATTGATAAGCGGTAACTATGCGTTTTATAGAGGACTAGCGACTAGGCGAATTATTCAGAGCCTAGGCGAAGTCTAGGCGTTAATTAATTATTGATTTACTATATATATATATAACATTATATGTAATATTTTAGTTTTTAAATAGAAATATAAAATTATTTTGATAAATTATCAAAACTAGATATGTAAAACAAAAAATAGACAAATTTGTGGATCTATACTAACATTATTGTTTAAATTAACATTTTACACTAATTTAGATTGATTTTAGTCAATATTAACCGATTTTTATTGTTTAAATCAATTCAAATCGTATAAATCAAATTTTAAGAAATCGTTTTAGATAAAACCGAGTTATCGCCTAGGAGGTGAGCCGCCTAGACCGATTTTTAGAATCTTGCTTAAGACATCTCTTCTTTAGTTTGTAACATTAAATCTATAAACCTAAAGCAATTGGTGAAGTTGGTGATGATAGTTATTTTTCGTAAGCAACTGACACTGGCATAATCACCTTATTTGTAGGTAATTTTTTTAAAAATTGGGCCCTTATCTCTAATATTTTTTTAAAAAAAAATTAAAACCTTTCTTAACATTATTTATGCAAAAAAGGTTGGACTGGTTATTAAGCTAAAATAAAACTAACCCAATTTACCTATTTTATAAAATACCAAAACATCGATTATATTAATTTAAAACATAATATCTGAATTAACTGGTTATTAAGCTAAATCGTGTTAGTTTATTAATAATATATTAATTTCATAAATTTATGTATATTAATCAAATCGTGGTGGTTTATTAGTTTCCACTTAATGATGAGTAATCCTATTGGTCTAGGCCAGAGATCAATTATCTTCCATTACAAAATTGTTAATTTTCCATGTGACTAAGTATAACTCCTATGTAGAACAATCGGGTTTCCCTGTCACTGGTGGGTAAGCATCAGAAGATTAGTCGGTTGGGTTTCACCCACCGGAAGCTTATTCTTTAGTATAATTTCTGTTAACAATTTTTTTTTGAAATTACAATCAATTGATTTTATTTATGGTTAACATTAGTAATTATTTCAAATGAAAATATATCTTAACATTCTTTAAAGTAAACAATAAATTAATTTTATCCGTAACTGTTTATATATATAAAAGTTAATTCAAATAATATAATATAAAATTATTTTACCATTACGTAAATACTAAAACATATCAGTTTTTCCTATCCAAAAATAAGTATTTCATTTATAATATATATAATAATTATTTTCAAAAGTTTAAATATTAATGTAAATTAATAATCTAAAATTGACAAAAAACAAATAACAATTCAAATAAATACGTATTATTGTATTGGAAATAATTTTAGATGTGCTAAAAGTTCAAAGATACAAAAATATTCAATATTGCATATAATTAGTATATAATAAAAATAAAATAACATTCAATACAAATAATAACTAAATGCTAATATTAAAATATTTCTATATAATAAATATATACTATATGTTTTAAAAGTTAAAATAAATATCTGCACGGGTGTAGTGCCAAAATCTAGTCAATATTAATGCAAAAGTATAATATCACATTTTTATATGACAGTATAAAAATGAATTAAATGTGTCAAATAATTGAAAATTCTGCAATGCACAAACCATATAATATAAAGATGGTGTAGCAATTGAAAGATTAGTCGGTTGGATTTCAGCCGCCGAAAACTCTTAGTTAAACAAAAAAAATTATGTATGTTTGTAGTACAATTCGGTATGATTCAAGTATACCTTGGTTAAGAAAAGTTATAAAAACCAGAAAAAAAAACAATTGGCGTTATGCTCCTAAAAACTGTGGAGTGTAAGAATACATATCGCATCAAAAAATGCTATGTTATAAAACCGAACCATGGAGAAAAGCATTTGGAGGAGGCCTTTTCTTAAAACTGACTGAACTTCTAGTGAGTAATCAACCATTTGAAAAAGAGATGATACATGATTCCACTGTCATTCAAAGCCTAATTATCATATCATTGTATTTTAAAAGAAGTAGCATCAGAATTTCATGAAAGACTAAAACTCATTGTGTTTCTCGAAAGTAGTTACATTTGTTTTTGTAATATCCATGAATGTTCAGTCTTGTTTCACAATTTTTTTTTTTAAATTCTTATTCGTTTTACGTTAGTCAAATATTCAGGTTTTAGATTATTTTTTTTTGTAACTGCTCAGGTTTTAGATGTTCATGAAACAATATTTTAGCAAACGAATGGCATCCGAAAAGCAAAGTTTCATATAAGTTCATTTTTATGGATATGAATGGTTTGAATGTTAAGAAGTGGACACGCCAACTGGAGAAATAATTATGTAAAAATTTTACTTAAATTAAAAAAATAATAATACCCTTACTAATCTTTAGAAAGATAAGTTATTTTGCACTGCAAGGCATATATGTAATTGCATAAAGAGAGCTAAATAAGTATACAAACATGCTTGAAGGTTCATTAGCCGTGCAGTGATGATGATGGTGAGGATGGTGCCGTAGGAAAAGTAACAGGTGCGGGTACAGGCATGGTTGTAGCAGCATGACTTTCTAGCCATACGAGAATTGAATTAATGGTAGGCCTTTTGGAAACATCCTCTTGAACACACAATAAACCTATGTGAATGAGCTTCATTACTTGGTCTACTGAGATGTTGTTACTCGGTGCAGCCAAAGGATCGATGATCTCTGCATATTTTCCTTCACTCCACCTTTTCCACACCTGCCAAGATTTTTTTTTCCATTTCAATATCATTAAGAAGAAAAGAAGAATGATGATCAAAATATGTGAAAATCTTACAAAATCTATAAGCCCTTCTTCTTCTGCTTCCTCTTCTTCTTCTTTCAAGTTTTTGTTTCTTTTGCCACTTATCATCTCTAGGAGCATAACACCAAAGCTATAAACATCAGATTTAGCTGAGAATTGTCCATATGTCGCGTATTCTGGAGCCATGTATCCACTGCATTAACCAAACCACATTAAATGAAAATGTATATGGAAGAATCTTAAGAAAGAATTAAGAGCATACTTACTAGGTTCCAACTACTCTACTTGTCTGCCCTCGAGTCTGGTCCATGTTGAACAGCCTCGCCATCCCAAAGTCTGCAACCTTAGGGTTCATCTCAGCATCTAAAAGAATATTGCTTGCCTTCAAATCGCGGTGAATAATTCTCAGCTGAGAATCTTCATGGAGATAAAGAAGCCCCCTTGCAACTCCTTCAATAATTCTGTACCTCACATCCCATGTAAGAAGACATCGTTTGGCTTCATCTGCAGATATCAAATAATTTTTTTTTTATTTAGATTTTTTTTCTGTTTACAAAAACTATCCTAACAAGTATGGAATGGTCTAGTGAAGGCTCACCAAATATGAAGTGGTCAAGGCTTGAATTGGGGACAAATTCGTAGACAAGAATCTCTTCATCTCCTTCATTACAGAACCCAAGAAGCTTAACAAGATTCTTATGTTGGAGTCTTGTCAAGAGTAAGACCTCATTCTTGAATTCCATATCTCCTTGCCCTGAACCTTTTGTTAATCTCTTTACCGCTATTTCTTGCCCGTTCGGTAACACCCCCTGAAAACAAATTGTAGTTCTATATGATCACTGACCTATCTCAATTTTTTTTAATAGGACTCTTATAAGTTTACTTTACCTTGTAGACAGATCCAAATCCACCTTCACCAAGCTTCTTTTCAGGAGAGAAGTCATGCGTTGCAGTTCGAAGCATTACAATACCAAACCGCAACATAGATTGACCGTCATTTGAATTATAAAACTCTGCACATTACCAGAGACATGTAATGTGAATAAATTTTAACTCCGAATGTAAAACAAAGGAAAAAAATCAGAGAATAAATTTTAGTCTCTCTTTTCCTTTCCTTTAAAAAAATCTCTTAAACAGAAATGGATGCAACTATCCAAAACAAAGGGGTAGCAATCAGTTGGGAGATTAAAACCAAAAGAATGTATTGTATAAAAGCATCTCCAATGTATTAATTCATTTCCCTTTTAAAATGAAATAATTCTATTATGAAGTGAAAATTTAAATAAGAAATAAATTTATTATTAGATTAATCTCAATTTTAATTCACTATGGTTAGAGAAGATTTTACAGCAAACTTTAGTGAAAAATAGAGTAGTGTTGAATTTTTTTAATACACAAGGTTCTTTCTAGGTTTCGATATGAAATACCAACACGTTTCCTTAAGACTCTTATATGTTATCTTGAACCAAATCTCACTCTAGGCTTATTCGGACAACTTTGGACTTTGATATCATGTTAAGTTTCATGAGCTTTGAATTTAATACTCTTGTATACCAGGTGTGTTAGAACTTCTAATATAATATAAGATCTAACAAAACTTAAAATAGCATGTTGTAGTTTACCTTTGATTCCGTTTTGTGACGTTTTCATCTTCCAAGAACAGATTAAACCAACAAATATGAAGAGATTAATGATTGCAGGGACCACAATGACTACTATATTTCTTCCTTCAAAATCTTTCTCATCTCTCCCACAATCCAGAGCAGTCGGGGAAGCTTGACTAGGAGGAGCAAGAACCTTTGTAACATTATCAAAAGCTTTATAAAATTCAAAGAGATCCCACCGGAAATAACAGCTAGGCCGACCAACTCCACCTCCTAGTCTTCCCCAATACCGCCTTTGAAACTCATTCACACACTCTCTAAGACATCTGCTGCAGTCACTGGGCGATAGATCAGGCGTGCATTGCATCATCGCGTAAACATCTGGAATCTCGGTGAACTCTGTTCTTGTGGCGCTATAGTACTTGAGTGCTGAGGAGGTGTCAGCGGTAGAAGCAGCCTCGAGCGTCCGATTAACCATAGCAGTCCATTCTTGGCTGAAAAGAGTCATATTCTTGTATGATTCTAGAACGTTTGAATTAGGGTTGATAGTGAGTGGTGAAAGCTCTAGTTTGCCGAAAGTTGAGTGGTTGGTGTAACGTAGATTGCATAATACATCATTGGCCTCTTCAGTGACCCATGAGAAAGTTTCCTTTTGGTGAGGACATTTGGCTTTTGTGTCGTCAATGACGTGTTCGAGGCATGTCTTACAAGCTTGGACGTCGTAGCCTCGGTTGCATAAGGCGACAACATGGACTCTGTTGTTTCCGGACACACTGCCATATGATGCGTTGTAGAAACCGCCGTTACTGACGACGTTAGAAGGAAGAGAAGATAAGAGATTGTCTCGATTAACGCCGTAGTTAGGGGTGAAAAAGTCGCCGTAGCAATTGAAACTGGCGTGAACATGTTTTAGGGTTTGAAGGAAGAGAATAAAAAACAAGAGGAGAGTAGTCATAACCCAACTCTTTCGCATTTAACTCAAATTATCAAATTAATAAGATTGAAAAAATGAATCTGTATTTTCACTATAGAAGACATGGCTAATATATAACACTTCACTGACGTGAGAAATGGGTGCCAGTTGAGCTAGAAGATAAAAAAACCATCAATTTGATATAACATCTAGTGTTTTACTTCTTTTTTTTTCATTTGGATTTCATGTTGGTGTGGTCCTTTTTTTTTAGCAAAGGTGGTCCTTAAAAGAGTATATGCATTCTTTTCTTTTGTCTGATCAAACACGTTAAATAATCGGACAAGATTTGTTTCAATGTCGAAAGTCTTCAGAAGTCATTGCATGTAACTATGTAAGGATAAGAAAACCAAGCAATTTTCCTTGATTTAATTTTCTCAAAGTTCCTTTCAGACAATTTTTGATAATTGGTTTCTTTCCCAAGTGGCAGGGGCAAAACTTCTGCTTAACTGGAAGTCAATCCGAAAATTGAAATGGTACAAATATCTATCTTATTAAAGCTGAATTACCAATATAAACTAACTCTTAAAATAGTTTTTTAATTACTCTTAATTCCATTAAAAACTAATTAAGCTTAATTTTTAGTATAATTTGTGTTAACAAAATCTTCCTTAAAAATACAATCAATTGATTTTATTTATGGTCAACAATAATGATTATTTCAAATTAAATGACAATATATCTTAACATTTTTTAAAGTAAAAAATAAATTAATTTTATCCATAACTGTTTGTATGCATAAAATGTAATACAAATATTATAATATAAAATTATTTCACCATTTTGTAAATACTAAAACATATCATTTTTTCTATCCAAAAATAAGTAGTCCATTTATAATATATATAATAACTATTTTCAAAACTTTAAATATTAATGTACATGAATAATATAAAATTGACCAAAAATAACAATTCAAATAAATACGTACTTATTGTATTACAATAATTTTAGATGTGCTAAAAGTTTGAAAATACAAAAATATTCAATATTGTATATAATTAGTATATAATAAAAACAAAATAACATTCAATACAAATAATAGTCAAATACTAATATTAAAATAATAATCTACAATAAACATATATCTATATGTTTTTAAAAGCTATAACAAATATTCACACGGGTGTGGAGCCAAAATCTAGTAAATATTAATGCATAAGTATAATATCACATTTTTATATGACAGTATAAAAATAAATTAAAAGTGTCAAGATAATTGACAATTCTGCAATGCACAAACCATATAATATAATGATGGTGTAGCGACTGAAAGATTCAACGTAGGGTAGAAGGACTAATCAAGAAATTTGCCTCAACTCTCTTAAAGCTTTTTTTTTTCCTATGCTGAACCCTTAAACCAGTAGATGGTCTAGATTAATGGTTCTTAAAATGGTATAATATAAATATGAGTAGGGATAAAATTGGCGTGCGAATGGTAAAAAAACTGAAATGACCGTGTCAACGTCATCTGCATGTTCACATCTGAAATCTTCGTCAAATTACACTTTCGATACGGCCGTGACTATTAACTCTCTTTGACTATTCATCAAGTCAACCTCTTTGAGTACAATTTCGTCGGTTTTCTTATGGAATTAACGTGATATAAAAGTCGGAACAACTCGGTGGGGACCTGGAGTAGCATGTGGAGAGACTCGTGGGCGACTCTTGCTTCTCTACCTCTCAACTCTGAGAATCAATTATTCACCAGGCCGCAGGCTAAAAACTATACTTATGTGGAGTGCCCATTTCCCTTAGCGTGATATATTTAAATCTAATCGAAATCTTCTCTCTACGGAATTCTGACTTGTCTCCCTAAAGCTCTCAAAGATAGAATATTTTTTTTCCTAAACAATTGCTTAAAATTAGTTAATATAGGTCTAAGCACATGACATTCTTTGCAAATAAGTAAAAAATTTGGGTCACACTGTAATTCTTGAAACTTGCTTACACTCGAGAGGCGATTGCTTGGTCATGTGGGGTGTCGACCAACACCAGATCCATTGATCGAATCTGACTTGTTTTTTTCAGCTGTGAATCTGTCCATGCTCCAATGTTCTCTAGAAGCTCAAATCTTGTCCAAAACGTACATGAACCTACATTGACTCTAAAACGACTTGAAATAAAGACTCTAAAACATGAATTATATCATGGTCAAAAATTAGCGAAAACCATAAAATATCATCGTGTCGAGTGATGCATCTCCTCACATGTCGATTGAATTGCCCTCACAGATCAAACTGATCAAGGCTTGGGTCGAGCATGATGGAATCAAGCAATCCAAAGATCTCCGGTCATCAATTCACGCTCCTTGAATTGATAGGAGAAATTTCTCCATTTTTGCCCGATCTTTTTGAGAATTTATGAATTTGTCCCCACACTTCTGAGTTGTACTGATTTCTCCTACATTTTGTTCCAAAACGTCCAATTGTTTAATTTACTCAGTTCCTGTTTATGCAAAATGTACATGCAACTCCTAGTGACGTTGATATGTTCAAATTTACCCTTGAGCTACTCTGAAATTTCAGAAGTGCAGTACCTAGAGATCAAATTCACACAGACTTAGATCACACAATAGCTATTAGTTTCAGATTAAGCTAAATCAATAACAGAAAGCAATAAATCAAACAAATTTTAAACGATAGGAGAAAGCGCTAGATCTAGGAAAATCAATCAGACAATTCTGAATTGTAAGTAATAGATGCCAAAGGTTTATTAAGAAAAAATATATAACTTAAACTGCAATAGTTAAGTCAACCAATTATAGCTAGAGAGACTATCTATGCCTAGATCCTAGAATTCCAAATCTCTTTGGGAATTCACAAAACTAAAACAAGTATTAAAAATAAGTTTGATTATGTTCACTAAATCCCTAAACCAAATGTCTTTTCGAATATGTATTTAGCTAATCAAGATTATTGGAAGTAATCATAACACTGTCGTGTCTACCAATTATCCTATGATCTAGATTTCAGGTTGTCAATCTAAACCTAGTATTAAACACAATCAAGATGAAGAATTCTATTGATAACCCTAACAATACCCAAAATATTATTTCAAATTTGACCAAGGAAACCTAAAAATACCCAAAATTTTATCTAAATACCCAAAATATATTTTTTAAAAGTAAAATTATATTTGAAACCAAAAACTATACCCAAACTCAAAACCTTTAAAAAAATATGTAATACTGAAAACATATCTGAAATAACAATATACACAAACATTTTGTGTAGTTTGGATATTTGATTGGGTCTCATAAAGAACTTGGATTCGAATAGAGACCACAGGTCCAGAAAATATCCAATAGGTACTTTATCCTAGATCCAAACCGAACCAAACATGTATTTCTGAGTTGATTTTGATTTGATTTTTTGAGCCAGAGTAAAATGTTGAGGCTTAAGAGAGAGTTACATCAGAATATACACACAAATTCTCAAATAAACTAATTAGAAATATATATATATATATATTAAAATTTTATATTTTTTGATATAATACAACTTTGTATACTAATAATGTACAATAATCCCAAAATTTGTTTATAATTCAAAAAAGAATCTGCGCTTTTGAAGCGCGGGTCAAAATATAGTATATTTATATATGTTTAAAACTTGTATCTATAATAATAAAAAGAATCTGAAACTGAAACAATATAAAATGTAAAACCTACAGAAATACAAAACACCAAAACCCCAAAATAAAAGCTTAAAAGAAAAAAAAAACTGTGGTTATTGTTTATATTGTATTATTCAAATATGTGTCATTTCGTGGTATCAAACATATGTGTTGCTTGAGAAATGTACTCTTAATCAACATACATTAGATTAATATTTACAAAGATAGAGTGAAAAATAGAGGTTGCCATAAACATTCCCTCATCCTACAAGTTGTTGCTACTTGTTTCTACATGAAACAGCCAAATTAGCTTTGTATATTGCATACATTTGTATTTATATTTATTATTTATTTAATATAATCATTTTTCATTAGTTGTGATTGGTCTCTCATATAACATTATAATAATCTAAGATAGAATTTTATACTCCATATAATTTATGAATTTGTTATTTTGTTGAATAATATAAATTGAAATTTAATAAACTCCAACATAACTGAAATGGAGTAGAATAGACAAAACTTCATAGAAGTAAAGGATTAACTGTTGCAAACAAATGGTAAGCTTCATTATAATTCATTGCTTACAGATTTAAAAACAAATTTGTAGGAAATAAATACCACAATCAACTATACTATACTAATTTGATTGGTTGCCTATCATGAACAACGAGAGTTTTCCAGAGAGAAAAGAATGTTCTGGTATTGTAATACAAAGAGCAATGCATACTTAGATGTATGAGTTTACAGAGAGGTCTCCGATTCAACGAGGACTTAACTCGGTGACTGATAACTTGTTCAGTGACGCCTCACATTTGGCTTGATTCATTGCATCCGTTCTATGCAACTCGGTCATGGTGAATGCAGCAGTGGTAGGTAAAGGAATCGCGATGGTGTCACTACCAAGCCATTGAATAACCAAACTCATGGTTGGTCTCTTTGTAACATCCTCTTGAACGCACAGCAAACCAATGTGGATTAATCTCAAGATTTCGTTGGTTGAGGTCCTACTCAAGACAAGATCGATAATACTCGCAGCCTTGCCGGCTACCCAACAGTTCCAAGCCTATACATTATCATAGTTATAATCAATAAACTACTGAGACTCATTTGTGTGTTCAAAGAAAAAAGACTGATAACTATATTCTTACATATGCTGGGAGCCCCAAGGCTTCGAAGTAGTTCTTGTTACTTTGACCAGTTATCATCTCCAAAATCACAACCCCGAAACTGTAAACGTCTGTTTTGGCTGAAAACCGTCCTTTCTTCACGTACTCAGGAGCCATATAGCCTCTGCAATCATATGATTGTAACATGACAGGTGATCCTAATCCAACAGTCTAAGAAATTAAATGACAGTAATAATAGTCCTAATTTCAAGAATCACTCAACTTTCTTTGTCTAAAGATAATATATCATTTAAAGAATCTCTAAAACTCCTATTTCTGAAAATGATATATTATTTATATATGTCTTGTATAAAATAGAGCATCCATATATATATATATATAGAGCATCCAGGTCTAATAGCATATTTATTGAATTAAGGAAATGTGTCATATTTTCCATGTACAGTCTAATTTTTTTTTAACACTGATCACTAATTACATCATCATATAACTTTTAATTTTGTAAGATCAACTATTTGCAATATATGCGATAAATTTTAGGAATTGTTTTGAGGTCTTCTTCTTATTGTTTATATTTAATCATTTATACCACTAATTTCAATTAGTTTTGTTTCTAGTTTTCAATCACTTTTCGCAGTCCTACACTTACAAGGTTCCAACGCGCCTCCTTGTCACTTCTCTAGTCTGGTCCATGTTAAATAACCTCGCCATTCCAAAGTCTGAAACTTTAGGGTTCATCTCAGCATCTAAAAGAATATTGCTTGCCTTCAAGTCTCGGTGAATAATCCTCAGCTGAGAATCTTCGTGTAGATAAAGAAGACCTCGAGCAACGCCTTCTATGATTTTGTACCTCACATTCCATGTTAGTAGCACACGCTTCTCTTCATCTGCATATTTCAAAAAGAAGAATTAATACTAAATTTTTGATCCAAAAAAATAAAATATCAATACTAAAACATTGTAGTTCCAACAAGGCAGCATCTCCCAGCAAAAAGGCTCACCGAATATGAAGTGATCAAGACTTGAGTTAGGGACATGTTCGTAGATAAGAATATCTTCTTCTCCTTCACTACAAAAGCCTAGAAGCTTAACTAGATTCCTATGTTGGAGTCTTGTCAAGAGTAAGACCTCATTCCTGAACTCAATCTCTCCTTGCCCGGAGCCTCTTGTTAATCTCTTTACCGCTATTTCTTGCCCACCCGGTAATATCCCCTAAAACCCAATTCTCATACTATAAGATCTTTGACCCATCTAATGATTTATACAAGTTTTTTTACCTTGTAGACAGATCCAAATCCACCTTGGCCAATCTTGTTTTCAGGGGAGAAGTCACCAGTTGCGAGTAGGACCATGCTAAGATCGAACCGCAGCATAAACTGACTATCAGAAATACAGTCCTCCTCTATACAGACTAACCAAAAGAAACATATGAGCAAAGATACATCATAAAACCTGGCCTGAAAATAATAAGAGCATACCACTGGTTGGTTTCTTCATCTGACGATATGCTTTGATCAGACCAATAAGCACCAAAAGGTTAATGACGGTAGGAACCACAATTATCGCGACAATTTTTCCTGTAAGATTTACTCTATTTTAATGTATGCAAATCTAAGATATTTTCATAGATTGCGAAGAACATCAAACTCATAATTTTTCAAACCTTTCAAGCTAGTAACAGATATTGCTTGTGCTTGGGGAACCAATGGTCTAGGAGGGGCAGGAACTCTTGTTATATTAGCGAAAGCACCATAAAAAGTGTAAAGATCCCACCGGAAAAGACAGCTCGGTCGACCAATCGTACCTCCTTGTTTTCCCCAATACATGTCTCTAAAATACGTAACACAATCTTCCAAACATCTCTTACACTCGCCAGAAGTTATGTCCGGTGTGCATTGCATCATCATGTAAACATTTGGAAACTCAACAAACTCTGCATTAACTACTCCATAATACTTGAGAACCGATGTGGAAGTGTTGACGGTTGCAGCCTCAAGTGTTCGGTTAACGGTTGCTTCCCATTCTTGGCGGAAGAGGGTCATGTTCTTGGTGGATGAGTCGATGTCGAGGTTACTTATGTCATGCGTAGCTGGTCCAAGATCGAGTTTCTGAAAAGTTGAGTGGTTTGTTGTACGTACAAGACAAGATACCTGGTCCGTATCATCACTGTCCCAATCGAATGATTCCACCTGATCAGAACACCTTGTTTTTATCAGTTGAATGGCTTTTTCGACGCAGTTGATACAAGCTTGCCGCTCGTAGTCTCTTCTGCAGAGGGCAACAGCGTGAACGCTATTGAGTGAGGCGTTGTAGAAGCCACGGTTGGTGATGACTTGAGAAGCAAGAGAGGAGAAGAGAGAGTCGCGGTTTTCGCGGTAGCTACTGTTGGCTAGGAAGGTCTCACCTATGCAGAGGAAGCCGGCTTTAACTCCGTTGAGAGCCTGAAGAAGAAGGGAAATAGAGAGAAAAATGGTAGCAATGTTTTTCATTATAACTGTTATGAAATGGAGATTAGGGCAATGTTAATTGTTATATATATGTTTTTTCATCAAAAAAAGGTGAATGAGAGAATAGTTTTGGTTAAGGATTCATCTACTAACCCGTCCCAGCTCACTTCGTCCACAGAATGAATCTAAGGACATATCTTAGTGACCACAAATGGAGTCTTCATCAAGGTGTCAACGTAACAACGCCGAGTTGAAATATTATTTCGTTGTTACCCTTTCAATACGGCCATTGACAATTTTCTTTTCTGGTTTACGTATTATAAAAGTTGGAATAATTAGAACTCGTGGGCGACTCTTGCTTCTTTACCTCGAAAGAGTTAGAACATCTCCAATCGAACTGCTTATTTTACAGCAAAATATAAAAAAAATGAAGTAATGAACAAAAAATAATAAAAACATTACTCCATTTTTTTTCTATTTTATAAAATATGCGATTGGGTTAGAAATGATCTTATGCATATAAATTATTTTTGACCTTGGAAAAAAGTAGTAGCAGATGTTTTCACTAAAGTACTTGGAAGACCTCCAACTTGAGAGGCTACATCAAATCATTTTAAAAATTAGAATTCAAAACTTCAACCCTACATACAAAATCATAAACCTTTATATCTAAACTCTTAAACTTTCTATTCCCAAAATTTCAAAACCCTAAATTATAAACATAACCCTTAATCTTTAAACCTTTAAACTAAACTAGGTAGAGACGCGCATGTAAAATTATGATTAAAATAGTATAATTTAATTCACTTTTTTTTAATATTCATTTGATCATATGATATACATTGTGCATATCAAAAAGATTCATAGGTTATAATCATACACATTATACATATCAAAATGTACAGATGAACAAAATACTCCCCACCTTACGTTTAAGAACTTAATTTGTTAGTAAACACAGTTCATTTTGGTAAATAAGACAAATAATTGTCTGAAGTTACATGGTCTGAAAATTGACAATAAATTATTAGTGGCACTAAACTTCAAAATTTGACAAATAAATTAAGTGGTCTTAATCCATCTAAAACATGTTGTCGGTAATAAGCAAAACCAATAGCTATCCTCATAAATTGAGCATAACTTATACTTTGCGGCGATTTCAAGAATATTGTCGGATATGTTGTATTTTATAATATTTGACTTTATAACAGTTTTAATGTTTACACTTTTACATAATGAGATGATGCATAGAAATCCAAATATAAAACATAAAGTGAATATGATGGTTGAGATGAGGCTCATGTTTTACTTTTGAGTCATGTTTATATACACCATTGATCAGAGACTTTACAACTATTTGATCATGTATAGTTGGGTGAAAGATGCAATAAAATTTTGATTCGTTAGTGTAATCTAATTTTTATATATTCATAGTTAGGAAAAGAGTTTCTTACCACACAAGAAAAATGTAATGGCTTAGTTCAGAGCAACCAGTGATGATGGTTGTATATGAGAATTGCAGCAAAGGACCCATTTACAATGAGATATAAAGCTAATGTTATCAGGTAAAACAACCGGTTAAGATTTTATGTTATTATTCAAATTCCAATAAAATTTTGGCATGGTCATACGCATACATTTTGAGATCTTATAATTCTAGAGGTTTTTGATATAAAATCTTATATATTTTTATGGATTTTATGTCTGACTCAAACAATTGTTAGTGCTTGTAAGTGAAATTAAACTACAGTGGATAACAATAAAAAAGAAATGGTTTATCGTACTTTAGTTTTTTTATATGTCCTCTTTTTCTTCTATTCTTTAACGTAAGTAATATTTTAATTGCAAGGAAAGAGAAAATTATTCCATTAAGAATATTAAAGGTGAGTGGAATACCAATGACATTTTATGTAATTGCTCTAGTAAAAATAAGATAATTTATTATTAATGCTGAAAATCATTGTGAGAGTGACACCTTAGCAATGACATCGATTTAATAATTTACAAAATAAATGGTAGTCTACTAAAATGTTTTTTTATTAATAAGTAAGAAATAACCAAACTACAAATCACAAAAATATAAACTCTAAATCGCAAATCATAAGACCAAAATATAACCAAATAATATGTACAAAGTTATTACTTTCCAATATAACTTTTGAAATCTGAAGATCTACCATTACAGAGCCACATGTTAATACTCCATGATCTACCATTACATTGTTACCAGACTCTGTAGCTAAAAAATTGACTTAAATTCCCTTTTCAGCTTCTAGCGATCTATTCTTTTCTCTGTAGAGGTTTCTAGAACTCATGATTGTATCTATTCATAATTTTTGCTACTCTCTTTCTTAATTCAGAACACAATTAAAACATTTGGTACTACCTTAAAAACAACACATAGATTAACAATTTGTAACTCAACGACAACTCAACTCCGTGAAGACATTGCTCATTGACATTGTATCGTCTTCAGATTGGGAATGACTACCAAGCCAAACTATTACAGTGCTCATGGTTGGTCTTTTTGTTGCATTCTGTTGAACACACAACAGACCAGTGTTGATCAACTTTATGATCTCGTTACTCGGATACTCTACCAATAAAGGATCAATTATAACCTCAGGTCTTCCTTCAGCCCATCTCTTTCGTGCCTGAACCAAAAATAATAGTATATAATCTTATAGGTTTAAAGATACGAGAGTAAGGACCAAGAAAACTAACATGAGAAGAAACTTACAAAAGCTGCAATTCCTTCTCCTTCAAAGCTATTATTTCTTCGACCACTTATCATCTCTAGAAGTACAACACCGAAGCTATATACATCAGATTTTGCTGAGATTTGCCCATAATTCAGGTATTCAGGAGCCATATATCCACTACATATATCCAACTAATAACGTTAATTGATGGTGAGCATATTTATGTGTCTTCAAAGTTGATTGATATGCTTTTACCGTGTTCCAGCTATTCGTTTTGTTTTAGCTCCAGTCTCATTGGTGTCAAATAGCCTCGCTGTCCCAAAATCTGCAACTTTTGGGTTCATCTCTGCGTCTAAAAGGATGTTGCTTGCCTTCAAGTCTCGGTGAATAATCTTCAGTTGAGAATCTTCATGGAGGTAAACAAGACCTCGAGCAATGCCTTCTATAATTTTAAACCTCACTTCCCATGTAAGAAGCGGTCGCTTCTCTTCATCTACAAATTTGGAGGAAACATTTTTCTTTTAAAGAATTGCTAAGAACTATAGAAAATGCAGCTGTCTTTCCAAGTCTCACCGAAGATAAAGCGGTCAAGACTTGAGTTGGGGACAAACTCATAGACAAGAATCTCTTCACCTCCTTCATTACAGAAACCAAGAAGCTTAACCAGATTCTTATGCTGGAGTTTTGTCAAGATTGAAACTTCATTCTTAAACTCTATTTCTCCTTCTGAACCTCTGGTTAGTCTCTTCACCGCTATCTCTTTGCCGTTTAGTAATATCCCCTGAAACCGTTTTTTCAATATTTGTTACTCATCCAAGACATATCTCAATATTATTATAAGGAAAAAAAGTGTTATTATTACTACCTTATAGACTGTACCAAATCCACCTTGGCCAAGCTTATTTTCAGGCGAAAAGTCAGCCGTTGCCATTGAGATTATATCAAGATTGAACCGTAACATAAACTGACCATTTGAATCAGCATATTCTTCACAACCAACTAAAACGAAAAGAAATAACTCTTACAATGTGAAAGGTTGACTGAGGCAAGAAAAAGAAGGTGGAAGGTGCACTTACCATTTAATCCCTTGTTTAATTTTCTCCTCCAAGCTTTTACTTTGTAGAAACCAATAAATACCAAAAGATTAATGAAAGTAAGAACCAAAACTATCGTGATAATTATTCCCCTATGCATGCTTCTTCCTGAAAATTTTAAACCCTTGTTATATATATTACTCAAAGAACCTTTTTATTCTATTTACAACATTTGTTTGACCTTTCTTATCTGGTGTAGACCTCCCCTTTTCCAGAGCCTGAGGTCGATGAATTACAGGAAACCTCGTAACATTACCAAAACTACTATGGAAAGACTCCAGATCCCACCTGAATAAACAGCTTGGAAGACTAGCCATGCCACCTTTTCTTCCGCGAAACTGTTCTCTAAAGTATCCCACACAATCTCCCAAACATTGTTTGCAATCTTGGGAAGTTATGTCGGGTGTACATTGCATCATCATATAAACATTTGGAAACTCCGTGAACTCGGCTTTTACTACACTATAATACTTATGTACCGAGGAAGTATCAGCTTTTGTGGCAGCCTCGAGAGTCTTATTAACCGTTGACTCCCACTGTTGCATGAAAATGTTCATGTCTATAGATTGTCCAATATGATCAGGATCTGCCTCTATAACGGGAGGACCAAGCTCGAGGTTCCCAAAAGAGTGGTTTGAGGAACGGACAAGACACCAGAAACGGTCTTCATCGTCACTGCTCCAAACGAATGAGTTCATGATGTTTCCACAACTCGTTTGTGTATCCAAAGTCAAGCTTTCGAGACAACGGAAACAAGAGTTTTGGTCGTAATATTTTTCGCAGAAGCCAAGGGCGTAAACTGTGTTGGGATATTGGCCGAGTGAAGCGTTGTAGAATCCTCCGTTGGTGGTTACTTTATTAGAAAGAGTAGAGAAAAGGTCACGGCGGTTCTGAGCGTAGCTGCTGCTGTTGCCGGCTAAGCTTCCGAAACACCTGGCGCCGTTAACAACTTCAAGGGTCTGATGAAAAAGAAGAGAAGAAGCTAAGATGATCATCAAAGCTGGGAGTTTTCTCATATTTTTTTTTAAATGTAAGATAACAAATGTTTTTTTCTTTTCATTCTTCTACTTCTTCGTTAACTATTGTCGATAAGTTAATAATAATTGATTTTAGAACACTGTAATATTTGTTTATTCCATGGTAGGGCTGAGAAAACATGTATTTCAGAGATGTTATGGGCACCAAAACTTCAAAAGTGTGTCGTGGATATCAAAAATTGAAACTCGTACCGGTCAATTTTTTACTCTAATATACTTCCTCCCTTACATTATGTTACATATTTTAGAAAAAAAAATTATTTCATAAAGATAAATTTTTTTATTTTCTATAAAAATATTGAAAACTTCAACAAAATTAATTGATTTTATCAAGTTACTATTGATTAAAAATTATTTAAAACTAAAAACTACAAAAATTGATTTTTTTATTATAGTGATTTAATGCATTTTTTTCTTAATATGTGTGAAAACTCCCAAAAATTAATATTACGAAATAGATCGAGTAATATTTAGTAAGAAATGGAGAAAGTTTTTTTTTTTTTTGACAAAGTAATAGTCCATCTGACAAGACTGATTAAAAGCTGGACGAAAAAATATTTGACAGCTCTATTCTAACGGAAATTACGACACTCTATCTAAACCTTATGAGATAGTGACTTTGGTGGGACGGGGGGCTATAAAGTCTAATTTTATATTGCGGGTCTTTACCCACCATTAGAAATTTCTAAGTTGGCTGCTTGACGACTTGACTCCATTCAAATCTACTTGTCTATACTAACTCCATTGGAAATTTCCAAGTTGGCTGCTTGACTAGTTGACTCTACTCAGATCTATTTGTCAATATTGTGTGGAAATTAGGCCTTCGGTAAAAAAAATATGTATTGTTTGGAAATGAAAACGAAGTTGTTTTACAAGTGTTCAGTGACACTGCATGCCACTTGGGTAGAAATCTTTCGCAGGGCCGGATTTGAGACAAGTCGAGTGAAACGTTGGTATTAACCTCCAAAACTTTAAAAAAAAATTACATAGGTATAGGTCACAAATTATATAAAGAAAGATTTTACAATTATCTTAAAGAAAGACACATAGATTAAATGAGGTTTACCCCTAAGGCTATACATCCACTGATAAAGAAAGTACTTTATTGAAGGAAGTGAGTTTTACTAAGTACAATTTGTGCTATAGAATAGGATAAAACCCTAAAGATATATATACGAAAGTATTTTAATA
Organism: Moricandia moricandioides; assembly: GCA_905132885.1. Taxonomy (NCBI): domain Eukaryota; kingdom Viridiplantae; phylum Streptophyta; class Magnoliopsida; order Brassicales; family Brassicaceae; genus Moricandia; species Moricandia moricandioides. The sequence goes on from CAJHQQ010000153.1 coordinate 208,696, forward strand.
AATTTTCCATATTTCTAGATTTGGCGATCCAAGCCATGATGATCGATCGATCCTTGTTAGCGACCTGTCGATTCTTCTCTGTGGGTCTAGCACTGTATGCGATCAGTCGATCCTTGACACCAAGATCGATCGATCAATGCCACTCGCAGATTCAAGGCATATTTCCACTAATCTACACCTTGATTTGAATCCTTCATAATTGGATGTACTAAAATGCATTTCTTCGTGCTCATAATACATGTGTACCAGTCTCTCTTTGCCTTAGATGTTCCGTCGAACCAGATTGAAGATGTCCCATCGGACCAGATTCTAATCAGAGCCAGATGCCTCACTTTGGCCAGATGCCCCTTAGGGGCCAAACTAAGGATTTGAAATGTTCAACAAGTCAAGACAATGCTTGAACTTGCTGTGAGGAACCACCTTAGTGAACATATATGCAAGATTATCAGCTGTTCCTACCTTCTTCACTTCAATCCTCATTATCATCTCTTAGAATATGGTATCTTACATCAATATGCTTGGTTCTCTCATGATGAACATGATCCTTGGCTAAACAACCATGATGAATACCAAGATTGTTGACCAATCCGCTCAACCATATCGCTTCCTTAGCAGCTTATGTCAATGCCATATTCTCTGCCTTAGTAGTAGAAAAATCACTTTCAACTGAAAATTCGCCTTCCATCTCACAACAGAACAACCCAAAGTGAATACGTAACCAATCATGGAGCTCCTACTGTAACAAGGTTCATATCCTTGCCTTCATAGAAAAGACCAACATCAGATGTACCCTTAAGGTACTAGAAATCCTTTTCACATTTATCTAGTGCTTCTTTCGTGGCTGAACCATAAACCAGCTCACCACACTGACTGCATGTGTAAGATCTGGTCTTGTACAAATCATAGCATACATCATACTTCTTATAATGCTAGCTTAAGGAACTCGCGACATATAATCTTTTTCCCTTTCATACATTTCATCACTCATGGTAAGATGAAAATTTGCAGCACATGGATTATCGATAGATTTAGTTGTAAACATCCAGAATCTTGTCAAGACTTTTTCAGTTTAGGCATTTTGTGACAAAAAAAAAACTTCTTCTTTGTCCTATCAATGAAGATCTTCATCCCTAGAATCTTCCTCGCTGCCAAATTCTTTATCTCAAACTCAGAACTTAATAACTCTTTAAGCTTCTAAACATCACACATCTTCTTTGCAGCCATCAACATGTCATCCACGTGAAGCACCAGGTAGATATATGACCCATCCTCCACCTTGCTCATGTAAACACAACAGTCGTATGGACTTATGTCGTATCCCAAACTGACTATATAGAGGTCAAACATTTTATACCACTATCTAGGAGACTGCTTAAGTCCATACAACGACTTCTTCAACTTGCACACATAGTATTCCTTACAAGGAAAACATCAGGACAATACCTATACATCTCCTCCTCAAGCTCTCAACAAAGAAAAGCAGCCATCACATCAAGCTGCTCCAACTCCAGATCCTGACGTGCTACTATTTTTAATAACACTCTGATAGACGTGTGTCTGAACACATGTGAGAAGATCTCATTGTAGTCCACGCTGTCTCTTTGATTGAAACCTTTAGCAATAACCCGAGCTTTATATTTAACTCCCTCTTTTGGTGTTTAACCATCTTTGATTTTGTGAATCCACTTGCAAGTTACAAATTTTCTCTTAGGTGGTAGTGTGATAAGATCCCATGCATGATTCTTATCATGAGATTCCATTTCTTCTCCCATTGCAGCAAACTATTTCTCAGATGCATAACTTAAAATAGCTTATCTGTAAGTGTATGACTCATAAGTATCCACTTCCTCTACAACATGTAGTGCATAACTCAGCATATCCTCAAACTGATATCTCTCTAGTGGCATGACATCAACTCTCTTTGGTCTATCTCTAGAAATACTACGCTTTTCAGACCCAACACGTAAATTTCCAGAACTAGAAGACTCAGGTTGATTGTATGTCGTTGATCGATCGATTCCTATATGCAGATAAATCGATCTTGTTGTGTCAGAAAACAATTAGTCGGTCCGATCTATGCGATCGCTCGATCCTATTTCTGGCGTGGATCGATTGATTCTTGACATTGGATCGGACGATCCTAGGTAATCTGACTAGACTTCATGCAGCGTCACCTTCTTCTTTAAATCCTCTTGTTATGCTTTTGAAATGGACTCAACTGAAAATCTGAATAAAGGACTCTCAACAAACACAATGTTCATGTTCATTGCAACTCATTTCGCAGATGGAGACCAGACCTTGTATCCCTTGAATCCATCTCCATAGCCCATAAACACTTCCTTCTATGCTCTTGGTTCTAGTTTTTCTTCATCAATATAATAGTAAAATATGCAACCAAACACTCTCAAAATGGATTAATCAGCATATTTACCTAACCACATTTCATAAGGTATCCTACACTCGATGCATGTATGTGGTCTCAAATTGATCAAGTAACAAGCCATATTCACTTCTTTAGCCCAAAACCTCTTTTATAAACCAAAATTAGAGAGCATGCACCTCGCTCTCTCCAGCAATGCCAGATTCATTCTCTCTCCTGTAACATTTTTCTGTGGTGTATGATGCCTAGCAATCTCTGCATCCCTACAAAATTGATTGAACTCTAATGAACAGAATTTCAGACCATTATCAGTATGAAAGCTCTTTATTTTCTTCTCAGCTTGATTCTCCACCAGTATATTTCACTCATTAAAGTTATTGAAAGCTTCACTTTTGTGCTTCATGAAAGTTATACAAGTCTTCCTAGAATAATCATCAATCATATACACAAAATACATGTGACCCTTCAGCGACTCCACCATGGAGGGACCCCAACAATCTGAATGGATTTAATCTAGCGTACTGTTTGTCTTATGAACAGCCTTAGAAAACTTCTTCCTATTTAGCTTCCCAAACACACAGTGCTTACAAAACTCAAGACTCTTGGTCTTACGACCACAAATAAGATCCTGCTTCGAAAGTATATGCATCCCAGACTCACCCATAGGACCAAACGTCATATGCCACAACTTATTCATATCATCTTTGTGAACCTCTGGCTATGCAACATTTGTTGAACCTGAAACTGTAGAACCTTCCAGCAAATATAGAGTACCATAAATGAAACCTCTCAGAGCCACATTTGAACCCATTTAGACACTCAAACCCCATCTTCACCTAATTTGAAACATTTGCTATCAAAAAGAATAACTAAGATCAAGTTCTTGGACATTGATGGAACATGTCTAACTCCAGTCAATGTGCATAATATACCATCATGTGTTATGATCTTTATAGACCCGATTCCAGCAATGTCGCAAGCAAAGTCATTCGCCATCTTGATCTTTCCATCAAACACTCTCGTATACTCTGAGAATCATTTCCTCCTGTGAACACATATGATAAGACACTTCTGTGTACGGAATCCACACATCTCTTGGATGTGTTTTTCCATGAGCAACTAGAGTGATATCTTCATCAGACTTAGATTCATTCAAATTCACATCTACAGCAACATAATCAACTTGCTTTTTTCTTCTTATGACATTCAAACTTCCAATGCCCTCTCTCCTTGCAGTAATTGCAAATGTTAATTGGCTTAGGACCCCTTGGAAACAACTTCTTGTTTCTTGACCTCTTGCCTTTTCTAAAGTTTTTTCCATCACCTACAAACAACCCATAAGCATATTGTACCAGAACCTGATGCTTTGTGATGCAACTCTATGCTATGAAGTGCCGAGTTAACTTCTCTAAACTCAATGTATCCTTACTTTTTATGAATGACTGAACAAAGTTCTATTCGGAGTTAGGCTGTGATACCAACAAAATCAGTGTCGGATCCTCATCTCCACCTTTCCTCAGATCCAACATAATGGAATTCAGATTGTCAAGGTGATCCTAAAGTTGTGTACCTTCCTACATCCTTCAAACGAAAATACATTATTTCAGAATTAGCTTCTTAGTTGAGACTTCATCATGTATAGACTCTCTCACTTCGACCATAAACCAGATGCAGTATCAACACCAGAAACCCCGATGATGATCTCATCTGCCAAACTCAGCAAAATCGTTGAATACGCATTCTCTTCAGTAACCTCCATCTCAGCTGTAACATGTTCAACCTTCTTCCCTGACAACAATTCCCAAGACCTTGTTGCTTTATAAAATCATTCATCTTTATTTGCCAAATACTGAAATTGTTCCTACCGGTAAACTTATCTATCTTCATGTTTATCCCATACATCTTCTCACTAGATTCAATCTGAAGCTCTACTACCAGTTTGTTGTGACAGATGTGAGAAGAAGCAAATTAACAGAACGATAAACAATAAGAAAACACACGGAGATTTAACGTGGTTCACCCCTACAACTACGTCCACGGAAAACGAGAGTATTTATTGATGGAAGCGAGTTTCATAGAGTACAATTTGTACTACATAATAGGGTAAGCCCTAAACATATATATAAGAAAGTGTTTTAATGAATTTTCAATATTTTTGGATTTGGTAAAGATCGGACGTTCCAAGCCGCACAGATCAATCGATTCTTGTGAGCGATCGGTCAATCCTTTTATGTGGGATCGGTCAATCTTTGACACCAAATTCGACTGATCGACGCCACTTGCAAATTCAAAGCATATTTCAACAATATAGATGGAAAATTATTTGTTCTCCTATTCACCTTGTTTTGTCGTAGACTCTTCCTTTTTCTTAACTACTAATGGCTCCATAGTTACTACCTTCTTCTTTTGTCGTTGAAAACTTTAGTTACCGATCTTTGAAGGGGCATATTAAGATTCATGGAGATCATTACAATAAGAAATTGCAAATTAAATATGTATAAATAATAGTTCCTTTGTTTCACAAAAATATCATTTTCACATTTTTATTACATAAACTGTCACTTTATAAGTCTAATGCCAATTATGTCTATTGTAATCTTAATATTAATTGTAAAAATCTTTGATTGGATAAATAATTTTATTTATCTTAAAGACTATTAGTTAAATAAACATAATTATCAAAGACATAAATGAATATTAGTCATTTCTACAATTTGTATGAAAATGTTAAAATGATATTTTTTGTGAAACATAGACATAGTATCATTTTTAAAGGTTTCTAGAGCTTAGACAATCTCCAATGGTTACTCTAATTTAAAGTAGTTTTCACTCTAAAATAGAGTAATTCTAAAATAGAATAGGGTTTATCTCCAATGTTTTACTCTATATTTGACTTTAAAAAGATATTTTTAATTATATTATTTTTCATTTTATGAATAGTACTTTTTATTTACAAAATTTACATAGTGATCCCTTATATTTTTTGTATTGTATCAAACATTTATTATATTAAAAATTACATTACATTATATTAAAACATAATACATTATAACTTAAACATCGCCAGTAGTATATCTTCCCCATTCCAAAGTGCGAAGTGAGCTTCTTTATCTTTGTTTATATTTAAATCGACCGAATATTATCATTCTCTGGTGTTTGAACCTCTCGAGGTGGAGATATACTATTATTTTTATTAAAAATTATTTTAATTTTAGTGGTTTTTTTTTTGGATAATAATAATAAGTTTCAAACGTTTATATATATATATATATTGATAAATATAATTATGTGTTGATTGCATACTTTAATAACATATTTAGTTACAAAATAAAAAGATTAAAGAATAAAAGGACTAAGTATAAATAAAAAAAGTTTCACTCTACAATAGAATAAAAAATAGAGTTACTCCAAAAATAGAGTAAAAATAGTGTCATTCTATTTTTGAGTGGATATAGACTCGGGTTGGAGAAGATTTTAGTGTAGAAAATAGAGTGAATTTGAAGATGACATTAGAATTGTATTTATTCATACTTTTTACTACTCTCTCTCAAATCAGTACAATCAGAATAATTGTTACACCTTCAACAACATATAATTAAACAATTTATAACTCAACGAGTACTCAACTCCGTGAAGACATTGCTCATGGACATTGAACCATCTTCAGACTGAGAATAACTCTCTGTTAAAGCAGGAGCCTTAGGTAATGGAATGGTGATGGTCTCACTGCCAAGCCAAACCATTACAGAGCTCATTGCTGGTCTATTTGTTGCGTTCTCTTGAACACACAACAAACCAGTCTGGATCAACTTAACGATCTCGACACTCGGATTTTTTACCAATAAAGGATCAATTATGATCTCAGGCCTTCCTTCAGCCCATCTCTTCCATGCCTGAACCAAAAAAAAGTTATATTATTACTTTTAACATATTTTGATGATAAACGAAGACTGATGTGAAGAAACTTACAAAAGCTGCAATTCCTTCTCCTTCAAAGCTATTATTTCTTTGACCACTTATCATTTCTAGAAGCACAACACCGAAGCTATATACATCAGATTTAGCTGAGATTTGACCGTGATTCAGGTATTCGGGAGCCATATATCCACTGCATATATACAACTAATAATGTTAGTTGATGGTGAATATATTTATATTGTCTTCAAAGTTGGTTGATATGTTTTTACCGAGTTCCAGCTATTCTTTTTGTTTCAGCTCGAGTTTCATCGGTGTCAAACAGCCTCGCTGTCCCAAAATCTGCAACTTTAGGGTTCATCTCTGCATCTAAAAGGATGTTGCTTGCCTTCAAGTCTCGGTGAATAATCTTTAACTGAGAATCTTCATGGAGATAAACAAGACCTCGAGCAATGCCTTCTATAATTTTAAACCTCACTTCCCATGTAAGAAGTGAACGTTTTTCCTCATCTGCAGTTTTGAAAGAAACATTTTTATTGCTAAGAGTTTCTAAAAACTATAGAAAATGAAGTTGTGTCTCACAGAGCCGGTCCTATCCAAAATTATTTTTACAATACAACTATATTTTCAGAAAATTTCTATTAATATATGTAATATTACATTTTATCTTTTTATAATCCTTTTGCTATTTTTACTATAATATAATTTTCCAATGTTTTTATTTTATTTTATATCAAAGAATATATAAATTATAAATAATTTATATGTTTTTAATTGTGTCTCTTGTATATATTAGTGATAAAGACTTCATATCGGAAGTTAGAATGGATATTAACAAGTACATAATATAAATGTGTCACTCCAATTATCACCAATTAATTTTAGATTGGAAATACTTCTAATTTAATATGATATTAGAGTCCGATCCAAACAATCTAATTTGATCCATATCGATTCAATCCAAAGTTGATCCATTAATCCTTGTTCTCACATTCTGAGATTAACGCTCAAAAAACCATCATCTCGAGTGAGCGTATTATGGACAAATATACCACATCAAAAATTAGAAGATAAATTAATTATTATATAAGATACATGAGTCAGTCCACTTCTCATCAATTGGTTTTGGGTTAGAAATACATCTAACTTAACAATATACTCTATACAATAGAGTTAGAAGGTATATTAACTATTATATAATATAGATGACCCAATCTAGTTATCATCAATTTTTTTTAGATTGAAAGTTCCTCTAAATTAACTAAATATTTTATACGGTAGAATTCCAGGAGAATGTTTCATATGAATAGGTTCTGTTCCACCTCTGGTATTTCGAAGTCTTACCAAAGATAAAGCGGTCAAGACTTGAGTGGGAGACAAACTCGTAGACAAGAATCTCTTCATCTCCTTCATTACAGAAACCAAGTAGCCTAACCAGATTCTTATGCTGGAGTCTTGTCAAGAGTAAAACCTCATTCCTAAACTCTATACCTCCTTCTGAACCTCTGGCTAATCTCTTCACCGCTATCTCTTTCCCGTTAAGTAGTGTCCCCTGAAACCGGTACGTTCTCAAGATTTGTTACTCATGCAATATCAAGATCTCAATAATGTTATTAGGAAAATATGTTCTTATAGTAATAACTCTGTAAATTAATAAAATTGGAATTATTAATAATTTAATAATTAATAAAGCTATTTATTTAAAAATAATTTCCTTTTGTAGAAATATATTTTAAATATTAATATTTGTTTTAAGCAAATATGTCTTATTTTACGATATTAGGTATTGACTAAAAGAATAGATATAGTTTATTTTTATTAGATATATTTTATGTATCTTGAATACGTATCTTAGAATACAAATGCATTTTATATGTAATCTAAGAAAACAACATCGAAATATTGAAATGAAAAATAAAATTAAAATGAAATTTATTTTAAGCAAAAATAAACAAAAAAGGTTGGTATGTTTATATATAATTTATATTATGTATATTAAATATTAATAATGTATGATTTCAATAGGACCATATATCTAAGAATATTCTAAGTATTCTTATCTTATTTAATTTAAAACTGGATTTTTAATTATCTTATTAATTTATCAAGTACGGATTTATAGAATTTAAACTATACTACTCTACCTTATAGACTGTACCAAATCCACCTTGACCAAGCTTATTTGCAGGCGAAAAGTCAGCCGTTGCCAATATAATCGTACCAAGATCATACCGTAACATAATTTGATTATCTGAATCAGAGCATTCTGCACAACCAACTAAAATGAAAAAGAAATAAGTCATCAGAAAGCTTGACTGAAGCAAGAAACAAGGTGCACTTACCATTTATTCCTTTATTTAATTTTCTCTTCCGACCCTTGACTTTGTAGAAACCAATAAATATCAAAAGATTAATGAAAGTAAGAACCACAATGATGGTGACAATTCCCCAATGCATGCTTCTTCCTGAAATTTTAAAAACCTTGTTAGTCTGAGAACCTCTTTATTATATTTACACAAGGATAGAGATAGCCCTTGACATAATCAAACGAAACATTGTCTTAGGATTTCTAAAATTCTTTTAAATTTTTATATTGATTTTTTTTTAAAAAATTTATAAAAAACGAAAATTAACAAGACTTACTAAATGTTTTAGGATCCTTTTAATTTCAGGACGGTCCATGTATTTAGATCTTATGTTTTACTTTTACCTTTCTTATCTGGTATAGCGCTCCGGTTCTCCTGAGGCTGAGGTCGAGGAAGTGCAGGAACTCTGGTTACATTATCAAAAACACCATGGAAAGAATATAGATCCCACCTGAAAAAACAGCTCGGAAGACTAACCATGCCCCCTGTTCTTCCCCGAAACTGTACTCTAAAGTATTTCAGACAAGCTTCCAAACATTGATTGCAATCTTGGGAAGTTATGTCAGGCGTGCATTGCGTCAGCATGTAAACATTCGGAAACGCTGTGAACTCAGCTTTTACGACACTATAGTACTTATGTAACGAGGAAGTATTAGCTTTTGTGGCAGCCTCGAGGGTCTCATTAACCGTGTATTCCCACTGTTGCATGAAAAGGGTCAAGTTTATAGATGGCCCGACATGATCTGGACTTATCCCTGTAACAGGAGGACTAAGCTCGAGGTTCCCAAAAGAGCGGTTTGACGAACGTACAAGACAAGAAACACGGTCTTCATCGTCACTGCCCCAAACAAACGAGTCCATGATGTTTGGACAGTCCCTTTGTGTTTCCAGGGTCAATCTTTGGAGACAACTTGAACAAGCTTTTGGCTTGAAGCCTCTTGCGCAGAGGCCAAGAGCATAAACTCTATTGGGATATTGTCCGAGTGAAGCGTTGTAGACTCCGCCGTTAGTGAGGACTTTATTAGAAAGAGTAGAGAAGATCTCACGGCGATTCTTAGCGTAGCTGCTGCTGTTGCTGGCTAAGGTTCCGTAACACTTGGCGCCATTAACAACTTCGAGGATAAAGAGAAGAAAAGAAGCGAGGATTATCATCAAAGCTGTGATTTTCCCCATATATTTTTTAATGTAATATAGCAAATGTTTTCTTTCTTGTACTTCTTCGTTTGAAATTGTTATATATAGGTCTCTTTCTTTATTCCCTTCCACTGTATGCTGAGAAAATGTGTATTTTTATTGAAAAATACCATAAGATAGACGTAAAAAAAAATTTGTTACCAAATAGAGCTTAAGAAGAAAAAAAATTAAATATATTTTATTAAAAAGTGTAAATATATATTTATAATTTTTGGATTAATTAATATATATTTACGGTGTAGAATTATGGGGTGGAGTTTTGAATGTGAGACTTAAAATTAAAAAAAAAACTAATAATAAAAATATTATAATTTTCAAAATAAAAAAAATCTATTCTGATTGTTTTTTTGAGATAATGACCAAAATATACCTAAAAAATGTTGTCCCCAAGATAGTACTTAAGGAAAAAATGATTAAAATAAATTTTATTAAAGGGTGTAAATATATATTTATACGCATTGGGTTAACTAATATAAACTTAGGGTTTAGAGTTATGAGTGGAGTTTTGGAAGTGAGGTTTAAAATTAAAAAAAAATCAAAAAAAATTCAAAATAAATAAAAGGTCTATTTGATCATTTTTGTTTTTAAGGTATATTTTTATGACAAAAAAAAATAAAAATGTCTATTTGAAAGATTTGCCCTTTTTTTCTTTAAAATCTATTTTTATGACTAAAACTTGAAAACACCTATTTGAGAAATTTGTCTATATTTATATTATTTTTGTCAGCATGTATTGTTTATTCTTCTTCTTTTTTTTGTCGCATGTATTGTGTATTCTTAAAGGTGAAAGTATGTGTTGATTACTTAAACAGAACGGATTTATCTTATTCTCATATATATGGACACCAAAACTTCAAAAGTGTTTCGTGTATATAAAATTTTGAAAACTCATGCGTGATGCCCAAATATTATCTGATATTTTGAAAGTGTAGTGATGTATGCATCTGAATCATGTTAGGAGACCGGTAGACTGGAACTTTGTTTCTAGTGACCTGGTCAATTCGTATTATTTTCTTCTCTGTTTGATTTGAAGTATTCAAAACAGATGCGTAGTTGCGTACTATATATATTCTGATATGTTGAAATTTAAATAAACGTTTTTGTCACGTCTTTTTTATTCCATGTTGCCAAATTGTTGGATTTTGTATGGTAGTCTTTCCACAGTAAAGAATAAGTCAAATCGTTTTTCTCTCTAACCCCCTTAAACAAAACGTTCATGTATATATATTTTTTAACGTTAGATAATCATATTATTACAAGTTATGAGAAATGTTACAAATGATTATATAAATGAAAATTCTGTCTATTTTATGAAGAATCTTATTTGACTGTATCACCTAAGCTTTCTTAAGAGATTTACGTTTGATCATATTTTTTGTACCATGATGTAGATCTTTTGTAAATATTTTCTCTAACTCATATAATTTCGTTTTATTTGGAAATTAAAACTTAGATCTCTTAATATAAAAATATTAATAAATCCTCATAGCATGTTTAGGGAAAACTCATTTGGGTTTCTTTTTTTTTTCTTTTTTTTTTAAAAAAAATACAAATGAACCAATCGCGGGTCGCCACGTGTCAGTGGGGCCCGCAAACAGTTCAAGAGACACAGAAAAAACGTCTCTTAATTAAGCAATGCATGGGACGTTTCTTGCTGTAGGTGGGCCCCTTCCCCCTCTAAGAACCCCATTTTTCTTCCCTATAAAGATGCTCTCATGTATATTATTTAGGTGGGGCTTTTGATAGGTCTAGTGCATTAAAGAATAACGTTTATTATTTTAGGTCTAACTATGAAGACGACTAAATCTGACTAGTCTGTAATTATTGTAGTGGGTAAAGACCCGTAATATAAAATGAGACTTTATAGCCCCCCGTCCCACCAAAGTCACTATCTCATGAGGTTGACTAGTTAAGCTCGAATCTGTTTTTATGAGTTTTAGTTTTTTTTTTTTGTCATCTAGTAAATTAATATTAACTTGAACAAAGTATTACACAAAGCCAGCAAAGATCTACAATCTTTCTGGAATCATAAGTCGGCAAGGTGATATACACCATCCAAAGACGAGGACTAATACAGAAACTGAAAAAACTAGGCAAAAGGAAGAAGACAAAGTTAATTAGACACATAAGGAGAAAAACGATACGCTTCAAGAATGGAGAAGCTGAACAGAGCCGGAAGCAGAGATGAGTGAGAAAGCGATGCAAGCCTAATTATTTGAGATCAAAGATGGCCTCTTAAAGAATTTCCTTTAGGGAAACACGTACAAGAACCAAACGTAAAACTGCTTCAACACAAGAAGCCACAAGAGAAACGGTCTTTATCCCGAGTAGCCAAAGAAGACGACGGTTGGCAATTAACTACTCTAAGACTGCATGCAATTGAGCTAAGGCTCCACAGTCCCTTATCAAGAAACCCGGAGAACCCCGTTGGTTTCAGACCAAAGAACTGCACAACTTCCCCGCCCTGAAACTTCACCAACTGAAGAGAACAATACAAAGACCAGAGAACTAACAGTGAGGCTTTATCAAAGATCACAACAATGAAGAACCAGACGCCTTGTTGAAGATAGAGCACAACCAACTTCCAAAGCAGAAAAACTCTATCTGAAACATAGTAAATGATAACTCCCAACAGAACCATTAGACCAAACAAATTCCTTAAGTCCAGTAACAATTGAACCTCCTCCTAAGAAAACAAAAGATTGAACCCCTGACTCTGAATCCGCTACACTCTCTCAAGTTGCTTCCACGAAGAAACCTCACTCTGAAGCTCCACAAGAACTCTCATAAGCAACAACCTTGACGCAGAACCGAACTTATATCAAAAGGCTTAGGACTTAGAGCTAGGTTAAGACAAACACAACTAACATATAACTGAGACTGGGAACCTTCGAAGCAGCAAAATGAAGTCAAAAGGATAGAGGAAGCGCGAGAGGCCCCCATTGAAATACATGAGCTCTGCTTCATCCGATCCGATGGAAAAAGTACCACCCCACATCAGAGCCGGTATAACCTGCACCGCGCACCAGAAAAAGCTACGGATCTAGTGAAACGCTCAAGCAAACTATATGATGAAATCAAAAACAATTCCCAGATCCAAAACTTTTCTGACATTCGAAAACCTCATCTCAACCTAACCAAACTAGAAGAACTAGACTAAGGACCTTCTCACGGCACCGACGAAGCTCGCCGGATACCGGAGAAGGTGAAATCAAAGATCACTTTTTTTTCTCTTTGCGGCGGCTGTCTCTTTTCTGCAGTCTCCTTATCTAGTAAAACTTTATGTCAAGTTAAAATCATGCATTGATGAGTTTTAGTTTAGAACTATTTAATAAATAACTTAAATGATTAATTTAAAATAAGTTAAAGATAACAAAATAAAAAAACAAGTTAAAGATTTAAGCAGGATAATTCCAGTGATTCGCAAGCTAAGTCATGGTCACAAAAATTAAATTTAATAATAATATTTATTTATATGTTATAACTATAAATTTATATAAATTAATATAACACATAGTAATAAAATGAAACACTTGATTTTAAAATTTTAGTTTAACCTAAAAATTATAGGTTAGAATTCATTATATAATCGTACAAAAAAGTCGCACAATAGATTCACATAATTTGTCTTATATCTATATTTTATTTATTGCCGAATACTTTTTCTTAGATTGATTTTATTTTATATGTTTTTATTCTAAATAGAAGGGTTAACTTATTCATTTCAGGATTAAAATAACAGAAATAATTTAGGATAGTTCTTTTTTAACTTTTGCTACAAAAATAACATTCAAGAAAAAACTGATCAAAATAATTTTTATTAAACAGTATAAATATATATTTATACCCCTTGTGTTAACTAGTTTAGAATTAGAATCTAAATTTATAGGGTGAGATTTTGGAAATGATGTTTAAAATTAAAAAAAAAATTCACTCATTTTTTTAATACTATTTGTGTGACAAAAATTTAAAATTACTATTTGAGAAATTTTTCCTCGCAACAAACAAAATTTGACAGAGATATAATCTTATATCTAACCGTGCACTCAAGCAGGGGGAGAATATGGAGATGAAGTTCCAGTGCATGTTGTTGATAGCGATGATGATGATGATGATGATGATGATGATGATGAGTAGTGTTTAAGATCCACTTTGTTTCCTTGAATTCTGATGTTTCTTGTTCTACTGAATTTGATGCACCGTGTAGTTGGTCGTTATGATTTAAAACTTGCGGTCTTTTGAACTTATGGTTATGATTTTTTTTTTTAAAAAAAATGTCTTGCATACTCTTGTCATATATTTAGATAAGTTCTTTAAGGAGGTGCTTGAGTTGTCACATTAAGATAAAAAAATGGGAGAATAAAAGCTCGAAAGTTTTGAGTGTTTGCTACAGTGTATTACACAAGTAGAGACGTGGGTTACACAGGGATGAGTAACTAAGTGGAATTCGGAATTGTGTCTTACATGTCACACACGAGGAGATATGTGTGACATATGTTGGATAAGCTTAGGAGAATCTGGTATTTGAAGATAAGAGATCCACGAATCTAGGAATATTTGCTAGGCGGCAAGCGAGAAGATTCTGGGAAAATTCTTGCTTATCACAAAATATATAAAGTGGAGTATATATAGATGTGAGCAGGCTCTTTAACGTGAAAGGGTTTTCGGGAGAAATCGTTGGTTCTAGAGTGTGTTCTAGACCAAGGTTGTTTTGTTTTAAGTGACAGAAGATTTCACCACAAAAGGGGTTTGGGGTAAATTAAGAATTGGTCCGTCTCTAGTCAAGTGTGACGTAAATTAGATTAAACAAATCTAGGGAAATTGTTTAAGAAATTCTTAATATACAAGTTTTCTTTTTCTTGGATATCACTCTTGTTTCTGTTAATGGTTCAAGTTAGATCTTTCACTTATATCTTTGTATATAAAAGAGACTTTCATCACTCTCGGCGAGTATATGCCAGCAATTACTCTTTTCTCAACCTAACTAACACATGTTCTGTTTTTTTTATTCTCTATGTTAAGCTCTTATTTGTGGGCTTGAAATTAAACCAAATGCGCTTACAAAGTGTGTGTTATGCTTCTTGTCAAATCCATCATCCAAACCCGAGAACCACCCTCTTCGTCTTCAACAAATTATTTTAGATTTCTAGGGTTCATGGTGTTCTTCAGCTTACTTTTATACTCCAACGATGGAGTTCTGGAAGGTGATGGGAGACGACTTTTAACGGTGAATCTCTAGAGTGAATCGATGTTCGTGTCATTTGACTGGATATCTTTATGAAGGGTAATGGAAATTGATGTACGTGTCATTTGCACCGAATTGATTTTTGATGAAAATATTATCTCACTCACGATTCTTCATTCCGAAGAACAAAAAAAAAATTGATCTCTTGAACGTGTTATGATTTTAGCTTGAAGTTCTTTACAATCTACATAAATACATTGACAACCGCAAACTTCTTTTGATTGTGTCTCTTGCTTTCTTTGAACAACTTTAATTTTTATCAGTAAAAAACAACTTTAGTTTTTCTCAAAATACTATTCTCATACGATGGTTGAACTGATAGAAACATGAACTGCCAAACAATACTTATGTGATAGAAGTTAAAAAGTAGAAAATCATAACAACATAAAATCTCTGCAAACACGATTCATTCCTATCTTGAAAGAAACTTTGAAACAAAACTCAATTCAAAATATAAGAATACAAATCTTTACAACAAATAAAGTTAGAAATTTCATGTTAGCTTAACCTGCAAGTTTATAGTTACAAAACAAAAACAGTCCAAAAAGTTGAAAATCATCAACTTTTTCTTTGTCAACATAGTCGACCTACTATACCACCACTAAAAACGGGAAAATGGGTTTTTCATTCTTCGACTATTTGAAATCGGTAAGTTTAATACTCAAGTATTACTCGCGCAAAATTATTTCTTAACTTATAGTTGACTGCGTGAAATTAGGAACGAAATAGTCAACCGTTATCTGATTAATAGAAAGATAACAGTTTTCGTCAATTTTTAACAGTTAACTATTCTAATCATAAATTTACGTAGTCAATGATTAGTTGACGAATAAATATGCACAGATAATACTTTAATATTTAATTTTCTGACTGAAAATACTTGGAGAATTAAAAACACTAATCTTTTTTTAAAAAAAAAATAATCATAATTTAAAGATTCTAATGTTATATATAACCAATATACAAGATTTTTAATTTTTGAAAGATATTTTTAAGTTTTTAAAATGATATAAAAATATTACAAATAATTATATTTGAGTCTTATTGTTGATGTACTTGATGTTTATAAAATAACCTATGGATGATTTCGTATTAGTTAGAGAATCATATGTTGTAAATTGGATCTCTACTTTAAACAATCATATGTAGTTATCTCAACTTCATACAATCACATATTGTACATCATCAATAAAATGCAACTAATTATCATATATCATTTTCATCTATTTTATAATCATAATCTATCATATTAAAAGAAAATTATCTATTCTATTAAAAGAGAAGTCATAACTCATTTTATGTGTGATTTTTTTTGGACGATCACCAAAACATTTAACTAAATATATTTCATTAAACTAATAATAAAATCTTTGTAACCACTTTAATCATAATACTTTTAAAATCTTTCTATTTTAAATATAAATATATATTAAAAATTCTAACAAATCTGTTGAAAAATATTTTACCAAGATCCTAACATTCAAAAAATTATTTAAATATCACTAATGTAGAATTAGTAATGAAATATAACTATACGTTAATATATAAAATAAAAATTATATCCTTTTCGTCTATTTTATAATCATAATGTATCATATTAAAAGAAAATTATCATGTTGAAGTAAATATTATAAAGTTATATTAAATTGAGAAATTAATCTATTTTATTTCATAAATATAAAATATTAATGTTAAAATATATAATACGTTGGCATCTACTCTATTAAAATAGAAGTCACAACCTCATTTGATGTGTGATTTTTTAAGTTGGACCTTCCCTAGAAAATCATGATTTAACAAATACGATTTTTGTGACTTACAACTTCATAGCTAAGCAAGCCTAAAATAACGGATCCTTTACCCAACATATATAATCTAACCTTCCATCGAACCTAACCAAACTGTAAATATTCATACGGTTTAATTTATTAAATTTGAGAATCAAAATCAAATCATTTAATTTAACATATTCTGACGTACATTAAAAATACATTAAAGATACATTATTGTATTGACTACTCAACATTATTATATTGACTATTCAACATGTCGTTTAGAGTAGATTTATTTTACAAAATCATACATTTGTCTTCACCATACTGATCATAAATTGACTATAAAGCCGGTTAGTTGTATGACAGCTTACATGTTTCACCTTAAATCATACTAGATTCTCACCCGCCCTTTCAAAGGGCGGGTTTATTTTTGTTTTAATTTTTTCTTATAAAAATAAATTTTTATATTTATATTTTTGGTATCATGTTTGTGCTTAAAATTAATTAAATGTAATTAATTTTTGAAAAATATATTAAATATGTCTAGTGAATTTTATCAAGCCACGTGAAAATTACAAATTTAGTAGTTATAATTGTAAAAATTTCATATAATTTATGTTAAATATATTTATATGATATATTTTTATTATTATAAATTTGTTTTTGAGGATTTTAGATAATTTTGACCCATATTATGATTTTATATAATTTATATTTTTAGTTTTTGTTTTAACAAAGTTTACTATTAAATTTGTGTACATGATTTTAGGTAAGATAAATTTTTAGTTATATGAAGAAAATTATAACCCATACTATATAAAATATTATAATTTATGGTAGGTGTTGACCTGTATTAAAATACAAAATTTTGATATTTTAATTTGTATAACAATATGATAAATATTTTTGCATAAAATGATAGACTGGAATTTAGTCAAATAATATACGTTATACAAAAATACTTATGTGTAAAAATAAAAATAGTATAATTAGTTCAGTTTTATTTTTAAATATTAAAATTTATATGAAAATAATTATTGTTTTACTAAAATAATTAAATATTTTTGTTCAATTATTTTGTATTTGATAATTATTTTGTGTCTCTCATAGAATAACCCGTAAAATATTTAAATCGTAAGATATCAAGCATAATTTGATCAGTAGTGTAATTAAATATTATAATATTAGTTAATTTTAGTCTTTTGTTTTTAGAATTAGATATTATTGTATCCAAATTAGTATCTATATTGAATTTTATTTCTAAAGTTTTTAAAGAGAAGATGAACATTGTCTAATGAAAATTGTAACATATCTTTTTATAAGTGATATTTACCATAATAATAGTAACTTGAATAGTTTTAGTAATTTTATATCTAAGAATTAAATGAATAAATAATAAGAATTAAACATATTGATTAACCATATTTATTAAGTATTAATAGGTTAGTAATCAAACCAAAAGAAAATAATTATAAATCTGTAGGAAGGAATAATATTTCCATCACACATCATCAATCGAGTGACATGAGTCCTCAATCTTTATCTCACAGCATCAATATATGTAGAGTATATCTTGTAGTGAAATTAAAATAGAAGATTCCTTGCATATATATTGTCCTTTAAAATAGAAGATAAAGAAGTTATTGAAAGTGGTTTAGATACAGTTATTAAAATTTGAATATTTTTCATAAAAACGTTTAGTTACAATATTTATCTGTAGATGCAGTTTTAAAAAATCAGTTTTAACTTGGACACAACATATATCAACCGGTCATGATCTTGTTTTAATAGAATAGATAAAATAAATCGCTTAAAATTGGTAATAGCTTCTTAACCAAAAAAACATTTATAATACGAATGACCCGTAACCGCTTGTATGGTTAATTTATAATCAGTTAAAACTAATGAATGCAATATCTACTTTTGAACATTGAAATTATTTATAACAGGTAATTTATATTAACTAAAACTTAAAGGTAGATATTAACTAAAATAGATTATTAAATTTTGCGTGAGGATTAAACTTAGGATATTCTAAGCATATATATATATATCTAAGCTATTAGTTATTTATTGTTGCCGTGAACTTCTAAAAATAGTTTACTCAACTTTGTTCTTAAATTCACCTAACTAGATCTTGCCATAACAACTGAATCATAATATCCTCTATTTAATATATTTGATACCAGATTTACAACCAATATATCAATAACTACAATATAGGTAACAATAACAACTTATCATAATATATTTATAATATTATTTAATAGTTTAGATTACGAAGCAACTAAAAGATTTCCTCTAAAAATTCCCTAAAAATCTCTAACCATCTATAAATATCGATGTTAAAACAACTAACATCGACCATCAGTTAAAAAAACACATTTAGCCATGTCTACGAATAAGAGTGTTTCTTTACTAAAAAACATCAAGCCTTACAAATAAGGATGGCGCATCCAAGTGAAGTTGCTTCATGCGTGGAGACAGAAAACAAAATATGGAGGAGATACTCTTGAGTTGATCTTCACAGATGAAAATGTAAGAGGATTTATGTTTATTTTTTCTTTAGTAATCATATGCATTTATGTTGTAAGTAAATGATCTGTTTTTGTTTCAGGGTGATAAAATCCATTGTACGTGCAATAAGACTTACATTCAACGTACGCAAAGTAAATTGCGACTTGGTGAATGGCGACTGATAGAGACGTTTTCGTTGACTCAATCATCAGGCCACTACCGTCCAACGAACCATACATACAAGATGGCCATCATTGAGGAAACTTCAATAAAACAAAGTTCTGTTGTGTGTGATGATAACTTCCTGAGTTTATCCGGTTTTGAAGAGATTGGAAATGGAACCCTCAAAACTTATTTTCTAATCGGTTAGTATATCAATCATATTTTCATTATTTATGTGGTATAAAATACTAATATGAACCATGTAATTTTTCAGATGTCATTGGTCAAGTGATCAGTCTTCGTGACATCCAAACTGTCCAGGTTTTTGGACAGGATAAGAAGAAAGTTGAATTTCGCTTAATGGACATCAAGTGAGTTGATCTACCGTATTAATTTTTTAATACCCTTTATAAGGATAAGAAGAAAGTTGAATTTCGCTTAATGGACATCAAGTGAGTTGATCTACCGTATTAATTTTTTAATACCCTTTATAACATATATAATTTCTGAATTGTTAGTTTATTGACTTATAATTTCAGTGGCCAAAGCATTGCATGTTGTTTGTGGGGTAAATATGCAGAACAGCTTGAAGAGCATCTCAAACAAACAAATGATCCTAATATTGTGTGCTTGATCCGGTTTGCGAAAATTGGATTTTACAAAGGTTTCAGAAACCATAACCAGAAATACTAATTTTATTTAACTTAATATATATTTATAATTATACATAAATATCTATTTTTTTGATATTAGACAATGTTTATGTTTGATAGGAGATGTTCAATTAACCAATGCATTTGATGCATCCCTAATCCTTTTCAATCCTGATATACCCGAAGCTCTTGCTTTAAAAAACGTGTAAGATTCTTAGCTACTATAATAATATTTTTCTATCCGTTATACTCATCTATTCTATTAATATCCACATTTATTGTGTTTTCAGGATGCCAAACTATGAATTAGCTCTTGCTCTTACTGATACAAAGAAAGAAAAGCGTCTGACCAAGGACCAAGTTAATGATTGGAATGCTGTGGATATTAAATCTATCTCTGAAATCATCATGGCAACTACGGTTATATTCTTACATTTCGTGCATCATTTAATTTACCATCATGTATACATATGTTTAGAATTCTAAATATTCTTCTTTGTTATCTCGCTTAGGAGGAGGATTGCAAAATAATCTGCTCAATTGAATCTATAGATACAGATTGGAGCTGGTATTACTTTGGCCATGACAGTTGCAAGAAACGTGTTATACTAATCAAATCGGAAGGTGGAAATTTGGTTTCAAATGAGAAACCATTATTTCGGTGCACTTTTTGTCATGCTAATGTCACCAGTGTATCTCCAAAGTTAGTTTATAATATAATATGATCTCCTTTTCATTTATTTAATTTATTAAACTATCGTAGATTCAACTAATATGTTTTTTTTTTAATTGAAACAGATTCAAATTGCATCTGGTTGTTAGAGATGACACAAGTACTTGCAAACTGATGATGCTTGATACTGTTGTTAAAGTCATTGTCGGATGTGATGCTGAAGAACTTTGGGATGGTTCCTATGATGAGGTTACTATAAGTAAATTTGGATGTTGTTTGATTTATTATGTTATTAAATTTTGATTTTTATATTAATCAATGGCAATGCAGATTGAAGATCCAGAGATTTTACCTCAACCTATTAAAGATTTAGTTGGCAAATCTTTTTGTTTTGGTCTTACTCTTGGCTCTGAAAATGTTTCAAATGGATCAGAAATATTTTTGGTTTCACAAGTTTGGTCTGGGGATAAGATTCTCCAAATCGAGTCAAATTCGGAGCCAATAACCAGCGCTATGGATGCTTCATCAATCATGTCTGGTGGAGAGGTATATTTTGAAAATAAAATATATGTCTAAATTCAAAGATTCATTGGAATTATGGAATAGTCATGTATTCTTATGATTTTACAGACATTACTAATTTTATTTTGTGTGTTGGCCTTATGATAAGGTTTCTGCAACGGAAAGAACAGTCAAAATTCATCAAAAGGTTCTTCAACCCCATTTTCAAAGCGCAAAGCAAAAGATCAACTTGATCAGACTTCAACTTCCAAAAAAATTTGCACCAAAGTGGTCAAGATGGAGAAGATTAAAGATTATTAGCTGGAAGTATAATTTGTCTGCGACATTTGTTATTTGAAGTGTTATTTCATGCTTTTAGGGTTTTTTAAGTGTTCTTTTTTTTAATAATATGTGTTTTCATAAAACACAAACTTGGTTTTCTTGATTAAACTTAATAATTATGGGTTTTAATTTTATGGCAAAAATCTTTTAATTTTATCTATCCTGCCATATCTAAATCAAAACAATGACATTAAAAGCTTTATAATGTATTTACGATATCTGACTGAACCACTTATAGATACTAGCAAACAAAAGATTACGAACATACTTACCTGAACTATTACAAGTACCCACTACAAGAAAACAGAGCGATACTGAGGGAATTTCCGAGGGAACGTGGGTTCCTCGGAATATTCCGATGATATTCCGAGGGACAAAAGTTCCTCGAAATAAACCAAGGAAAATCCGATGAGAAATTATAGCCGTTAGTTAGCCGTTGTGGTATTTCAAAAATTCCGAGGAAATTACGACGGCAACGGCTAGTGCCTCGGAATTTCCTGAGAAGTTCGTGGGAATTGTCGGCAGATTTCATCTATAAATACAAGCACCCCTCATCCTCTTCATTCACTCCATATCTTCATCCTCTCTCATTCTATTTTGGACACACGAATCTGATTGAAAAAAACATGTCTTCTTATAATTATCATCGCTCGTGGATCGATCAACCTCATATGGATCCGAACACGAGATTGCTTACGCCAGAATTCGAAAGTGGTCTAAAGGAATTCATAGGGAAAGCTCTCAACCAACCGGAAGCTGAAACGGGTATGTTAAGATGTCCTTGCTCTACTTGTAAAAATAGGAAGGTTATTAAACAGTTAGATGTTTGGACTCATCTATATATTCGAGGGTTTACACGGAGTTACAAAGTTTGGTATCATCATGGGGAAACTGGTTATGAATATGGTAGTACTAGCAAACCTCAGCCTGCGGTTAGGTTAGAAGAACCAATTAGAACGGGCGTAGATTATGGTGTAGGTACTGAGCAGATGGTAAATGATCATTTTAGAGGGGAAGATTTACCCAATGCAGAAGCTAGGAGATTTTATGATATATGGATGCTGGAAAGCAACCTTTGTACGAAGGTTGCAGAGATGGTCATTCAGCTTTATCATCTGCAACAAGACTGATGAGCATTAAATCCGATTATAATTCGGCTGAAGACTGTGTGGATGCGATTGCTGATTTTGTAAAAGGTGTTCTACCTGAGGATAATGTTGCCCCTGGTTCATACTACGAGGTTCAGAAACTGGTAGCTGGTCTTGGTTTATCGTATCAGGTAATAGATGTATGCAGGGATAACTGCATGATTTATTGGAGGGCGGATGAGCAGCTGAATACATGCAAATTTTGTGGGAAGGCTCGTTATAAAGATACGAGTGGAATAGTTCCAGTGCCATATAAAAGGATGTGGTATTTGCCTTTGACGGAAAGGTTGCAAAGGTTGTATCAGTCTGAACGCACAGCGCAACCAATGAGATGGCATGCAGAGCATTCAACGGATGGTGAGATTAGACATCCTTTAGATGCAAAAGCTTGGAAGCATTTCCAGTCGACCTATCCAAAATTTGCGTATGAGAGAAGAAATGTCTACCTTGGATTATGTACGGACGGTTTCAGCCCATTTGGAAGCATGAGAGACAGTATTCTCTATGGCCAGTCATTCTCACACCATACAACTTACCGCCAAACTTGTGCTTGCGTCGAGAGTTTTTGTTTCTCTCCATTCTCGTTCCCGGGCCAGAGCATCCTAGGAGATCACTTGATGTGTTTCTACAGCCACTAATATATGAGTTGCAACAGCTATGGGGTCAAGGTGCTGAAACGTACGATGTTTCGTGTAAAGAAAACTTCCAAATGCGGGCAGTACTTATGTGGACAATAAGTGATTTTCCAGCATATGGTATGTTATCTGGATGGACAACGCATGGAAGGCTATCATGTCCATATTGTCAAGATAACACTGATGATTTTCAACTAATACATGGAAGGAAAACGTGTTGGTTTGACTGTCACAGGAGATTCCTACCACCAGATCATCCATATCGCAGGAGTAGGAATTTGTTTACGAAGAACAAGAGGGTGTTTGACAGTCCACCTCCGGAAATCAGTGGGAGAGAAATGTTGACACAACTAAGAGATTTTGGTGCAGAAAGGACCCCAGACATGGGTGGACATGTGCATTATCCGGTTGATGCTGTTGGAGATCTACATAACTGGCACAAAAAGAGTATTTTCTGGGATCTGCCATACTGGAAGGATCATCTGCTGAGGCATAATTTAGATGTCATGCATATTGAGAAGAACTTTTTCGACAACCTGATGAACACGATCCTTAACGTTCAAGGTAAAACGAAGGATAATTTGAAGTCAAGACTGGATTTAGTCGATATATGTGCTCGTGAAGAACTTCATGTTGATGAGAATGGCAGGGCTCCTTTTCCCATATACCGACTTGATGCAGCGGCCAAAGATGCGTTCTTTGATTGGATTTCAAAGGATGTGGAATTTCCAGACGGTTACGCATCTAATTTGCGTAACTGTGTCGACTGAAACGAAGGAAAATTTACCGGCTTGAAGAGTCACGATTGCCATGTAATGATGCAGCGCCTCCTTCCGTTTGCCTTCAAGGAACTATTACCAAAGAATGTTTATGAAGCAGTTGCAGGGATAAGTGCTTTCTTCCGCGATTTATGCACGAGATCAGTGACTCCTGAATGTATTGAAAACTTGAAGACTAACATAGCCGTGATCAAGTGCAACCTTGAGAAGATATTTCCTCCTTCCTTTTTTGATGTTATGGAGCATCTTGTTATTCACTTGCCAAGAGAACTGGAATTTGGTGGTCCTGTGCAGTATAGATGGATGTATCTGTATGAGCGGTATATGTTTCATCTGAAGAAGATGGTGAAAAATTTAAGTAAGGTGGAAGGTTCTATAGTTGCACAGTTTATCATAGCAGAAACTTCAAACTTTGCGGAGCACTACTTTCCAGGAGAAGTGGAGACGAAAACCAGAAAACCCGCTCGGCATGATGATAGAGGCGAAAGGGCAACATATTATGTTACGGTTCCAGACATCTTCACAGATGTTGGACGACTCAGCGGAAAAGCAAAGAACCGTCGACTTACTGAGGAGGAGCACAGTCAATTGCAAACATATTTGCTCACCAACTGCGAAGATGTTCTTCAATATGAGAGGTAAAAAATTTAGCTCAAAAATATTTATTTTAACAAGTTCAAATTTTAATATTGTCATCATATGTACAGGATTTTCATGACGGAAAAGCGGTTTGAAAATAGATACGCCACAGAACAGGAACTAGAAGCACTGAAGCAGAGAGAATTTGCTCGATGGATGCTTACTTATGTGAGTGTTTTAAACAAATTTTTATATTATTTACCACATTTTTATACTAATATGAGAGATAAAACATATGTTTTATTAATAGGTGTCTGATGGTATGGTCAGAGGTGAAACATTTGACGATTGGCTACGCGAGATGGTGTGGGGGCCAAAGTATGTGGTGAAGTCATATCCGAGATTTGCTTCTCGGGGATATGCATTCACAACTTCTAAGAGGAGACGTTCGAGTACGACTTATGATGCTGGTGTTTGCTCTGCATCTGGAGATGATGTATACTACGGAAACATAAGCGAGATTTTGGAAATCATGTATCCGGGCATGGTTGGATTGCGGTGCACTGTTTTCTATTGTGATTGGTACGACAACACTCCGGATCGAGGTGTTAGAACATATGCATTTGGTGTTACATCAGTTCATTCGAGGCGAAAGCTACCATATTACGATCCTTTCATTCTTGCTTCTCAGGCCGATCAGGTAATTAAAAATATAGATATCAATTATTTTCAATATTTGTTTCATCATCATTAATTAACAAATTTAAAATGTTACAGGTTTGTTATATCAAGTACCCCCGGGTTACAAACAGAGATGATCCATGGATCACTGTTACATCACTCAACCCGAGAAGCCGAGTTCAGGGAAGTTCTGAGCTGGAAGACCCACTCCAACCAAACACATCCGGTAACTTAAGTGCAGCAGGAGATGTAGCTGCAGTTGATCTTGTTATCGATTTTACCGATTTTGGAGACAAAGCTGTCGTTCACGTCGAGGATGAACCAGAGATTGGAGAGTTTCACCAAGATCCAGATTCAGATTCATCTGGTGGTGATGATGATGACTCAGGTTCAGAGTAGTATAGGTTTTTTTTTTTTTTTCAAAATTCCGAAGAAATTCCGAGGACCTGCAGGGTGTTCCGTGGGAATATCCCGACGGATTGCTTCCTGGGAAAATTCCGAGTAATTTTTTCCCTCGGAAATTTCCGTGGGAATTCCGACCAATAGTTCCATCGAAAAGCTTCCTCGGAATGTCCTCGGAATTGTGTCCGTCGGAATGTCCGACGAAAACTGTGATTCCGAGGAAATTTTTCCGAGGGACTTTTTGTTCGGAATATCGTCGGAATCGCTTGATTCCGATGACATTCCGAGGAAAAAGTCCCTCGGAATCGAGGTGTTTTCTTGTAGTGACCGGAGGTTGAGATAATTGTTTTTGGCGGTCAATAAAACATAGTACATTGTTAATATCATTCCTGAAACAAAAATAATAATATAATATATATTCAACAATATACGTGTTTCACTGAATAATAATATTGTCATTAGATCTTTACTATATACTTAATTTAAACATAAAATATTAATGCCGAAATAAGGAAAAATAGTATAGATTATAATTAAATTTGAGAGGCATATCGGATAATCATATCTTTCTTTACATATCTTAAAACATAAATCACTCATTTTTAACAAGATTTTCTAGATTTTAGCAACTAAATAATATAATATCCTTTGAGAGAAAAATAACACTATCACTCCATTTTGTGTGAATCACGAAGACTAAATTTCATTTCTCATAGGCTCAATTTTTGCTGTTCATTTTTTCTAATCTCGTGTTTGATTTCTCCTAGATTCGTGACATACAAGATCCTAATCAGGTAAATGTTTTTTATGTTTTGATTGTTTATATATCAGTATTGATATGAACTTAAACTATTGCAGACACAATGAAAAGGAAACCAGATCGTCCCTCTATTAGGCTGGTGAATTCGCCCCAACAAACAGAGAGGAAAACTAGAAGAAAACAGAACAACTGCAATTTATATCAAGATGAAAGAAATCAAAATAGAAAATCAATCTGCAGTTTAGATGTACCTCTACCTTCTGTTTTTAAGAGATTATTTCAAGGTGTTGGATACATTCCAATTCATACAGTTCCAAGTTCTGGAAATCAAGGGAAACAGAAGACTCCATGTACACCGAGAAACAACAGCAGATGCATTAAAAGTATGGTTCTACACGATAACTTCTTGTAATCATGTTTTCCCTATGTTCTTTTCATTTGAGATCAAACAAAACTATATGTTTTTTCATCCTAAGGTTTGGATTGTGGGACTGGCCAAGACTCATACGCATGTGAACAGAGAAGTTGTATCACATCTTTAGCATGTAAGCTTAAATACCAGTGTTTTAGTTAATATCACTACTGTATTACATGTCTGAATAGTGATTAATGGCTTTTCTTTTTATTTACTAGACAATCAAAACAGAAAGAGATCACGATCTGACTTACAATTCCCTACTAATATATCCAACTTTATGGATCGTCTGGATAAAGATTTACAATCTGATACATATCATGGTGAAAGGAGTGGTGATGAAAGCGAAGAGGATGAGAGTGTAGTAGCTTTGTTCTCTGACTATGCAGGTTATAGTTTAGCTTATTTGTCTATCTATATAAGATTTACTAATGCTTGTGTTTGTTTATTTTTATTAACAATGTTATGTTTCGTGTGGTTGTAGATAGATTTGATGAATATGATGAACCAGATTTTGACTGTAGTTCACAAGAAAACACAGATTCAGAATCGGATTCAGAAACTAAGATAGTTGACGTAGCTGTCACTAAGGAGCCAAATAACACAAACAAAATAAACAGAGTTAAATATCTGGCATCACTATTTGAAGAAGCATTTTGTGCTACAGAAAAGCCACCTAAAAAAGCACCGCCAAAAGAAGATGGTAAAAAACCTACAATTGATGTAATGTGTTATGTAAAATTACAATACTTGCTCCTTTACTAATTTTTTTATGATCATCTACAGCTTATTTAGATGAAGGGGATCCTACTTACACATGTGTTCACTGTGGAGCTATTATGTGGTTTGGTGAACGCTTAAACAGGCGTCTGAAAACACGTACTCCTAAATTTGCTCTCTGTTGTATGCAAGGACAAGTGCAATTACCATTACTAAAAGAACCACCAGAAGTACTTAAAAATTTACTAGAAGGAGATGATAAATTAAGCAAACATTTTCAGAGAAACACAAGAGCTTATAACATGGTGTTCTCATTCACTTCACTTGGTGGAAAAGTTGATAGATCTGTTGGAAAGGGAAAAGGTCCAAAAATGTTGGTACTCCAAAGTGAGAATTACCATTTAAACCACCAAATGGAAATGATGCTAAGTTTGGACAGCTTTATATTGTTGACACTGAAAATGAGACTGAAAATCGAACAAACGCTTTGAGGTAATTATTTTTCTCTTCTTCCTTTTTGTTTTCTATTTGTTCACTGTGTCTATTTATCTTAAATGTTTGATCTCTTTATTTTCCAGCAAAGGGGGACAAACGAAAGCATATAAAAAGAATGATGGACTCAAGAAGGAAATCATTGACCTTCTGATAAAGATGCTAAATGAAACCAACCTTATGTAAAGAAGTTCAGATCAGCAAAAGATCGTTTTAAGCTGAATCCTGAAGACTGTTTTCATATGAGAATAGTTAGTGATAGAGCTAAGGATGGAAGAACATATGATACACCCACAGCAACAGAAGTTGCTGCGCTGATTCCTGGAGATTTTAATCTAGACATGGATAAAAGGGATATTGTTCTTCAACAAAAATCAGGAAAATTGCTAAGGATTGATGAAATACATGCTTCGTATCTTGCACTTCAGTATCCTCTTTTATTTGTATACGGAGAAGATGGTTTTAGACTTGGGATAAAGAAAGGTGTTACAAAAGCTACAGAAAAACTGAAAAAGAATACTATCAGCATGAGGCAGTTCTTTGCATTTCGTATGCATGAACGTAAGGAGGAGGCTCATACTATCCTAAATTCAAGAAGGTTGTTTCAGCAATTTGTTGTGGATGCCTACACAACTATAGAGTCCAATCGCCTACGGTATCTGAGGACTCATCAGACGACTTTGTGTTCTGATAGTTATGATTCTATCAAAGAGTCAGAAAGTTCTGGCAGGATCGATATGGCCGAGCAAGGATCTTCATTTCTATTACCAGCTACATTCACTGGTGGTCCTAGATATATGAAGAACAACTATCTTGACGCAATGACTATATGTAAGCATTTTGGATTTCCAGATCTTTTTATCACTTTTACATGCAATCCTAAATGGCCAGAGATCACAAGACATCTTCAGAGCCGGAAGTTAAAGGCAGAGGATAGATCAGACATTATTTGCAGGATGTTTAAAATGAAGCTGGATTCATTGATGGATGATTTAACCAAGAAGAATCTCCTTGGAAAAACTGTTTCATGTAAGTTAAATTTTTAGCTTTTTAGATCATACACATTTTGAGTTTAAATATTTACTATAACATAGTTTGTTGTTTTCTGTTTCAGCTATGTACACAATCGAGTTTCAGAAACGTGGTCTACCACATGCTCACATTCTGCTTTTTATGCATCCTACGACGAAGCTTCCCACAACAGATGATATTGACAAGATCATTTCAGCTGAGATTCCTAATCAACTTGAAGAACCAGAGCTCTATGATATCATTAAGGATATGATATCATTAAGGATATGATGATTCATGGACCATGTGGAGCTGCTAATACGAATTCTCCTTGTATGGAAAATGGGAAATGTTCGAAGTCTTACCCGAAATCCTTTGCTGATAAGACAACAATTAATAAAGAAGGATTTCCCATTTACCGGAGAAGAGAACATCCAGATCGTTATGTAGAAAAGAATGGGGTGAAATGTGACAACAGATTTGTTATTCCTTATAACAAGACACTATCTCTACGTTATCGAGCTCATATTAATGTAGAGTGGTGCAACCAAGCTGGTTCTATAAAGTACTTATTTAAGTACATTAATAAAGGAAGTGATCGTGTGACAGTAGTTGTGGAACTACCAGATCACATGGTTGCACATGAGCTTGGTATTCCGGAAAGAAGTGTCAACGAAAAAAAAAAGAATGAATTCAAGGATTTCTTTGATTGCAGGTATTTTTCGATTTTGTAACTTTACTAATGATTTTATTTGTATAAATATAACGATATTTGTTTTGTTTAATTTTTTGTTTTGTAGATATGTTTCTTCATGTGAAGGATCATGGAGGATTTTTAAGTTTCCCATTCATTATAGGTCTACTCCAGTTGAGAAGCTTACTTTCCATCTACCAGGAAAACAAACTATTATTTTCAAAGGAAAAGACAAGATGGACGCAGTGATCAGTCGTAAACTCATTGAGAATACAATGTTCTTAGCATGGTTTGAGTTGTGTAAAGTTGATGATCTGGCTAAAACCATCACCTATGCTAAGATTCCTAACTTCTTTACCTATTCAAAGAGCCAAAAGAAGTTCACGAGACGGAAACGTGGATTCAGTATCGGTAGAATCAACTATGCTCCACGTAATCAAGAAAAGCCTTATTACTTGCGTGTGCTGTTGAACATTGTCAAAGGCCCTACATGTTATGATGACATAAAAACATTTGAAGGTGTTGTTTACCAAAGCTATAAAGAAGCATGTTTTGCTAGAGGGCTGTTAGATGATGATCAAGAGTACATTGATGATATATTAAGGAGAAGCTATGAAAGCTCAGGAGCTGAGCTAAGGCAATTGTTTGTTATGATGCTCATGAACAATAGTTTATCTGTGCCCGAGACTGTTTGGGAGAAGACTTGGAAATGTCTTTCAGATGATATAGAGCATAATCGGAGGAAAATTTTCAATAGGCCAGGTTTGATATATTTTCAATAGTACTTTTCATACATAGTTTGGTTTCCGATTTTCACATGCAAAATTGTTTTTGTAGGACTCTTTTTAAGTGACGATGAGAAAAAAAAGTTTGCTTTACTGGAGATTGAAAAGATTTTGAGGCGTTGTGGGACTTCATTAGCAAAATTTGATTCTATGCCAAAGCTACCAAGGACATGTAGTCTTGATTCAAATGTGTTGATATTAGACGAGAGAAGCTATGATCATGAAACGTTGTTAGAAACTCTTCATAGAGATATTCCAAAGATGACTGATGAACAAAAGAAAATATACGATGAAATTCTAGCTGCTGTTAATGAAGAAAGAGGAGGAAGGTTTTTTGTGTCTGGATTTGGTGGCACTGGAAAAACTTTTCTCTGGAAATTACTATCTGCAGCTATTAGATCACGAGGAGATATTGTTCTTAATGTTGCATCAAGTGGGATTGCTTCTTTGTTGTTACAAGGTGGTAGGACTGCCCATTCAAGGTTTGGGATACCACTTAATCCAGATGAATTTTCTTCGTGTAATATGGCTCATGGAACAGATCAAGCTAATTTGGTGAAAGAGGCATCACTGATTATATGGGATGAAGCCCCCATGATGAGTAAGTATTGTTTTGAGGCATTGGACAGAAGTTTATCTGATATTATTGGGAGGCAAAGCGACAAGCCTTTTGGTGGAAAGGTTGTTGTTTTTGGAGGCGATTTCAGACAAGTGCTCCCAGTAATAAATGGAGGCAGTAGAGCTGCAATCGTTTTGGCGTCGATGAATTCTTCGTATCTGTGGGAACATTGTAAAGTGCTCAAACTAACTAAGAATATGAGATTATTTTCTGGTGGTTTGCCAGCAGAAGAGTCAAATGATCTTAAAGAATTCTCTGAGTGGATTTTAAAGGTTGGTGATGGTACACTTGGAGAGCCTAATGATGGTATAGCTGAGATCGATATTCCCTCTGAATTCCTAATTACTGATTCTAATGACCCTATAGAATCCATAAGTAAAGCAGTGTACGGAGAACCTTCTTCGTTAAAAGGAAACAAAGAACCGAAATTTTTCCAGGAGAGAGCTATTTTGTGTCCAACCAATGAGGATGTTAACATGATCAATGATTACATGTTGGATATGCTGGATGGTAATTTATTTTATATCTTTTAATGTGATTTATTTGAGAAGAAAGTCGTTTGATATATATTGTTAACATGTTTTCATTTTTTAGGTGAGGAACGGATTTATTTGAGTGCAGATAGTATTGATCCTACTGATAAAAAATCAGTTAATGATGAAGCACTTGGATCAGATTTTCTAAACAGTATTAAGGTGTCGGGATTACCAAATCATAGCCTTCGCCTGAAAGTTGGTTGTCCAGTGATGGTTCTCAGGAATATTGATCCTCCAGCAGGTTTAATGAATGGAACAAGGCTACAAATTACTCAACTGATGGATTTAATGGTTGCTGCTAAGATTATCATTGGATCTAATGTTGGGAAGACGGTATATATTCCTAGATTGTTGATAACACCATCTGATACAAGACTGCCTTTCAAAATGCGCCGAAGGCAATTGCCTTTATCTGTTGTTTTTGCTATAACAATAAACAAAAGTCAAGGACAATCTCTCTCAGAAGTTGGACTCTTCCTACCCAGACCTGTGTTTTCACACGGACAGCTCTACGTAGCTATTTCTAGGGTCACATCCAAGAAAGGATTGAAAATTTTGATTGTGGACAAAGATGGTAAACCTCAGAAAAAGACTGTGAATGTTGTTTTCAAAGAAGTTTTCAATAATCTATAAGCTAAGGAGACATAATTTGGTATGTGTTTTAGCTGCCCATCCTTAAATGTTTCTTACTAAATGCTAAGATCATATTTTTATTGTTTCTAAAACGTGGTGTGTTTTTTCAGATATATTCACTTCTAGGAGAGAGGAAGAATGTTGCTCATGGTACATGAATTTCTTCAAGCAGTTTTCTACTTATTTATGAATTCTATTTGTTTTTATTTAAATATCATTTTTCTACTTATTTCTATCTATGAAAATAGATAGAAAAGAAATTAATACAATTCAACCCAAATATGCAACCTACAATCTACTTAAAGACAAAACATTAATGATAAGACAATATGAATAGTTTACCTGCAGTTTTCATGATTTTGATTCTTGCACGGCCCATTAGACTTTCTTCAGTTACACGATCTGGTATAACTTTCCTGCAACAAAAAACAGTAAGTAGTTGTCTCATAGAAAAATACCCGTAAATGCCAAACTTCCTGTTCTATGCCTCTAACTATTATAAAACTAAAAAGCTGTCAAGATTTACCCTTTATGTTCCCAACATCGATGAACATATTTAATATATTTAACTGTTGTTCCGACGCAAGGGTTGCCGAACAGAGCGCAGATCATCTCAGCTTGACGGCGATAGATGCCATAGTGTAATGATCCTTGGCTTTCCCTGAACTCTCCTTATGCTCTTCCTGACCATTTGTTCAACCATGTCAAGTCTGATGATGATTGTTGAGAAGCAATGACCTGAAAAGCAGTCAAGAAAGTTTATTTAATTCATATGGGAGTTAATGAGAACTCATAGAAAAAGAACATGTCCACATATTATTGAATAAAATATAGAGAACTCATAAAAAAAGGAACATGGGACTGATCTCCATATACTATGTGTTTCCATTGTGAGCTTGAATAGATCTTTTTCCTATTTTTTTTAAAAAAAAGCTAATTAAATACGGTTTTCACCAGTAGATCATCTGTATCAATGATGTTCTGAGGCTGAGTGTTGGCCGAAGGAGGGGGCGGCGGAGAAGGTTCAGTCTCTTCAGATACAAGAACGACATCATCTGAAGTCAACACAACTTCATGTTCTTCATGATACGGTTCAGTCTCATCGGCAGGAAGTCCATCATCCGGCCTATAAGTTAGAAGCTGCATGTAGACAACTTCATTAGCACATAAAACTCAGAGAAAGAGTACATCAGGCCAAAATTATTGGATAACAAATATGCCAAAAGAGTTAGAAGCTGCATGTAGACAACTTCATTAGCATACCAGTGGTAATGGGACGTAGACAGCCCGCGGTGCTTCTTTAATATACTCTTCCATTGTTGTCAGAAAAGATTGTGGGGGCTGGAGACAACAAAAATAACTTACTGTATTGACTTACAGGTACAAGCAATAATTACCAATTTAATTTAGAAAAAAAGTTCATCTGGTACCTCTCTTAACACAGGAAACTGAAAATTCCTAGCGAGTTCCAATCCTTTACAGGCTTCATAAAAATCAGAAAGGCTACGAGCTATGTTTAAAATCCTAGCGAGTTCCAAGATTTGTTTAAAATCAAAAATCAAAGTTTGATCTACTGTACAAGCTATACGGTATTTATCGCAACTCATCGGATCACAAGCACTATGCATGTTACAAAGATTTGATAAACCAAACGAGGAATTACTTTTCCAAGAGAAGTAAATCAGGTACTAGAAAATTGATATTTTGTTTTCAGATTATAAGCAAATACTCATAAAAGAATAAAATAAAGTCACCTCTGTTTCCAGGTTTTGATCGGTTAGATCCAGTGATAGTTTCATATTTTGAAAGAGATATGTGTCAATGGTCAAGAAATCTTCTTCACAGTTGCGATGATTGTTTTTAGAGTTGGAGGATTGTAGTTAGGTTAAAGGGAAACTAGAAGGTTAGAGATAATGACCGACAATGGAGTTGTCAAAAGTGAAAAAAAATTGTTAGGTTTGGAACAGGTTACATATCTTCCCGGAAAAAAATCAGTTATTTATCAATTTGGGCTTAATAATATTGGGCTAAGTAGTTGACCCATTATACTTACAAATATATAGTATATTGATCTGTACAAACAAAAATATATAGAAAATACATGTTACATTTTAAAATAATTAATTTTATGAAAGCAAGTAAATTTTAATATTTTTATGTTCGAAAATTTTATATACACATTTGAATATATGTGATTATAATATATTCCATCGTTGAGGTAAATAAAAATTGTCAATGTAATTAAAAAAAAGAAAATTAACACACACGCAAACAAGTAAGTTGTAATATTTTTATGTTTGAAAAATTTATATACACATTTGAATTTATGTGATTATAATATATGCCATCATTTAAGTAAATAAAAATTGTCAATGTAATTAAAAAAAAATTAACACCCGCGCAAACAAGTAAATTGTAATATTTTTATGTTTAAAAAATTTATATACACATTTGAATATATGTGATTATAATATATTTCATCTTTGAAATAAATAAAAATTGTCAATATAAATAAAAATGAAAATTAACACCCGCGCGGTTGCGCGGGTCAAGATCTAGTAAGAGGTTAAATTAGTAACTCTATAAAATATGTACAAAATTAAAATATTAAACTTTAATATATAAAAAATATATTATATAAATAAATATAAAAAAAAATCCAAACGGTAATTTAACTTTAAAAAACGAATCATAACTTATTATATATTAAGTATAAAATAATTTTCAATTCTTATTTTTCATGCATATGTTAATTTATTTAATAATCAAATGAAAATTCAATAATATAAATATATAATAAGAAACGATTGAAATAATTGATATTAACAGGTAAACTATAAGATTATTGTGTTTGTAATATTTATATAAAAATTTAAATATATAACTAACGTCACTATGATGTAAATAAATATCTATATAAAAAATAAAAACAAAATCCGCGCAACCGCGTAGTAAAAATATAATATAAATTGAGAAGTCACCTATGTGATTTTTGCTAATGTGTCAGTCATAGGAGAGCTCTTCAACTAATTCTTTTAATTTGATTGGTTGATGATTTTTAATTTTTATTTTTTTTATTTATTTAATTCAGTTTAAAAAACTAAATCAAGAACTAACTTATATCAACAACCAAACAAATCATATTTACTAATAATGGTTATGAAATATCTATTTAAGGAAATTGTGTCAACAATGCTCGTATTTGTGTCACAAATAATCTTGTGTATTTAATAAAATAATTTTTTAAGATAATAGATATTTAAAAACCTTTCCCTTACTTATTTTATAGATAATAATAAAAAATAAAATTAGTGGTTAGTAATTTTATCACTTATGTATTATATAGATAATGATATAAAAAATTATATATATATATCGCTTATATATTAATATTGGAGCACTGGTAAAATGAAAACCTTAAGGAGCATACTTATGTGTCATACTTAGAGAGCTTTAGAGATTTTTTGTAATTGGACCGACTTTACTAGGAATACAAGCCGTGGAACATTAAATGAAGCACTAAATACTTTATTATAATGAACCAAAATCAAATATGAAAATAAATTAGGTTATAAAATTTTCCTTAGAGGTCAGGTCATTTAATGTATTAAAAACCGGTTTAATTGCAAATTATGTACTCATGGTTTTGATAATCTTCAACTATTATTGCCATTCATTTATTCTAACAATTTCCAGTTAAAATATTGAAACCGTTCATTTATTACATAAGTAGCTCATGGTTTTGATAATATTGAACTACAAAGCTTAATATATCTATCAAGTTCAAATGTTTAAATTAATATATTTTATTATATGATCATTTTCTATACATTTCGTTATATCCGTTAGAGTTTTTATTATATGTACATTTTAATACATTTTGAATATGGAATAATACAGTAAGATATTCTTGGGACAAAATATCAGGAGTACCATAGCCATTATGTAAGTTTTCATTAAATGTTAAATGACGACCTTAAGGAGAATCCTTACGTGTCAAGCTGAGAGAACTCATCAGCCATTTTTTTTAATTCGACTAACTTTAGAATATTAGAAGATGGCCACTGAATAGACCACTAAAACTTTATTATATAGAACCAAATTCGAATATGAAAATAAATAATCTTTTAATATTTTCCTTTGATATAGGTAATTGAATGTATTAAACACTTAAATACTGATTGTATACTCATAGTTTAGATAATATTCAACTACAAAGCTTAATATATCCATCAAGCTCAAACGCTTAAAATAATTAATTTTATTATATGACCATTTTGTATACATTACATTATATTCGTTAGAGTTTTTATTATATGAACATTTTCTATACATTTTGAGTCACGAGCATTACATTAAGCTATTCTTCGAAAAGTATCAGGGATACCATAACTATTGAGTAATTGTTCGTTAAACATTTAATTTATTTAAGGAAGTCGTGTTACTTTTAGCCGAGTGGTCTATAAATTAAGTGAAGTAAAAAAAAGTTTATTTCATTTTAAATAATATATAA
The DNA here is from genome assembly GCA_905132885.1 of Moricandia moricandioides. Lineage (NCBI taxonomy): Eukaryota > Viridiplantae > Streptophyta > Magnoliopsida > Brassicales > Brassicaceae > Moricandia > Moricandia moricandioides. The sequence goes on from CAJHQQ010000153.1 coordinate 245,821, forward strand.
AAAAATGATAATTTTTTTTATTAATTTTATTTTGTAAGTGAACTTGAACAAAACTAAAAAACAACTCGATTAAAACCGAACCGAGCACAAAAAATGAAAAAAAAATAGACAGAAAACAAACGAACATAAACCAAACCAGATCAATGTAAGTTGATTTTGATTAAAGTTTTTGTTGACCCAAAAAATCAAACCGAACCTAAACCAAACCTGTAATTAAACCGAAATGCACACTCAAATGTCATTACTTAGAAATAAGGTTAGGAAGATTGATATATCAAGATATTTAATCAATTACTACTGTCAATATTTGCTAGATTATGTTACTATATAATCTACATTAATTGCTAGATTGTATTTAAAGATGTCATATATATCATACGCTTAGATGGTAAGTATAAAATATATGTTCCTAATTGACGAATGCTAGACCTAAATACCAAGTATTGTTCTTCTAAATCTTATATAAGAAGGGTGGCCTACTATGCTTTATTCAATCGCGCCGATTATCAACTAGTTCTACATTATTTGTATACACATGAACATTTATATGCGTTTATGAGTTCATCAAATATTATCCGTTATGTTTGGTAGTGTAATTCTTAATCCACATACATCTTTACATTTTCTATATTTTCTAAAAATAACATAGATTAAATTTCATATGGTTTAGTAAAATATATTTATAAATCTTAAAGGATCAAATTAAATATAATTTAAAATTTATATGACTTTGGCCTAAATTGTAAGTTAATTTGGAATAATATGTGCAATCCTATATACTCAAAATGAATAACTGAACCAATTCTAATAACTACTTGAAATCGAACATTTGACTAAAATAAATATAACAATATTTAACACATGACATGTTTGTGAATATTTTTATAGGAAATTGGTAAGAATATCATAAGTTAAGTATCACTAGGCAAGAATACCTTAAATCAAAAATATATTAACATTTGAGTTTACACTTTAGTGATTATTGTTTTGGATTTAGTGTTGAAGGGGTGGAGTTGAGTTTCTAAATGTTTTATAAATATTTTAAAAAAAAATTAGTCTATTTTCATCATAATTCAAAAGTATTTTTAAAAATTATAATTCATTAAAGGTAAATTTGCGAAGTGGTATCAAATTTGTAGTAATAATTGCAATTCCCCTTTGTTTATCCTTATGGACACATGAAAATTACCTAATGATCACCACAATTTTAGGTTTTTGATGAAAAGACCAATTCTATTATTTTAAAGAGAAAATGATACTTAACTGTTTGGCGTGAAAATTTTATTATTTATTGTTGGCTGCTTGACTAGTTGACTTTATTCGGAATTTTTCCAAGTCGGCTGCTTGACTAACTGATTCCACTGGAAATTCCAAATTGGGTGCTTGACTTGTCGAGTCCACTCAGATCTACTTGTCTTATATTAATGGAAGTGGTAACGACGTTGATGAGGAAGTGTTTAAAATACGGACAACAAAATCTATAGTTAAAAATAAATGTTTTAATGATCAGACGTTGAGTTATATATAGATGTTATCCTATTCACTTTGTTATATCTAAATACTACAGGCGTTTATTTTATTGTTGTTAACTATTATTATGTTTGAATGATATAATTATGTAGTCTATTTTTATTTATTAAAAATATTTTTGTGTTTTTATTGTGTTATGTACTAATGATATATTAATATATTTTATGTTTATTTTTCAATAATGTGTTGTTATGCATTTAGTTGTTAGTGGTGAAGTGAGCCTCTAGTGTAAAGTATATTGAATTACTCCCTCTGTTTCATTATAAGTGTCACTTTAGGTTTTTGCACACGGATTAATAAAAAAATTAATTTTACATATTTTCTATATAAAAACACAATTACCTATACACCTAACCATATTTCAACCAATAGAAAAATAAACTGCAGCACAAAATTAATAAATTTTGCATCGAAAGTCGAAAACGACACTTATTTTGTAACAAATTTTTTTATCTAAAACGACACTTAATATGAAACGGAGGGAGTATTAAATTTTTGCATTTGTTTATTCTAAGATTAACGGTTTCAGCATCAAAATTGTATTTTATCTTTTCATATTTTTGAACATTATTCTTTTAAAATGTTTTGCCCTCTCTCCATATTTTGACATTGGGTCGTCACCATCTATATATTTCGTTTACCTTTCCAGTGTGCGGTACTTCTCACCATCACTGGAAAAAGATTCACGATTTATGCTCTTGTTCTTCATCGCCTTCTTATCATGTGAGATTATATAGTATTTGTTGTAGATCATGTTTATGAGTTCTCAATTGTGCGTTTGTTTCTCACGGAGTTATAGGCTCTTCCGGTCAATATTGGTTGCTCCTCTTCTTCCTTAAATTTCGTCTGATGTTAGAAACTGCATCTCCTTGGGTTGGGTTAGAGTTTAGTCGTCTTTGATGTTGTTTTCCTCGTCGTTGGCTTGTCGTTGATAGTCCATGCTCATCTTGGTTTTCAAGATCTTGTTTTTGGTGATTTGACTTCTATGTTGTCTTTATAGCTTGAGGACGACTCTGCGGTTTGCTATTTTTTTGTTTACCCTTCCCTCTCTTTTCTCTCATCTCGTTGCAGCTTTCACCGCTTATCGTGTTTTTGGTGGCTCTCCCTTTCGCCATGTTTGCCACTCAAGGTTAGGAAAGTGTTTTCCTCTAAATATGCTTTGTGGACTTGGAAGGTTGTTTCTGGTCTCAAGCTTGGGCTCTCGTTTCTCGGTGGTTGGCTTTCATTCTCCCTCGCCCATGTTGTTTCTCTTCTTCCCCTGCGAGTTAATCTTTTGAAGCTTTGGTCCCTTCTATCCAGAGCTTTGTAGTTTTTCGCTGGCATGTCGTCTTGTCTGTGCTTATTTAGTTTGTGAGGTGCTTCTTACTTCTTAGCCGGTGGTTGTACTTTCTATATTTTAGGTATGTCTCTTCCTACTTCATGGTGACTTTGGCCTTGCGGTGATTATGCTTCCTCTGATTCACCTTCTTGGTTCTTTGTGTTGGTGCTTGATAACACTCCTTTGGGTTCAGGGGCTGCTTTGTCTTAGATTTTATCTTTCTACCCTTTTTTACTTCTTCTTGTTTTGTCAAGACACTTTATGGCGAAGTGAGGTACGTTAGTCTTCGTTTTTGATCTCCTTTCAGTTTTGGATTTTTATTAAGTTAGTGTTACTATGACATTTTGCTTTTCTCTGTAATTTTGGAGGTTTTAGCTTTAGATTTTATGTTGTGTTCTAGTTTTTTTTTTAATTTAGTTATTTTCTGACTTTTAATATTAAAATAAATATATAATTTGTAAGTGAAATAATAGAAAATAGTAAAATAAAATAAAATAGTGAAAGTGTATATTATTTTTAGTTGTGAATAAATGAAAGATTTAAAATATAATTATATTATTTTACTTATTCTTTATTCATCTTAGTGACTAATAAAATAGATTATAAACTTCATTTGATGATGATTAACGTGAAAAGGATTATATATTGCACAATTAGAATTTGATGAACCAAAATACAATAATCAAAAAGAAGTACCTAAAAATATAAAAAGAAAAAACATGAGGATACGTATCAGCAAACACTCCTTTCACATGATATAAAAAGAGGAAAAATCTACTTTATATATATATATATATATATATATATATATATATATATATATATATATATATATATATATATATATATATATATATATAGATAGATTCAGCAGTTTCTTTAATTATCAACTAAGTTATTTGCAGAATATATATATATATATATAAAGGAGACTATCTAAAGGATACTGTCATATAAAAAATGCATTTAAATTGACAAAGTAAATAGTTTGATTATTTAACCTAATTTATAATTCACATCCCATGCAGAAATCTTATATAAACACAATAAATCTCACATATCATTTTCAATTATAAAATTTAGTTGAAAATGACTTAGAAGATTTAATATATATTTTCTTTTGTATCCACATCTAACTCATAAAACTAAAACTGGCTCTGAAACCATGTTAAATGTGGTATGAACGCTTTTTTTTTGAATTCACATCAGCTTGTAGCCGAGCAATTTACACAAGAGGATAAATCTGCTACTTTCTTAAACATAGGAGATAAGATTGTATCAAATATTGACTCTAGATTCTCATCTCGATAATATGAAATCATATAAACTTATTCTAATATGAGACGGTTTAAAGTGATAGATTAACTCATTTAACAAGAAAAAAGTGCGTAAAATCTAAAAGCCACTGAGAGGCAGATTAATTAACATATTGTCTTTTCTTTCAACAATAATTTAATTTAATTTTATCAACTATATATTATAATAATTTATAAAAATCGATTAACATAGTCTATATATTCTATTAAATTTAAAATTTTCAGTTCAGACTAATCCACTTATTAAATTTATGAATAGCACATTATTTTAAAAAATATATTAATAAAAATTTCATAAAAAGAAAAATTTAAAATATAATTAATAAGTTTAAAATAAACTATATGCAAACTATATAAATACAGAAATCTTTTTTCATATTTTAAAGATATTTCAAAATTTAATTATTTCAAATTAAGAAGTTTTTGTACCAAATGTTGCAAGCTTAGATGAATATTTATCAACAGCTGATGACAAAGTAAAGATGTATAAAATATAAATCAACATATACTAATAATGTTGAACGAGGCAAAAAACAATACATTTAAATTGTTACATAATATATAGCAACAATTTGTAAATAATATATTTGATCATTGTACCATATATATGTACTAAATATAGATAATAATAAATTAAAAAAAATTATGATCAGATTATCAGACTTATTTATATTATTTAAATATTTTTATTTCATTTTCCAATACTTTTATGAAGATATATATATATATATATATATATATATTATATGTATATAACCAAATAAATTTTCTCTTAAATCTATTATATTGTTTAATATAATATTTATAATATATTATTTATCTTTCGTTGAGTTTGTTTGTCGATGACAATTTTTTTAATATTTTTAAAATATACATTTTATTGGTTATTAAAGAAATGTTTTTGAATTAAATATATATATATAGAGAGAATTTATATATTTTAGGTTTAGAAATATATTCCTTTTTGTTATTATGTGATTTTGGAAAACATAATAATATAATAAAAATAAGAAATAAAAAAACGTAATTTTCAGTTTTACATATAGCTAAAATAATTGGTCATTCTAAAAATTAATCTAAAAGTGAACGTCAAAATTTATTTGATATTTTTATTTTCTTTTTAGACTATTTGGTTTAAGAAAAAATTAGAAACTAAAACATAAATAATTTTGAAATATAATTAAATATTTTTATTAATAATATTATGCAAAATACTTTTTGTTTATTAATAAATTAATTGGAATTAATTATTCAAAGATTTAGCGTAAATAGACAAATATTAAACTGAATTTTCAAATAATATTTATATTTTAAAAATTAATCTAATATAATTTTAGAAATGACTTCATACTACATTCTTTTTGGGCGTTGAAAACCTCTCTCCAAATCCGATCACAACCAACAGTGGGAACCTAACTCTCTCGCCCGCACTCACTGGTTACGACTAACTTGGTCACATCTCTTTTTTTTTTCCTTTGATAAAGGGCATAACTTGGTCACATCTCCTACTAAATTTTGATCTTTTTTAAAAAAAAAAATAATCAGCTCAAATCGCGTATTTTTTTTTACATAGTTCAAACTCCATAGAAATACTTATGTCTTCATTTAAATTTCACGATAAGGCCTTCATTTAGAAATTACGTTGCATATTTGTTAGACGGTTTCAACAATCTTTTCCAACGTTATGTTCTAACACCATGAGTATTGCGTACCAAGATTGATCTACCGCACAAGTCTTCAATTACCAATATTGAAGGGTCATGTTAAGATTCATGGAGATTACAATAAGAAATTGTAAATCATATCTTTATAAATAACACTAGCATATATTTATTCATACTTTATAATACTCTCTTTCTCAATTCAGTACAAGTAAAATATTTGTTACACCATAAAAACAACATATAGATTATTAACTATTTATAACTCAACGAGAACTCAAATCCGTGAAGATAATGCTCATGGACATTGAACCATCTTCAGATTGAGAATAACTCTCTGTAAAAGCAGGAGCCTTAGGTGATGGAATGGTGATGGTCTCACTGCCAAGCCAAACCATGACAGAGCTCATGGTTGGTCTCTTTGTTGCATCCTCTTGAACACACAACAAGCCAGTCTGGATCAACTTTATGATCTGGACACGCGGATTTTGTACCAATAAAGGATCAATTATAACCTCAGGCTTTTCTTCAGACCATCTCTTCCATGCCTGAACCAAAATAGAAGTTATATTCTTACTTTCTACATAGGATTGAAGATACATGAAGACATAAAGAAACTTACAAAAGCTGCAATTCCTTCTCCAAAGCTATTATTTCTTTGACCACTTATCATTTCTAGAAGCACAACACCAAAGCTATATACATCAGATTTAGCTGAGATTTGCCCGTGATTCAGGTATTCGGGAGCCATATATCCACTGCATTTATGCAACTAATAATGTTAGTTGATGGTGAATATATTTATATTGTCTTCAAAGTTGGTTGATATGTTTTTACCGGGTTCCAGCTATTCGTTTTGTTTCAGCTCGAGTCTCATCAGTGTCAAACAGCCTCGCTGTCCCAAAATCTGCAACTTTTGGGTTCATCTCTGCATCAAGAAGGATGTTGCTTGCCTTCAAGTCTCGGTGAATAATCTTCAGCTGAGAATCTTCATGGAGATAAACAAGACCTCGAACAATGCCTTCTATAATTTTAAGCCTCACTTCCCATATAAGAAGTGAACGCTCTCTTCATCTATAGATATGAAAGAAACATTTTTTATTGCTAAGAGTCTATAAAAAGAAACATCTCTCACAAAGCCGGTCCTATCCAAAAAAAAAAAAAAATATTTAAATATTTTATTTTGAATTCTATTATAATTTCATATATTATAAATTTTTATATTTATGAAATTATTTTGCTACTATTACACATTTTCCAAAACTAGTGTATTTTATGTTAAAGGTTATATAAATTATAAATTAACATAAAAGTTTTTAAAAAGTAATTTTTTTTTGTCGGCTACCCATCGAAAGTTAGATCAAGTGTTGGTCAAACGAATCGATTCTCCGAGGAGCACCTTCGTATGTCCGTGTCTGATCTATATGGGAGAAATTATGGCTTCTGTATAATATAGAGTTCCATTAGGATTTTCTGGAAGTTATTTGATAAGTTATTTCACACACTTTGCTTATGTTTTTATACAATCACTTTCACTAAAAATGTGACATGACATACTTAAAATGATGACATGGTTTATGGTTACTATATGGACAATGACATTTAATGATGATTTATATTTCGGTAAACTTTTAGAATATGGTAATAACTTATACATTATCATTAAAGTAATATTTTTCAAATATGAAATTAACTAATATAATTCTAAACTTAACTCTATTTTTGATAATTATACAATTTCATTACTAAAAATATAATCAAAATTTTATATATTTTTTAAAAATTAATCATAATACCATTTCTTTCCATTTTGATATATACAAATTTAGAATATTGTTTAGTTCTATTTTTTTGATAATTATACAATTTGTATAGTAAGTTTTAATTTTATACAATTTAGTTTAATATATTTTAACCAAAAGAAAAAAATTTATATTTAAATAATAATTTTAAATATATATGTATCTATTCTTAAATATAATTTAAAATAAACAAAACTGATTACTTTATCTTAATTTTCTGTTTAATTAAATTAAAATTTATACTAAAATATTGGTAAAAAAATAAAATCTAAAGTATTAAGAACATTTTATTTTTAAGTATAATTTAAATTTAAAATTTTATTGATGCATATAATGCTTGAAAACAACTAATAATTGATATAAATGGATTTTAATTTGGTTCGGGTTTTTTGAAGTATTACCGAAGATAAAGCGGTCAAGACTTGAGTGCGGAACAAACTCATAGACAAGAATCTCTTCATCTCCTTCATTACAGAAACCAAGAAGCTTAACAAGATTCTTATGCTGGAGTCTTGTCAAGAGTGAAACTTCATTCTTAAACTCTATTTCTCCTTCTGAACCTCTGGTCAGTCTCTTCACCGCTATCTCTTTCCCGTTAAGTAGCCTCCCCTGAAACAAACCGGTACGTTTTCAAGATTTGTTTCTCATCCAAGACCAAGATCTCAAAAATACTATTAGGAAAAAAACGTTATTAATACCTTATAGACGGTTCCAAATCCACCTTGCCCAAGCTTATTCTCAGGCGAAAAGTCAGCCGTTGCCGATAAGATCATACCAAGATCGTACCGTAACATAAATTGACCATCTGAATCAGAGTATTCTGCACCACCAACTAAAATGAAAATATATAAGTCATCAGGAAGGTTGACTGAAGCAAGAAACAAGGTGCACTTACCATTTAATCCGTTGTTTATTTTTCTCCTCCAAGCATTGACTTTGTAGAAACCAATAAATACCAAAACATTAATAAAAGTAAGAACCACAGCTATCGTGATAATTACCCATAGCATGCTTCTTCCTGAAAATTTAAAACACCTTGTTAGTCTAAGAGCTTCTCCATCGGTAATATGAGGACAAGTTTTTCATCAAAAAAAAAAATTAAAATAAATAAGAAATAAGAGAGAGAAACGCAAAAAAGTTTTCAAAAAAGATGTTCTTAACTTCGGCTTAGACACGGTTCTTAACTTTTTTTTAGTTTTTAACTAAGAAAAATTAATAATCATCTCTTAAATAAGAGATATAATAGACGTTTGTTACCCGAAAAATGTAAAAAAAAATCAAATCATAAATTAAAAACTCCAACTAAAAGACCGGAGTTGATCATGCTCTAGGTTGTGAACTTATAGGACCACCTGTCATTCTTTCAATAGTAAATTTTTATGAGAAATAAATTGATTTAAATAAATAATTAACATGCATTAAAATAACAAATTTCAGTGCTGAAAACTCCAAATGAACATCCCTACCGTTGGTGATGCTTTGAGAACCTCTTTAAGAGCACCCTTATCGGTTGGGTGTCTCACTTAAAGTTATTAATTCAGAAATATTAATATTTAATTAGAATTGAACCAATACATTAAAATTTTTATATATTTTTAAAGTATTAACCACTAGAAAACAAACAACTGGTGATAGAGGTTGTGAAAGGTATTTGAAAAGTTTTTCTGCAATATACTTTTGACTCTTTACCCTATTTTCTTTTATTTTTTAATACTAGATACTTAAAGCAATCTCAATGAAAGTTTCTCATATTAGATTTCTAAAAACACATATATGTGTATATATATATAAATATTAATATTCAATTATGTAGTTCTCAACTTTATAAGAAACTCAACCGAAAATATATATTTAAAATACTTTAAGATACTTTTGGTTGATTATTCTCCCGTAAAGTTGAGAACTTCATAATTAAATACTAATATTTATATATATATATATATATATATATATATATATATATATATATATATATATATATATATATATATATATATATATATATATATGCCATACACATAGATGCCAAGGTGAGAAACTTCCATTGGAAGTATTCTTAATAGGTATGTGCTATCGGAGGGGCTTTTATGTAATGATGTAACTCATTTGTTTTACCTTTCTTATTAGAGCTCTCCTTTTCCTCAGCCAGAGGTCGAGGAAGTGCAGGAACTCTTGTAACATTAACAAAAGCACCATGGAAAATATATAGATCCCATCTGAAAAAACAGCTCGGAAAACTAACCATGCCCCCTGTCCTTCCACGAAACTGTTCTCTAAAGTATTTCAGACAAGCTCCCAAACATTGCTTGCAACCTTGGGAAGTTATGTCGGGTGTGCATTGCATCAGCATGTAAACATCCGGAAACGCTGTGAACTCGGCGTATGAGGCACTATAGTACTTATGTGCCGAGGAGGTATTAGCTTTTGTGGCAGCCTCGAGGGTCCTATTAACCGTGTATTCCCATTGTAGCAAGAAAAGGGTCAAGTTCACAGATGGCCCGACATGATCTGGACTTGGCCCTGTAACAGGAGGACTAACCTCGAGGTTCCCAAAAGAGTGGTTTGAGGAACGTACGAGACAAGAAACACGGTCTTCATCGTCACTGCCCCAAACGAACGAGTCCTTGGTGTTTGCACAACCGTTTTGTGTTTCCACGGCCAAGCTGTCAACACAATTGGAACAAGCGTTTGGCTCGTAGCCTCTTGCGCAGAGGCCAAGAACGTAAACCTTGTTTGGATATTGTCCGAGTGAAGCGTTGTAGACTCCACCGTTAGTGACGACTTTATTAGCAAGAGTAGAGAAGAGGTCACGCCGATTCTGAGAGTAGCTGCTGTTGGTGGCTAAGCTTCCATAACACGTGGCGCCATTAACACCTTCGAAGGTTTGAAGGAGAAAAAGAAGAGATGAAGCGAGGATGATCATCAAAGATGGGAGTTTCCCCATTTTTTTTTATGTAAGATAGCAAATGTTTTTCTTTTCTTTTCTAGTACTTCTTCGAGGGTTAGAACACTGTTATATTTATAAGGGTCTTTCTTTATTGAGAAATAAATATCCTCAAATATCTCTAAAACAATATTTTCTAAGAAATAGCACATAAAGCAAAAAATTCCAAATAGCGTTTTTTAAAAGTTAAAAAGACTTTTTATATAAATTTGAATTTAGTATTTATTGACTATGATTTAGATTTAGTATCACGTACGTGAGATTTTCTAAGTTTTCTTTTTGTTTCACAAAGAATTATTTTAATACTTTTAATGTATATTCCCTCTGTTTTTAAATAATACATGTTTTAACACTTTTTACTTGTTTCTAAAAGATCAATGTTTTAGATTTTCTATGTACTTTTAATAATGAATTGTAAATTTTCAAGAAATATTAATTGACAATTTTGAAATTATTAAATCGCTATTGGTTGAAGTTTATGGAAAACTGTTATATTTTAAAAAATTACTAGATTTTCACCCCTCCCCCCTTTCAAATGACGGATATATATTTTGTTTTAAATTTTTAAATTAATAAATTTTTATATTTTTATTTTTGTATAATTATATTTTGTTTAATCATTTATAAATAATATAAAAAAATTAATGTTTTTAATATAAAAGAGTAATACATGACTTATAATTAGTTGAACCAAACATTTATCAATAGGTCATGATTCTGTTTAATAGAATAGATGCATTGATAGCTAAATATTAATTTTTTCTTAATATATGTGAAAATTTTAAAATATGTAATATTTAGAAACAGATGGAGTATTTAATAATCGATGTTAATGAACTGTATACTTTTAAGCAACATTAATTGAAAATATTCAAATTAATTAAATCTTATTGGTTGGTGGTTATTAGAAAATGCATAATGAAAATAAATAATATATATAATTAACCATAAACATTAATTTTGTTTTTAATAAGCATAAAAACTCTAGAAAGTCCTACTTTCAGATGGAGTATTTACGGGTTGAGATTAAAATGAGGTTTTGTGTTTGGAACTATTTAATCATTTTTTATTTTAATAAATGTTATTTTGAAGCTTCCTATGAGATGCTACTTTTATAATAAATTTCAAATATGTGATATTATGGAGATTTTCCCTTATTTATTCCATGGTAGAGCTGAAAGCATGTGTTGATTATTAAAACAGAACGGATATATCTTGTGGGCACCAACACTTGAAAAGTCTTTCGTGGATATCAATAACTGAAACTTGAACGTCATGCCAAATATTATCTGATATTTTGTTTTTAAAAAAAATAGTTTTTTTTGTCTAAATGTGCAAAATATATTGACTTAATAATAAGTAAACGTTTTGGTCAACTCCTTTTATGCCAATTGCCAATTTGCTGGATTTTGTGTGGTAGTCTTTCCACCACGTCGATGTTCGTTTTTCTGTATCCACAGTAAACAAAACGTTCATGTTATTAATTTTCTATTAAAAATAGTTATTGAAATGAATTTTAATGTATATATTTAGGCAGGATGAATTTGAAGATGGGTAAATCTCTCAAATAGCTATTTTTAAAGTTTTTGTCACAAAAATAGACAATGAGAGAAAAAATGACCAAAATATATCTTTATTTTAAAATTTTTAATATTTTTTAAATTTTTTAATTTTTAAACATTAACTCCAAAACACTCACCACATAGCTCTAAACCCTAAGTTTAGATTAGTTAACCCAATGATATAAATATATATTTACATCCTTTAATAAAGTTCATTTTGGTCATTTTTCTCCTTAAGTGCTATTTTTTGGACAAATTTTTTTTTAGATCTATTTTGATCTTTATCTCTTTGAGCTCTTTGAAAATTCATATTATATTTTGGAGGGACTATAGGTTCAATTACGTGTATTATGTAATTGGCAATAGGGGGAAGTGCACACACTATTTTTTACTGTATTATAGACAAAAAAATTTAAAGTTATACAAAATTTTAGACAAAGTTCATTTTTGCACTCATTGTTTTTTGCCCCCTAGTTTCATGAATTTATGATTTTGTTTTTCTATTTATATATTTTCATTAAAATATGCCCTCCGTAATAATATTTTCTAGATTCCCCCTGGTTTAAATTGTAGCTTTGGTACACCATATTATTTGGTTCGTTAGCTTCTATTCTAGAATGTTGTGAAATAGCTGTTGTGTGATTGTATCCAAGGATTCTATTTGCTTTAAATTTGTCGCATTACCAGTAGAAAAGAGTGTGTTGCCTTCACACAAAGCTGTTCGTCAAATTAGAAAAGCAAAACCTAAAAAGAATTTCAATACAAGAAGCAGTAGCGTAAACATTGTGTGGAATACAAGTACACACAAGTAGATTTACAGAATGCTAGTTGATACGGAAGGTGTTCTGCTTGGTTATTTCCAAGGTGTTGTGGAGCATTGGAGTCTTTGTAAGAAGATCCAAGAAGAGGAAAAAGGCAATGTGGGCTTCGAGTTCATAAGAGAACTCACATGGACTTTGTTTAGAATGGACTTTGTTTAGAAGAGAAGCCCAACTTCATGAAGAGTCTTGAAGATTAATGGGTTTGAGGAACTTAGGTTTACTCGGTTGGAGTATAAATAGAATAAGGACGTGACATGAAGACTCATGCGCCTAGGATTCTATTGAAAGATGCACATGGATATGTGTCGTGTCGTCCCACCAGAAAGATGTTAGTTTTGTTGGTGGCTGGTATAGAGAACTATAATCGTCGGAAAAGATAATGAGTAATAGTTGCTCTAATCATTGTAATTTTAAATAATAGTGGTGGATGTCATATAGCAATTGTAGGTTGTGTCTTTTTCTAATGAATGAGTTCTGGATGTGGATCCGAGGATGTAGGAAGCGAACCCTGTCGACAAATCTTTGTGTTATTTCTATAATGCACTTACAAACTCTATAAGAACCTATAGATTAGCCACGAATCTGAATTTTCAGTTTCTAGAACTTAGGATTGTATCTATTCATACTTTTGGATACTCTCTTTCTCAATTCAATAAAATTAGAACATTTGGTACAATCTGTAACTCAACGACAACTCAACTCCGTGTAGACATTGCTCATTGACGTTGTACCATCTTCAGATTGGGACTGACTCACTGTGAAAGCAGGAGCCTTAGGTAAAGGGATGGTTATGGCCTCACTGCCCAGCCAAACTATTACAGTGCTCATGGTTGGTCTCTTTGTTGGATTCTGTTGAGCACACAACAGACCAGTCTGGATCAACTTAATGATCTCGTTACTCGGCTTCTCTACCAATAAAGGATCAATTATGATCTCAGGCCTTCCTTCAACCCATCTCTTCCATGCCTGAACCAAAAGGAAAAATATATATTTTCTAACTTTAGGATACTAGAGGAAGTACCAGGCAGACTAATATGAGAAGAAACTTACAAAAGCTGCAATTCCTTCTCCCACAAAGCTATTATTTCTTCGACCACTTATCATCTCTAGAAGCACAATTCCGAAGCTATAAACGTCAGATTTAGCTGAGATTTGCCCATGATTCAGGTATTCAGGAGCCATATATCCACTACATATATGCAACTAATAAGTTAATTGATGGTGAGAATATTTATGTGTCTTCAAAATTGATTGATATGATTTTACCGTGTTCCAGCTATTCGTTTTGTTTCAGCTCGAGTCTCATCGGTGTCGAACAGTCTCGCTGTCCCAAAATCTGCAACTTTAGGGTTCATCCCTTCATCTAAAAGGATGTTGCTTGCCTTCACGTCTCGGTGAATAATCTTTAGCTGAGAATCTTCATGGAGGTAAACAAGACCTCGAGCTATGCCTTCTATAATTTTAAACCTCACTTCCCATGTAAGAAGCGGTCGCTTCTCTTCATCTGCATAAAAACATTTTTATTGCTAAGAGTTTCTAAAAACTATCAAGAATGCAGCTGTCTTTCAAAAACTTACCAAATATAAAGCGGTCAAGACTTGAGTTAGGGACAAACTCATAGACAAGAATCTCTTCATCTCCTTCATTACAGAAACCAAGTAGCTTAACAAGATTCTTATGCTGGAGTCTTGTCAAGAGTGAAACCTCATTCTTAAATTCTGTACCTCCTTCTGAACCTCTGGCTAATCTCTTCACAGCTATCTCGTTCCCGTTTAGCAATATCCCCTGAAACCGTTTTTTCAAGATTTGTTACTCATCCAAGACCTATATCTCAATATTACTAGAAGGACAAAAGTGTTATTACTACCTTATAGACTGTACCAAATCCACCTTGGCCAAGCTTATTTTCAGGCGAAAAGTCACCGGTTGCCTTTAAGATCATACTAAGATCAAACCGTAACATAAAATGACCATCCGAACCTGAGTATTCTACACTACAACCTAAAACAAACAAAAATAAAAAGAAATAAGTCGTACTCTCTACAATATAAGGTTGACTGAAGCAAGAAACAAGGTGCACTTACCATTTAATCCGTTGTTTAATTTTCTCTTCCGAGCATATACTTTGAAGAAACCAATAAATACCAAAAGGTTAATGAAAGTAAGAACCACAATTAGCGTGGTAGTTCTCCTATGCATGCTTCTTCCTGAAAATTTTAAACCCCTTGTTATCAGTCTTAGAACTTCTTTATCATACTTACAAAATTTTGGCAATGCTCAAACTCTTTTTTTTTTTTAACGAATAGTAAATTGTGGGTCGAGAGGCCCGGCCCGTACATCTCCCTAGAGGGAAGTCCAAGTTAACTCTCATTAGGAAATTCTCAAACTCATTTGCTTTTACCTTTCTTTTCCTGAGCCTGAGGTGGAGGAAGTGCAGGAACTCTTGTAACATTAACAAAACCACCTTGGAAAGGATATAGATCCCACCTGAATAAACAGCTCGGAAAACTAGCCATGCCCCCAGTTTTCCCGCGAAACTGTTCTCTAAAGTATCCCACACAACCTCCTAAACATTGTTTGCAATCTTGGGAAGTTATGTCGGGTGTGCATTGCATCATCATGTAAACATTCTCATGAAACTCTGTGAACTCGGCGTGTACGGCACTATAGTACTTATGTACATAGGAAGTATCAGCTTTTGTAGCAGCCTCGAGGGTCTTATTAACAGTTGATTCCCACTGTTGCATGAAAAGTGTCATGTTTATAGATTGCGCGAAATGATTTAGACTTGCCTCTATAACGGGAGGACCAAGCTCAAGGTTCCCAAAAGAGTGGTTTGAGGAACGGACAAGACAAGTAACACGGTTTCCATCGTCACTTCCCCAAATGAACGAACCCATGATGCTTCCACAAGTGGTTTGCGTTTCCAGAGCCAATTTTTCAACACAGCTGGAACAAGCTTTTAGCTCGTAGCCTCTTCCACAGAGGCCAAGAACGTAAACCTTGTTGAGATATTGGCCAAGAGAAGCGTTGTAGAATCCACCGTTAGTGACGACTTGATTAGAAAGAGTAGAGAAGAGATCACGACGATTCTGAGCGTAGCTGCCGTTGCTGTTGGAGCTTCCATAACACTTGGCGCCATTAACAACTTCGAGGAGAAAGAGAAGAGAAGAAGCGAGGATGATGATCATCAAAGCAGGGAAACTCTCCATATTTTTTGTGTAAGATAGCAAATGTTTTTTTTTGTTATCTTACCAAAAAAAATTAGAAACTAATTTTTCTAAATATTTAGAAACTGAATTTCACCCCTCTAACACTAAGGACCTGACTGATGTAACCGCAGCAGTTGCGTTTGCGACTGCGGGTGTTTGCAGATGCGGGCGGTTGCGGTTTTATGTGTTATTAAGATATTTGAACGACTGGTAAAGCGGTTAAAAATTGTTACGTTTGCGGGATATTTATGACTGGTTAACTACTAAATGCAGCCGTGGCTAGATAATAAATTAACAATATTTATATTTGATATAATTATAATAATATTAAAAATCATATTATTATAATAAATATAAAAATACTATTTATAAAATTATACTATTAAATTATTTTAAAATTATAGAAATATTTTTCTTCAAAGTTTTATAATATAAATTACAATATAATGTATATATTTTGGTATTTTATTATTTAATTTAAATTTTTAATTGATTATTTTTATTTTTTTATTATTAGTTTTTTTGAAAAAAAAAATATTTACCCTCCCGCAACCGCAAACGCTAGCTGGAACCAGCTTTTGAATTTTAGAGGTTTATAGCGGTTTGAAGCGATTTATTGCGTTTTGTATGATTGTTACAAAACGCCAACAACCGCTACCAACCGCAAAAGCTGCGTTTGCGGGAAAACTAGTCAACCCCTAAATCATAAACAGTAATCACTAAATTATAAATTCCGTTTGCGGGTGGTAGCGGGAAAACCAGTCAACCCCTAAATCATAAACAGTAATCACTAAATTGTAAATTCAAATTTAATATAGTTTTGATTATGAGTATTTTTGAAAAAAATAGTACTTACCTTGTGGTATTTTTAACAATTTCTCATATATTTTTTTCTTAGAACAATTTTATATTTATATAGGCCACTTTTTTTATTCCATGGTAGGGCTGAGAAAACGTGTACTGTTTGATTTTCAAAGATAGAATATATGTTGATCATTAAAACAGAATGGATGTATATTATATGGACACCAAAACTTCTAAAGTGTTTCGTGGATATCAAAAATCGAAACTTACTATCTGTATTTTTGTTTTATATAAAGTTTTTCTTTGTCTAATAAATGTGCAAATTGACAGAAGGCTTAATTATTATTTTTTCGACGGCGACGGAAGGCTTAATTAAATATTAAAATATGTGTTATGTATTTTTTTTCACTGTTTGACGTATTCAAACAGATGCGCATTATTCTAATATATATATATATATATTTTGAAACTTAATATATATATATATGAAAAATACTATTCTGATATGTTAAAATTTAAATAAATGTTTTGGTCAACTCTTTTTATGTCAATTGCCAAGTTGCTGGATATTGTGTGGTAGTCTTTCTCGATCTTAATCTCTATCCACCGTGAAGAAAACGTTCATATGTTTTAATTTTCTGCAAAAAGTAATCTTGGTGAGATCAGCGCTTGGGGAAAAAGATGATGGCATGGATATCTTAGGATAAGCTCACCAAACCGAAAAAAGGAGGATTGGGGTTCAGAGATTTCATGAAGTTCAATAATGCTTTCGCTAAATAGTGATTTACTCAGAGTTTGCCCTAAGATTTTTGGGTTAAAAGCGATTTAGTAAAAATATCAATATTTTTTTTTCACAAATTCGGAGGCATATGTACATATAATTGTTTATGAAAATTCTTGGAACTTGAGGCAAATGTTTCATCCAGCTTTATTCCGGATTGGTCGTTAATGCTACAATGCGGCAAGAAAGCGACCAACTCTCATGGATGGAAAAGTATTTTGGTGGGAAGGAACTTACTACGGAAAAATGTTGGATGGCTAGTGGGGAATGGACAGAGCGTTGGACTATGGGAAGACCCATGGTTAAACATCAAACAGCAATACCGTCTCATGGGTCCTGTCGCAGAGATGGACTCACACCTTAAGGCCGCAAACCTGTTCAAAGATGGCCCCACTGAATGGGATAAAGTTAAAATCTCAGATATCTGCCTAGGAAAAACTGGAAAGTTTTATGTCGAGATAATGCAAGCATTAATGAGAGGATGTTTATTCGTTAGAGCTTTATCACGAATATATGCAGTTTGGAGGGAGGATCGAGGTCTTGCAGGATTGGGATGGACCCAAAGCAGGTCCTGAACAAATCTGAATGAAACATGGCTCCAAATCCCAATTTTTTTTTTGAAAAAAATACATAAGATATAAGCTTCCAAATTTTAGATATAATCCCCCAAGTTTATAAAAAAAAATTGAAATCTATACTAAATCACCTACGTACAACATTGAACCGGCTCTAGATGGACCATATCCAACACCGACGGTATCACAAAGTTCTCGGCGGTGGAAGCATCAGTGAGCTCCCCGTTGATGGGTGAGGGGATTTCTATGCGTGAAGCTTTTTGCATGTGTCTAGAAGAAATTCTGGAGGTGAGATGTGAAGCAGACTCTGTTCAGTTAATTAACAGTATCAACAATGGAAACACGATTCCAGAGCTCTATAGAGTGGTCGCAGATATACTGTCAATAGTATAGATAAGTTGGACATATATCAACATAGACTCGTGTATACTGACACGGAATATATTTCGTGATGACAACTCACAATTCAATTCTCAAATAATAGTATAGATGAATTGGACATATGTCCATATGCATAGATGACTCGTGTTTACTGACAACTAAGCAAATTCACTTCTCAAATAATAGTATAGATGAGTTAGAGATATATTTTGAACATAATTTAGTCATTTTAGATGGGGATACTTTGACAATTGGGTTCAATAATATATCACCTATTTATGTCAGCTAGGTATGATTTGATTTGGGTTGTGTATATTAATTGATCCAAAAAATTCAACCCGATCCAAACAATTCAACCCGATCCATTATCGATCCAGCCCAAAGTCGGCCCATCGATCTTTGCCCAAACATTTCAAGATTGATGTTCAAAGAATCATCATCTCGAGAGGGAGTATTAGGGACAAATGTCCCTAATCGGTAGTTGGAGTGGATCCTTAGCAATATAGAAGATAGATGGACACACTCCACTTATAACCAATTGGTTTTAGATTGGAAGCTCATTTAGCTTAATAATAAGCTCACCAAACCGAAAAAAATGGATTAGAGTTCAAAGATTTCTTGAAGTTTAATGATGCTTTCTTTGCAAAGCTAAGTTGGAGACTGACTATACCCCATGGACTATTGGATAGGACTTTACTTGGCAAGTATTGCCTAAATGGTGATTTACTCAAGGTTTGCTCCAAGATTTTTGGGTCATAGGCGATTTAGTAAAAATACCAATAAGTTTTCTTTTTAAAAAAAAAATTGGAGGCCTATATACATATATTTTTTGCAAAACTTTTGGGATTTGAAGCGAATGTTTCATCCAGCTTTATCGAGGACCGGTCTTTAATATTACAATGCAGCAAAAAAGCGACCAACTCTCATGGATGGAAAAGTATTTTGGTGGAAAGGAACTTACTACGAAACAATGTTGGACGACTAGTGAGGAATGGACAGAGCGTCGGACTATGGGAAGACCCATGGTTAAACATCAAACAACAATACCGTCTCAGGGGTCCTGTCGCAGAGATGGACTCACACCTTAAGGTCGCATACATGTTCAAAGATGGCACCACTAAATGGGATAAAGTTAAAATCTCATATATCTGCCTAGGAAAAAACTGGAAAGTCATGTCCAGATTATGCAATCATTAATAAGAGGATGTTTATTCGTCACAGCGTTATCACGAATAGATGCAACTTGGAGAGAGGATCGATGTCTTGCAGGCTTGGGATGGACCCAAAGCAGGTTTTGCGCAAAGTCGAATGAAACATTGGCCAACAAACACTATATATTTTCTATAATTTAGATTTTAAAAAGAGTGAGACAAAAAAAACAAAAAAATGAATTTAAAAATATTATCTTTGTATTCTCTTAGATATATATATTATGTTTATTGTTTATCAAAGTTTTAGTGATATTTAATGTTTTAATCATGGTTTTTCATGCTTTTATATTTTTAATATTTTAAGTTAATTTTCATTTTTAGTTTATATAATATTTACAATTTTGGTTTTAAATATATTATTTTGATTAAATTTATTATTTCATGGATAAATTCATTATTAGCATAAATTCCTTTGTGATTTTGATGTTCGTCATATACAAATACAAATTAATTTACTTTGGCTAAGAATATGGTTTTTTAATATTAAAAATATATAAAATATTTAATATAAGTATATAATTTATATTTTACGACCTATTTTCATTGACGCTTTTCTTTAACTTTAACTTTAATATTGTAATAACTGTTTAGATCATATGTCCGATAAGAATTAGAGAAACTGATTATAATATTAGTCATTAAAATCATAAACTAAATATAAGATAAACATAATTATGATATTATTGGTAGATATTGTTAATATCAATTGTTAATATCTATTTATTGATTAAATTTTCAAAATATCATGATCCATATATATTAAAATATATATAATAAAATAATAGTATATATCAGTTGAATAGGTTAATGTTTATCAATTATCTTAAATATCATGATATATATAATAAAATAATTTTTTTGATAATAATATTAATTAGTTAAACTAATGACCTATCATAAAATATGGAGAAGCCGACAACTAAGCAAATTCACTTCTCAAACAATAGCATAGATAGATTGATGAGTTGAATATATGTCAATATTTTGAACATAATTTAGTCATTTTAGGTGGGGATACTTTGACAATTCGGTTCAATAATATATCACCTATTTATGTCAGCTGGGTATGATTTGTTTTGGGTTGTGTATATTAATTGAAAATCCCCTATATATTATTTGAGAATCATTTAAAAAGTTGTAACCTTAAGTTTGTAAGAATTAAAAATAACCCCAATCCTATGTGGCATAGCTCTTTGACTTCTATTTTCAAATCCCAAGGATTCTAGAGTATGTGATATAATGTATAGTTTAAAAATAATATTCTCTAGCAATATAATATTCTGTAGGCTATAGTTGGTCGCATATATTAAATATTTATTGTTTCACATGCTTTCCTTAAATAAAACCTACGAAATTACCTAATATGATCAAAATATATATATGACAATTAATGATTTTAAACAATAAAGATTTGATAACAATCTGTATACTTTTTTCATTTTGTTTATTTCTTTATTATTAAAATAAATTACACAATTACATTAATCATATAATAAAAATCTAGATTTTTTTTGTGTATGTTGTATTTCGAATTTTTCAAAATGAGTATAAATTACTAAAACTGTTAAAAGTCCCACATAAACTTTTAAGATCAAGGTTTTAATTTTTTTTTCTATACTAAAATATAATGATTAGAATACCATATGAAAAAATAATTTTAGTTTATATATATTTAACATCATTTTAATTAAACTATACATCGTATGAAAATACACACTTATATTTTGATATTTACCTTGAACATATATTGAAAAGTTAATATTTTAATTTTGAAATATGTCATTGTTTTTTTTAAATGATTATAAATTATTGAAACTACTAAACATCTCACATTAAAAAAAAATCGTTGGTGTAAAGTTTTGTTACACAAATATGTAAATAATCATAAAATCATATGAGTAGAAACCTCATTTAATTAATATCCATATTAAAAGTGTGTTATATTACTATGTTTATATCATTTAAATTTAATTATATATCATATACAATATATAAGATTGATTATTTTGCTTTATTTATCCTAATTGTGAATAAACAAGAGTAATAGTTAAATTTATATGCATATGCCAATTTATTACATAATAGTAACTGATTTCTTAGTTATTTAATATGTATTTATTATTTTATTATTTATAATATGCAGAAAAATATAAAATAAATAATAAATATAAAATACTTATTATGCATAAAGTGCAGATCTTAACCTAAGTATGTATCTCTTTAATTATTTTAAATCTTAAGTATTTTCTAAAACAAACGAAATGAGAATAAAATTCAAAATAAATATTTATATCGAGTAATAACCAAAATATAAAAAAAATATAGCAAGAGAAAAATGGAAGATAAATAGGACTGACACGTGAACGTAAACTTCTCATAACCATAATTAATTTTTAAATTGTTAAATCATGATATAAAACTGAGTTAATTTTTAATTTTTTAATATTTTAAATTATTATGGTTATGTTAAATCATGACCATAATTAATTTTAAATTATTTATTTGTATTTGAAAAACTTAAAATATTGTTTTTAAAAATAATTTAAAAATTAACAAAAAAATTTATAAATTATTTAAAAAATAATAATTTGTAAAAAATATAATTTTCTAATATTATTAGACAGATAAATAAATTATATTAAATTAGTTTTGAAACTTTATATATTTTAAATGCAAATATTTTACCAATTACTTCTTAAAAAACATTAGGGAACTTGCTAATACTCTACCAATCAAGCGCAATAATACGCCATTTATTTTCCATCACTCGAACACTGAAAAGTGAAAAGATATATGAAAACAGATCAATTAAATTCTAAGATTTGATCTACATTTCCAATTAAAATTGTTTCTGATCCTACGTATAGATAATTATATAAAATTTTCAAAATTCTTAAATTTCAAATACATACAAAAACAATCATATGTAAATTTTAAATTTGTCAATACTAAAATTTTATATTTTAATTACATATATTCACCCTGCGCAAGGCGCAAGTCTTATCCTAGTAATGTATTGTAAACTGGATTAATTCGTATGCGGTTTAGTTTTTTGGGTGAAAATATTAACACAAATTTGTTTATAATTAGACTCAGTTCGGCTGATTCGGTTTGGATTCAATTTGATGATTTCAACTCGTCACCCGCCTCTTAATAGCCTTAACTTATAGTTCAAGTTATCGTTGAAGTTTCTAATAAAATATCTTTGTAAAAGTAAAATAAATTTGTTCATACAAATAAATCAAAGAATGAATAAATTCATCTATACAAAATTAATGAAATTTATCTCTTTTTAAAAAAGAAAAACTAGAAAAGTTTGCTTGCAAATTCATTAGCCTTAATCTGATATAGATTTGATCTCTTGGCAAGATCTCTCAGTTCCGACAAGCTTCTCCCTAGCTTCAACGCAACTTTTGTCTCAAACACTTGTCCATTCTCTCTCTTCTCCGTCGATTTTATCGTTTCTTCTAACAGAGAGAAGAACCCGCCTGAGTTTCTGTACATCTCAAACACCATCCCCACTTGACCACCATGTTCCAACGTGTTGACAATCGCAGCCAAAGAAGCACAAGTCATGGCCACAGTTCCAGCTAAACCGGAACCTTGACCGATAAAAACAGAGCTCACTGCTGAAATTCCGGTTAAAACCGGTCCAGAAATAGCCAAGAACCGGTTTAGCTTCAGTGCCACGTTACCTAATTTCTCATACTCTTCTGCGTCTCTGCTCTTAACCACATGAGCTACTTCTCTCATCTCCATCTCAAGCTCTTGACTCCACCCGTTAGCTAAACCGGTTTGACCGGTTCTCTTTTTGTTCTCAGGCCACCAAGTCGCCGGTTTAAACTCTTCAGGAAACTTCTCAAGCATTGTTCCTATTAGAGGAAGAGGGTAAGCTTTGTCTAAAGACAACACTCTCTGTATCGCTTCCTTCACATCTTCTTCACTTATCTCCTCGTTTTCTCTCAGACATCTTTCGAGTTCGATCTTCAGCTTCTTGAACAGCCTTGTCGCGTTTCTCTGTTCTTCAGCGAGCTGAGACGGTTGAATCTTGCTCATCAAGGCACCTATACTTGTGGCAGAAGTTAACAACACCGTCGAAGCTATCTTCACAGCTGTTACAGAATCTCCTCCCTGGCCGTTAACGGAAGCTATACCGACCATCAAAGCGGCGGTGAGAGTGATCATGTTGACGGAGTTAAGTAGTAGCGAGTTCCAGTTGTTGCGCTGATCTCCAATGTTCTTGTGCATCTCAATCCTGTCCATGACTTCTTCAAGAACCGCGACGAGGCGTGCCCTTTGGATTGAATCAGAGTCTCTCCTCTGTTTCAACGGAAGAGGAGGACTTTCTATGAACCCATCTAGCTCAAAGCTCTGCTTCAGTGTCGGTATTTTCGGAACCGAGATGTTAAATTTAGGTAACTTGGGGATGGAGACTGCAGCTTTAGGTCTTGAGATAGAAGAAGACGAGGACAGAACTAATCTTGAAACCTGCAATGAAGCCATTGATGTATACAAGAATGTTTTGTTCTTTCACTCAGTTGAAGCCGGTTCTTGAACGGTTTGGTTAATCTTAAAATCTCTCTGAAGTTTTGTAATGAAGAAGATGATGATGGTTTAGATATGATGCTAGGTTTGTATATATAGGGTTTTGTTTATAGGCAGAAAAGTTTTTAAAATAAGAAGGAATTGAATTGACCAAAGAAGGAATGAGAATTGAATTTTGACCAAAGACCAAGGGCGCTGATAGATTCTCCTGTGGCGGTTTGTTTTGGTCTAAACCGGAAGCCTCCCTATTTTACCCGCCATCCTTGTAGAACGAGTCTTTAAAACTCTTAAACCGAAGTTAACCGGATTGGTTGAGATGTAGTTTTGGAGAGTAGTTTCATTTCTTTGACATTAGGGTCTAGTTTGATCGACTGAGAGACGATGATGTTGTTTTCGATTGAATGTTTGTTATTTTTGAATCAGAACCAGTTTAGGAATCTGATTATATGTGAGAATCCTTGTTATTTCATGAGCTCGTTGACTTTTTATTTCTTTTTTTATGAATTTAGGTTGTTCTTGTTATATGAATGCAGCTCGTTGACTTTCTTTATATGTAGCTATACATATTTGCTATGAATTTGGGGTTAATATGTCTGTAATTTGCAGGCCAATACTGATGGAGTATTTTCCGGTGTTAGTGATGTTATTTAGGAGAAACTCTCTGCAATACAGAACATTCAGCTGAAAAGGGTTCTTCTCAAAGTGGTGAAGCTTGAATCTCTCTCATCAAGAACCCTATTTTGAATTATGTTATGTTGTATTGAAGCTTAAACCAAGTCAAGATGGACAATTGAGTTGATGATTGAAGAAGGCATTGGGTTTAATGTCCGGTTAATCATCACTCATGGTTTATGGTTAACCAAAACCGGTTATCAGCTGTAACTAACTTTGCTTAGTATGAGTTGCAAACTTTTAATCATCACTTTTATGTGATCTTGGAGAGGTTGTTAGATTGAGTGATCTAGTGAAGTTACCTTGCCAGGGCCCAGAGACGCAGCCACATCGGTGAACTCTAGTTAATCAATCATTCTTTGTGTGCTACTGTTCTTATCTTCTTCTCTTTCCTTCTCGTTTGATTCCTGTGATGTGATTCATATCTTGAGTGTTCCATGAGAGTTTCGTGTTTGTGTGCAACGAGTGAATCGTGATTAAACAAGATCAGTGATTGTGTGTAACGATCGAACCGAGCTTGAACAATAACAAATTCAATTTTTCATTTTAAAAATAATTTCAAGTATGTGCCACTGCAATTCTGGGTCATCTTGCTCAGCCTGGTTTGGTAAGCCAATGATTCATATTTTCTGCAGGTGCCACAATCCGAACCTTTTCTCTTTCCTTTCTGTTTCAGGCAGTGCGGGTCCTAAAATATGTGGGCTAGAAGCAAGCAAAAATTTATTGGCCTATTAATTACTAAAAAAGAAAATTGTCAAATGAAGAACCAAAAGTTTCGAACTCGTGAACTTGAGGATTTAATAATGTTGTAACAACCATCTTATTGCCAAAAATGTGGCCGAAATGATAATAATTATCTGGCGGCCAGAAATATGGGCTTAGCCCGCTTTCCTTTAGGGCTGACTCTGGTTTCAGGGAAACTTCCATTGCCCTGCGAGCAGAGCCAGTCCTAGGTTTTTAAAGTCACAAGTCCAAAACAAAAAAAAACGGCCAGAAAACAAGAAAAATATTTTTTGTGAACTTCATGGGAGTCTGAAACAGACTCACCTTTCATGTTTCTAATACATCATTAACCACCACATCACTGACAGTTTTGAAAAATTTGTGGCCGGTTAAATATTTAATATACCGCCTATGCCTGCTAGGCAGGTCAATGACACTGGCTTTGGCAAAGGTAAGTGATTAGGGACATACAGAACTCAGTCCTGATACTATCTATAATCTTTTTTTTCCGTTAGTTAAAAGAAGTCTAGACGGTAAATAAAAAGGTAAAACCTTAAGAATCTATATTTAAGATTATATACCATTCTAGGATAGCAATGATTTTGAGTTATTACAACCATTTAAGCTTTAAACACATTCACAAACATCATATTAACAAAGGGTATTAAAGAAGAGATTTTTGTTTAAGCAGCTTTGGCAAATCCAACTCTTGCTTTCCCATAATCAAACACAGTATGGTATGGTCCCATGAAGATATCACCCAAGATCCTGCATTGTTTTCATAATTACAAAACTTTAAACCCATTTTAGTTTCTTTTTTTTTTTGGTTATAGTAGGTTAGATTCTGCCAATGAAGATTACCAGAGAGGTCCACGAGGTGGAGGGATGTCCATGGCAGTGAAACCACTGGTGCACTGACCCTGAACTCCATCCCCAATTTTGAATATATACTGACCCATCAAAAAAAAATGGAAAAGACTTTAGTTTAAACTCCTTGTCATGATATTAAGAGTAATGAGAGTAGTTACATCTTGAGGTGAGAGATCAAAGGGTTTTCCACCAATGTTGAATGTGACTATAGGCATTGATGAAACCCTCTCACAGTTCACTGCTGATTGTTGGTTCGGGCTTGGTATATGGTCACATAGCTAAAGAAAAGTTCAAGGAGATTACATTCTTAACATGTTTTCTGTCCAAAACAATGTCTTCAAGACTCTCAAGATTAAACTCACCTCAGCAGCATAAGTGAGTATGCGTTCTTGTGTTTCATTCCGAGTCAACTCGCTCTGCATCCACACGGCTGCCATTTCACAAACGCTGCACATTGCTTCGTCTATAAGATCTGATGTTCCATCGTCTAATACTGACTTAATCCCCATACTGCAGGCAAAAACATGAATCAGTTTATGTTTGCTAACTAATGAACAGGGCCGATCCTGAAATTTAGAGGGCTTAAGGCAATTTCTTAACGATTTCAACTAATTTTTTTTTACTGATTTGGGAACCTAAAATTTTTTTTGGGGCCTTATGTATATACAAAGTTTTTCAAAAAATTTGGAGGCCCAAGACCAATATTTCATCCGGCTTGGCTCAGGACCGGCCCTGCTAATGAACCAGAGATGTCCTTAATGTACTGACCTCTCATCAAAACCACAGAGTCCTATCTGTGAGCATACCTTCCTCGGATCCGCCTGTAACTCAAAAAGATGCAAAGTAATGATTTCTCAAGGCTGTGTTGTTTATAAATAAGTGTGAATGTGTTGGTATTAGCTGTAACTTCAACCTGAGATAGAAGAGAATTTAACATGGTCTTTCCATATTGGCCTATTACGGTTTTGCATTCTTTGCTTGCAACTCCTACTGCTCCAATAGCATGATTGATCATTGTGATCACACTCTACACAACAAATAGAAACTAATCAACACAATGTTAAAGAAATCGCCGGGCGTTAGTTAAAGGCTTTATAGAGGATTAGTGACTAGGCGGATTATTCGGGGCCTAGGCGAGGCCTAACGGTTAATAAAATATTAAGTTATTTTATATGTATATGACATTTATATAAAATATTTTAGTTTTTAAATAGAAACTTAAAATTGTTGTGATAAATTAACAAAATTAGATATGCAAAAAAAAAATAGACAAATTTGTAGATTTATACTAATATTATTACTTAAATTAACATATTTAGACTAATTTAGATTGATTTTAACCAATTTTAATTGATTTTGAATAGTTTAAACCGATGTGAATCGTATAAATCAGATTTTAGAAAAATCGTTTTGGATATGACCGAGTTGCCGCCTAAGCGGGGGGATAGGCGCCGCCTAGGCCGATTTTTAGAACCTTGAATCAACATGTTTCAATAATCTACAAAAGAAAAAACAATCTTACTGTTGGACCGGTGAGGAGAGAAGTTCCAGAATCAGCAATGGCAGAACAACCTTTAGAACAATAACCTGAATGATATAGATATGTCATATTATATCTCAAAAGACTTGGTTCATTTTCTGATACCGAAACATTTCAAAATTAGCTTATGTACCGGTTGGTTTGCCAGCAATGTTGAGATCACCCATGTCAAATTGCCAGTAACCTTTATGTGTCACAGGAACATAAGTATGCTCTCCTTTGAAGTGCTTAGGGTCAACTCCACCAAAAACAATCTCACCACCTTCTTGATCTTTCGGGTTACGGTTAAGCCAAAACGAAAAAATAGGTTCCTTAACCAGACCTTTGTCTAACATGTTATACCTATATATCACAATCAGAATTCATATGGTACAACAAAGAAAAAAAATCAAATGAGTAAAATAAATAAAGTGTTTTCATTACCAAACCGGTGTTGAGTTTCCAACAGCAATTTCTTTGAATCCCAACCCTAAGATTCCATCAAACTTGGCTACCAAGAATGTAATACCAGGCTCATTAGTAGCCTCTATGAACTCCTGTGGTTGATATAGACTTAGCAATAAGATATGGGAAATGAAAATTGAAATATGAAAGTGGATCAAAAGGGTTTGTAACCTGATCCTTGATAACAAGATTACCAACTTTAACATCATCATTGCTAAAATAACCAGATATAGCACCTGACCCATAGCGTATTGACGCAGGTTTTCCTGTAAATTTCAAATGATTTTAGTGTGGAAAACTATATAAAAACTGGAAACATAACATTATAGTAAAATAAGCTCAATAAATCAGATAACAAACCGTTCTTTTTGTATGTTGATGACTCACTAGCCTTGTACTTAGAATGAAAATAACAAGAAACCTGGAAACAAAATTGAGATGAAGAAGATAATAGGGTATACATAACATTTAGTATGCATTCCTAAGAACAAGTTAACCGCTAATGCCTACCGATAAGTAGCATTTACTAGATGGCATCCAGAGATTGGAGCTTCCAGTATCAAAGATAGCAGTAAACTTTTGAGGTGGAGTACCAATGGTAATGTCACCATAGTATTGAGCATCCAAATAGTTTTTCAGGGGAACAGTATCCAAATTGCCATCATTCAGGTGAAAATAACCTTTGGGAGACCAAGACCCTCGGTTTTTCAAGAAAAGCTGAGAAGCTAGCCTGTTGCCTCGGTCTAGTTTCCTTTTCTTCAATCCAATTCTAAGTATTCCATCACCTTTTTGCGAGGATGAGGCCGTAGACATAAAGATTAAGCACGAAAGAAAGAACAGGAGCAACAAGGATTGAAATCGAGTTCCCATTTTACCTATCAGTAATTGAAGTTAAAGAACAGCCACATAAAACTTAGTTGTTACTGTTCTAAACATGAAAGAGAACACATATATGCAACATTAAAGGTAGTAGTCCTGGGCATAAAAACCGAACTCAAACTGAAAAACTCGATCTGTATCCAGTCCGAAATGTAAAAATCAGCTGAATGGATCTTGTAAGGTGTTACAAAAAATATATGAAACCGAAGTATTATTAACCGAATCTGAATCAATAACCTGAAAAATCTGAAACAATATCCGAACAAACCGATCCGAAGGTCCAAATTAATATACAATATAAATATATGAAAAATAAATGTATACTTCGAATATTGAATTTCATATTTATTTTGATATGATATCTAACAATTAGTATTTAAAATTTAAATAAGTATCTTAAATACTCAATTATATATAAATAAGTATATATTTCTTATGTTTTGCTTTTAAATTTTAGATTTTACTTCGGGTATATTCGAACCGATCCGAGGTAACCCGAATCCGAACGATATATAGGTTTTAGGATGTGATACAAAACCGACTCGAAACCGATGTGTTATATCCGAACCCCACTCATATTTGCAAATTTACTAAAATGAAACTTAGAAAGTGTTATAAAATAGAACCGAAATTTGAAAAACCCGACCCGAACGCCAGTGGATACCTGAACGCCCAGGCCTAATTAAAGGTATCCTTCCTATAAATCAGATCGTTATTAGTCTTGTTCAAACACCCTTGTACACCTTAAACCATCTACTAATCTGATTCAAGATTTACAGGATCAAAACACATAGATCCTTGGACTTCTAACATATTACTAAATAAGGTGGAAACAGAAAACCTTGAAGGTGTTCAAGTAGTTAATAAACTGAAACTGTTTTGACTCCACCATAATTGTTATAAAGAGATTTCAAAGAAGAAGAATTTTTTTACTATACACCTAGGTTAAGCAGACTTTCATTAAGTTACTATTCAAAACTTTAGGACAACTGAAACTTTTACTCAAAGACAAAAAAAACTTTTACTCTATATTATTACTCCCCTTTCTCAAAATCCTAGTGAAAACTAAATAAAAGCCAAGTGTGCTATTTGTTGATTAAGGTATCTCTCAAATTAAAAAAAAAAATCAAAAGTATGTGAAGTAATGGTTAAAAAGGTTAAGACTAAGTCAAGATATGATCCCCACATAAGAACCAAACCTTCAGATGGTTATAAATTCAATCAAACCCTCAACTGGTTCTAAATGAAGTATCTGAGAACAAGGCAAAAAAAAAACAGAAATAATAAAATCTGATAGTCCCTGAGGAAGTGAAAACCTACTCGCCAGGAAAATGACAGTACAGATTCTGAAACCTTAAGAGGAGAAAGAAGAAAAATCCAGTGACAAAAGAATGGTGCATGAATTTATATTTATACATAAATGACTTAAAAGACAAACGTTGAAGAAAACAAGAGAAACATGAATGTTAACACACCCTACTTTCAATTAAGTGATAACCAAATCTACTTGTTGCTTGCAAATGGAAGGATATGAAGGAATGAATTACACTTTAATTGTGTTTCTACATTCATAAGCAGCAAGCGTCACGTTTATGGAACCTTGTTTGTGTTGCGTGGGCCCAGACAGATAAGCACAATCTGTTTTTTTTTTAGGAAAAGTGCATTTTTACTTTAATATTAGCACCCTTGTACTATATCTTATTTTCATTTGACCCCAAGTGTTTTCTTATATTATGTAAAAGTTAACAATTTATTGCATAAACCTTTTTAAGAGCAATTTTGCATAAACAACTAGATGATTCAAATTTGTTATCATCTAGGTATCTCTTTTTAAGGTCATTCTGTTTTAAGTGTACGAGGAAGAAGTTTATTATTCCATTAATCTATCTTTTATTTGAACATTTTTTTTAATTATGTAGTTTTCAGAAAAGAACATCTAGCGTATGATAATTTAATTTAAAGAAATTTTAGAAATAACCGATCATAGTAATACGAAAATGCTAAGAATTTCAAGATAAGAGATCAAAATGAAAAAAAAGAAGAAGTTAAAATGATAGTACAAAAAAATAATTTATTTTTTCATCATCATTTTATTTTTTTCTTAAATGAAAAATGGTTGTTAACTACACGAAATATTTCACCACATTGCAATACATGTAGACAAAAGTAATATATTAAAAAAATACATGAATTATATGACAACATCCTTGAACTAATATGTGTTATATTGTTAATACTATCAACATAACTTTCATAACCATAAAAGCATATCAGACTTGTAACCCGCAATTGTCAGTGATGTTTTAACATGTCATCACATATACTTTGCTATATAGCATTACATTTTGGATATGTGATATATGTGTTAATTTTGGTTTTATCATTTGGATATGTTTTTTCATTCGTTTTTTGAAATACGTTTCACTGACCAATGCTAACTTTTAAATAGGACACACTTTCTAGCTATTGAAATTATGTTTGCAAAGTATTACAATACATATTAATTCATGAATTTTTCCTGTGATTCATATATTTTGTGTAGTTTTCAATATTTAAGTCTTCTATAGGCTAGGCGGTCAATGCATATACAATATAGAATGAATGATTCAAAAGAACAATCTTAAAGGTAAATAGAGTTTGTTTTGGAGAAATTAATAATTAAATAAATAAATTGATTGATTGTTTGATTGGTGTTTGATGCAAATGAAAAACATAAGGTTGCTTTGATTTATGGCACAAGCAACTAGCATTCACGTTGTTGACGCTACGTGGTACCTAAAAACGTAAACATCATTCCGTTAAAGCTTCAACTTTTCATATTTTTTCGTTTAACCCCTTTAGGTTCCCTTATTTTCATTTTGACCCCTGTACAATACAAATTAACTCCTTGAACCTATTATAAGAAGTCCATTGCCTTATTAGCGAATCAAAAAGCCTAATAAAAAGTATGTGAGCACATACATGCGCTTTTAGGGTGTGTGACTGACTACTAGCTAATTGATTTTGTCCAAAATGTGATCTTCTCTACATAACCGGATCATCCCAAACCGAAACACAAACTATCGAG
The DNA here is from genome assembly GCA_905132885.1 of Moricandia moricandioides. Taxonomy (NCBI): domain Eukaryota; kingdom Viridiplantae; phylum Streptophyta; class Magnoliopsida; order Brassicales; family Brassicaceae; genus Moricandia; species Moricandia moricandioides. Next base: position 278,479 of record CAJHQQ010000153.1, read on the forward strand.
GTCCACAAATATACCACTTAGCATCTACGGATGGCCAAGATCTATGCCCTCAAGTTACAAGCCTGAACCATAGCTCTTGGTTGATCCACTCGAATTTAATTATAAAAATTATTTTTATTCAGAAAGGCAGTTATACTCCTGAACAAAATTGCCAATCATACACAAGCAACGAGAAAAAAATTGCTCTCAGGACTCTTGTTGTTCGGGAAAGACCTAAAAAGCTGAACTACAATCCAAAATGTAAAAATAAGACAAAACAAACTCAAAATAAAGAAAACCCTAAAGCATATAAAAATGTTATTGCCTCTCAATACTCGTCGTAACGTTATTGTTACCATTGTTACTGTCCCCATTTTGGTGATTATTCGGACCGTTGATGATAGACGTGAGGGCTGCGGCTAGAGCCGCAGCAAAGTTCGGGTTAGCAGCGATAGCGGCAGTAGCGGCGCTGACACTCTCGCCAGCGTTCAGCGACTGAGTCGGTATCTGTAAACCCGACAACTTGGACTGTTGTTGGTTATAATACGAAGCCTGTCCCATCATTTGAGGCAACCCTGATTGGTTCATCTCCCCAAAACCAGACCGGTGTGGAAACTGCATGGTTGGACTGTTAACGTTGGATGCTGACTCTGTGAGGTCCAGTGTAATGGTTGGGAATGGCGCAGAGGCCGAGATTGTGGCCATGCTTGAGGAACATGGCAACATGGTTCGAGCGAAGAGATTTGTTGGGTTCATTAAACCGTCTTGGCTCGACATTGTGGAGCCTGAGAGGAGCATGCTCGCGGCTGCGGTTGTGGTTGAAGCCATGTACATAGCTGCCGGTGGTAATGGATGGTTATGGTTTCCTTCGTAGGTTGTTATGAGAATGGATCTCTCTTCTGCGCAACGTTGCACCTGTTTGGGTCATTAATTAGATAATCAACATATTTGATACATTTTGATTGAACCCTATATATAAGCTAAAACATATTACATATTTGAATATTATAAAAAATAGAATAGTATCATAAGATAAACCTAAAAAATTGTCACCAAAATAGATTTTAAAGAGAAAACTAACCAAAATAAATTTTATTAAATGATGTAAATATACATTTATACCACTTGGATTAATTGATCTAGACTAAGGGTCTAGAGTTATAGGGATAGTTTTGGAGATGAGGTTTAAAATTTTTAAATAAATAAATAAAAAATATATTAAAGTTTTTAAAATAAAAAAAAATATTTTGGTCATTTTTAAGTTTATTTTTTTGACAAAAACTAAAAAAAAAATCTACTTGAAATATTTAAATATTATAAATATGTATATGTATATGATTCAATAGTAATGTTGAAACCAGGTTGTACCAGTCTTCAATGGTATTTTGTTTTTAATAAAAATTGAATTAATCTAGAAAGCATCAGTCTAATAAACATACTTGCTTGCGAACGGGGCATCCAACGGCCATCGTGCAGCGGAAATAAGCTCGAGGGCACGGGTTTCCTTTTGCCATTTTCTGCCCATACTTTCTCCAGTGACATCCATCACTCAACTGTATACATTATCACTGAGGTTATTACACTGACCGCCACAACATTAATCTTTATAAACTAGTGAGTAAGACTATTCTTACCGTGGGAGCTTCCGACCTAGCACGGACCGAGACACGAGCTTTACGCATGGTGGCTTCAGCGGCCGACTGATCGATATCATTTCCATTTCCATTTCCATTTCCATTGCCTGAGGAAGCATTGTGTTTGGAAACTTTGTTAGGGTTTCTCCAGCCGTTAGATTCGGTGTCTGGGCTTTCTTCTCTCTCAAGTACCCTCTTTCCACGCTGACGTGAGGTAGAGTTCTCTAGAAGCAATGGTGGAGATCCTGACCGAACCGTGGTGGTCCTTTCCTCGGACGATACTTCAGCAGTCGGCAGTCCTAACTCGATGAACTGTCTTGGAACCATTTCAGGTCGTTTACTGGCCTTGTCTTTGCTTGTCTGATGAAAACAAGAGTTTTAAAACCTTAACTTGGGAAGAAGTTGGTAATTTTTTTTAATGGTTAAACAAAAATTAAGATAGGTGTTCGAGTATTAATTACCAGTAGATGATGTTCTTCTTGTTGCCTCATGACAGCAACAAGTTGCATCTGCAAGGAGTTGAAGTTGTTGGTTGTTTGACTTAGCATCTCCTTTAGTCTTTGAATCTCTTCTGCTGCCTTCTTTAGCTCCTCTCGAAGTTGCACATTCTTCATTTTATCAAACACAATTATCAGACTAATTCAATATGTCTATTAAGAAGCTCTATATAGTAAAACATTAACCTAAAATATAATTACTTAGAGTAAATCTGTCTAAAATATCTATAATTAAATAAAAACAAAAATAAATGGTCAAAATCGATGAAAATGATCAGTCAGAAAAAAATCTATGAAATGAGTTACTATTTTTTATTTTAATTAAAAATGTGGTGTTAATTTAATAAGTGTACCTCAATCTTTGAACGTTTCTCCTCCATATCCACAGACAATCCATCATCCACCATTGACTCGTCGCTACCGGTACGCGCAGTGAGAAGATTGAGTCCAGTCTATTTACAATAAAATATATATGAATTTTAAGGAATACAATTTCCATCTATAACGAGATCATTGTTTATAAATTATATTCTTCTGTTCTAAAATATTTGATGTTTTAAAATAGTGAACAACTATTAAAAAATTGTTTTTTATCATAAAAATATTATGAAAATATTAATTATAAATTATTCAATCAATTATAAAATAGGTTACTATAAATCATTGGTTGTAAGTTAAAAATTGCATTGAAATATGAAAATATCATCTATTTGAAACATAAAATTTTTTCTTAAATATCATCTATTTTAAAACGGAGATAATAATTACTACATTGACAAAAATGATGAGACGGTAAAAATATATTAAAGATTAACAGAAATTAACTACTTACATTGATACCCGTAGAATGATCTTCATCATCATCAACAACACGTGAGTTCTCCCTTTTGACATGAACCCTATTAGTCTCGTCGGTGATAATATTCTGATCATCTCTCTTCTCCGACCTGAAAAAGTCAACCTCATCCATCATCGCCCGATGTGGCTGCTCATCCAACGGCTGTGGCTGCTTTGGATTGTCATGTGGACCTCCAAGACTCACCGGAAAACGAAACATCTCTCTCTATAGATACCCTAACTTACAACTTAGGTTGTGTTTTGGTTTGGAGTATAAGTAAGGATGATGCCCTAGCAAACAAAAGGCACAGGTTACTTGAATGACAAGTAAGGTACGTATCTAATCCAATCTCGTGTGTGTGTGTGATTATTCAGTACCATATCTAATCCTCCATATATAGAGAGGGGAAGAATAAGGTATCTTAAGATAGAGAGAAAAAGAGATACTTGAGTATGTGGTTAGAGACGAGGAAAGAGAGCGAGACCTTCTTACCGAACCAGATGCTTCGGCTACAAAGAGGGTATTGATGTGGACTCAGATATTGTCAATTTTTTCTACAAATATATCTAACGTTTTCGTTTTTTTAATAATAATATTATCAGCTTAAGACTATTGTTGCGTGTCTATATTTGTTATAAATTGGATTCTCGTGGAAAAGATATATTTGGAGATTTGTTTTGGTTCATTTTTCGTCAGTGTCGACGTCATTTGTTACCATCTAGCCATTGACCAATATCAAGAACAAACATATCATGCGACCCAACTATTTTTTTTATATTACACAGCTGTTTTTTTGGAGCAAACAATTCACAAAGAGTAAAACTTTATTGTTGCCTGCAGGAGGGGCTATGGTTTATTAAACTATACTAATCATACATAAGAATATATTTGTACATCTCTCTCTCTCTATATATATATATAATTAATCTGACATTAAAGGGTTTTAGAGGTTTTTATACTTTGTTGCCATTTTATGTTTTTCTTAAAAACTGAGTGGTTTTAGTAGGAACATAAAGTAATATACAAGAATTATATGCTATAGTTTACTCATTGTTGATTTGTCTTGATTAGAAACTTATGGAATCTAATATGATATCAAAACTGGAGTTTAACCTAAACAAAATGGTTCCACAATTAGGATATATTATTATCAAATTTAGAAAGAGACCTTTTCAAAAAAAAAATTAGGGTTAGATTGAATTGTATTTGTAGGTAGATTGGAAGCGCCATTATTTCGATATAGTGCATTAGCCACATCTAAATTAAAATAATATATGAAAGGTATGCGTCAATTTACTTATTGTTAATTAGTTATTTTGAAAATCTATAAGACGTCAATAAACGTGGAAAATGAAAGTAAAAACAATTTGAGACTGAAATTACATAACAGCTAGACAAATCTAAATTTTATTGGCGATATATGTTGTGTATTTTAAGAGACTGTAATTCATTCTTTTTAAAAACAAAGATGGTACGTCATCCTATTTAGGTATTATATGGAATTTTTAAAGGATTTAGTTATATGTGAACAATATTAAAAAAGTATATGGCTCAGTCTACTCTACTGAAAGATCTCACCTAAGTAATATTCTTTTCTAAAAAAAGAACTCTAGTCTACGAAATTTATTCAAAGCATTTGTCCTAATTAGTAAAACATTGAATCCTTTTTTGATTAAGTCAATATATATGAGCTTCAAGAGAAGAAAAACTATTTTTAGGGAAGGAGGTTTTTCAACGAACTCTTATTATAGATGAAATATTGCTTTCACTATTTATTTATTTTGACTAAATTAGTAAATATTCTTTAAATTTATTTTCATTTTCTTTTAGAAAGACTTTTGACTCATTCACAGAATTAATAGATCAGAAAATAGAAATGAATCTCACCTGTTGCAATTCAATCGGCGGTTCCAACGTGATTGAAATAATTAATAGCTTTATTTCTATTTAATGAATACTTTAATGTTATTTTTAAGATTTTTTGTTACACAAAAAAATATTTAGAATTTCATTATAATTTTTAATTTAATTTTAATTAAAAATGCTTTATTTTTTATAAATAATTTAATTTATTTTAAATACTATTAGTTAAATAAATGTAATAAATAAATATTAATATATTTTCTTATTTGTATGAAAAATATCAACTTAACATTTTTTATGAAACGGACGGAGTATTACATTAATCACGTACTCTCGAACATTTACTTTTTATGAAACGGACGGAGTATTACATTAATCACATATACTCAAACATTTACTAAAAATTGTTTAATTTTGTTAACACTCGATTCACTGTATCTAATCTATTAAAACTGAAGTACAAATAAGAAATAACCCTTAATTTTAATTAATATTTACAAAGAATGCTACTGTTATTATCCTTACATCCAAACATTAATTCTTAACAAGAAAAAAATAAAGTTTGGCTAAGTCCATTAACAACTTTTGTCATTTGAATTGAATACTTCATAAAAAAAGTGTATATGAATTTTTCAATTTTTTATAATAAAAACAGAATTATACATATATATAGCATTAAATTAGTTTTATTATTATTCATATTCATATAAGTTACTCAACTATATTTGCACTATAAAAAAGATAATAATGTTAATAATTTTCTATTATAATCTGAACTTATTCATTTACAGTAACAAAATCATGGATCAGTCGAATCTGTAAAATCACTATCAGGATCTCCGAATATCCGTTTTTCAAAGTGGAAGGGATCCCGGATTGGATAACGGATATTGAATATTAAGTTCCAGTCATATATACAATTATATCAAAAAAATTACTTAAAATATTTGTCATTTATAAAATAACACTCGCGCGGCGCGCGGATAAAAGACTAGTTTACCTTAAACGTGAGGTCACTTAATTTCAGTTATATAAGTAGTAAAAAAATATAGCCAACATGTTTCAGTTATATAAGTCTGATCACAATTCACAAAATCTTCTTATAATAATTATAAACTAAAAGTTTCAAAAAAAAAATTATTATAAACTAATTACTATGCCAATTAATATTTCACGACTTTCATCAATATCATGATTAGGTTCAGTTTTTTCTCTCCGTGGATTTAATATTTTCAACACGAAAAATTAAATTAATTGAAAATTAGACGATGGTAGTTTAAAATAAAAATAAAATAGACAATGGTAGAGACCGGAATGGGATACCTCACAGTCACAGTCACATGTGCAGTTCTGACCGGTGACCGGTTATGGTCCCACTTAACTTTTCTATAAATAAACTTATGTTTACCGGTAAACCTGTTGACTATCACACCATGTGACCCGGCCACACTTTGACTTTTAGCCTCAATAGACGAATAGTTTGTCTCTATATAATAATTCCTTTTTTCAGCTTAAATTCGATCTCTATATTATACCTCTTACCTTTTGACTCGTTTTGTTTTTCGATCAACAGTGAATTTCAGATTGAACTCTAAACTAATTTTCGAGTCAAATGGAAAAACATAATATTACTAGTTCCGTTTACCCCCACTTTCTTTGGTTTGAGTACTGTACAATTAAAGAAAAATTGTCAACTAACAATACTTATTTAGTTATTTTTAGAAATTATAATATCACCTAAAAGGTGCCATATATAAGATCATATAAAAATCTTATTAATAAATCAAAATATAAAATTATTGATTTTAATATTAATGATTCTTCTTTAATTTATTCTCTCGGTTAGTTAATTATTCATATTTTCTTCCAAATAGAAAATATATAATTTGGTTTATATGCCAATTAATGTTTTTATATTTTAAAATTCATATTTTGATGTAACAATATAGGTTGACAGAAGGAAAAGTAAAGATTATGGTACTTGAAGGTAAACATGAATTGTGATACCAAAAGAAAGGTAAAAGTGAAATTTGTCCTATATAAATATAAATAATTATTTAAATAAAAATAATAAAATAATAAAATTTTAGAGTTTTTGAATTATACATTTTCTAGTTTAAACTTTTTAATAAAAATGTGTATTTTTCAAAAAAAAAATCAAAATTTTCTTTTCGAAATTTTAATATTTTGAAACTATTTAAAAACTTTTATTTTCAACTTTTAGTACTATTTATTTTTTTAAAAGAAAAAATCTTGAATCCCACCCTCCAAAATCCTTTTCAAATCTAAATATAAGTCTAGATTAGTTAACTATAAAAATGTAAATGTGTATTTATCAATTTAAAATTAAAGTTAAGATATAGTTAAGATATAAAAAAAATGAAAAGTGGTACAAAAAGTGAGAATCTATACAATTTGTAGCAAACTTTCTATAAACATCAATACCTTCGCAGGTCTAACTGCATTTGTGTTTAATTGAAAACAATACAATCATATTAATCAAAAAGTCTAATTTTCTTTAAACTAAGTGTTTACAATTTGGCTTAGAACTTTAAATTGGCCTGAAGAAACAACAAAGGGAAAAATCCACATTTTTGGAAATATGAGTCAAAGTAATAACAATATAATACTATTTTTAGTGGAATATCTTTCATAGTTGACGGAGAAAGAGTTTACCAATGATCAATTTAAGATCGATTTAAATCGGACATAGATTTTTATAAGGGCAAATCTGTCAAATAGATTTTTTAAAAGTTTTTGTCACAAAAATATATTTTTTAAAAAAAATTAAAATATACATTTTTATTTTTTATTTTAATTTTAAATTTCACTTTCAAAACTGCACCCCATAACTCTAAACCTAAATTTAGATTAATTAACCAAAGGGGTATAAATTTTTATATTTTTTAATAAAGTCTATTTTTGTCATTTTTCTTTTTGAGTGTTATTTTGAAGACAGAAACCTTTTAAGATATATTTTGGTTTTTATCTCTTTTTATTTTATATATAATAGTATAAGTGTGGAAAATCTATAGAAGTCCAGCTCCGAGTAAAATATATACTAGAAGTGAAATTAAAGGGATTATCTATGAATATTGATATGTATGTTCCATAATAATTTCAAGTTTACCTTATTTATTGTACAATTCATGTTTACTTTCATTAAGGAGATATTTTCACAAATACCTTCTTCATTAAATAGGCAAAAGATTTTTTACCCTTCATTTATAGATAATATATTTTTTTATAATTTTCGAATTATATGTTTTCGAACTCAAACTCTTTTATAAACTATTTTTTTGAATTTTTTGAAAAACAAAATTTCAAAAAATATTTTTGAAACCATTTTGCATTTTTTTATTTATAATTTATGTATTTATTTCTATATTTATTAAAATTCTAAACTTTACGCTCCAAATCTCAACTCTCCAATCTAAGGGGATGATTGGTTGTTGTTGTAGTGGCTGCACACAACAATAATTATATCTACAGCCTTAAATCTACATCAATCATGCTTTATTAATTTTGATATGTCTATATCAACTTTCAATATTTACGTCTGTAGAAAGCCAAATTTTCACAACCAATTTATTGTGCTTTCCAAAATTTTAATATTTTAGAGCCACAATAATAAAATTTAAAGCCTTAATCGTAGAGCAATTTTTTAAAGCTACAACATTACCAATCAGATTCTAAATCCTAAGTCTAAGATAGTTAACCCTAGAATTATAAGTGTTTATTTATCTTTTTAAAACTAAGGATAATGTGGTTAAGATAATGAAAAAAAGATATTAGAAATATGGTAGTTTAAGAATTTTTTCAACAAATAATCGGATATCTGAATTGTTGAGTATATCCTAACTTAATCGAGGTAAAATATCTTTAACAATTGATAATCACTAGAATGATTGCACTAATAAATAAAAAATTAATTAAGTTAGTTTTCTTCATCAAACAAGCCGAACAACACAAATTTTACTGAAGTTTTATATATTTATTAGGAATTTCATGCGCCATCCGCCAAAGAAGACTTATTATTCCTTCAGTTATAAAAAAATTTATGTTTTAGAAAAAAATACTTCAAAAAAATACAGTTTTTGCATTTTTAATTTATTAACTAACGATAAATTGTAAATTTCAAAAAAAAAATTAATTATGTTTATTGAAATTTTATTGGTTAAAATTTACTCGAAATAATTAATTACAAAAAAAAAATATTTGTAATCAAAAATTCATATGTTTTCTTAATATGTGTAAGAATTTTAAAATATATAACTTATTGAAACAGAAGGAGTATATTGCATTTAATTTTTATTTATTTTAAATATACATTTTATGAGTTAGTCTTATTATGTCTATATTTAAATCTATATATTCTAATAGACTTTGTATTTTTTTGTTTTAGTTAAAATACTTTCAATTGATAAAAATCAATTTGGTAATTAATATAATGAGCTGATAAATTTTAATAAAACTTTAGTCATTTAACTATCAAAAATATTTGATTAGTATTATTTTAGTTTTGTATTTGTTGACGCACATTTATAAATAATTTTGATTATATATATAATTAAAGTAACAAATATATATATGTAACTTTGTTAGTTTCTTTTTTATTAATGTGATATATATATTAGTCTAGTGGTGATATGTGAATTATCAGTTATTAATATACTTATATATATTTGCCAAAATAAATATTTGTATTCAATTAATGATGATATATGAGTTAATATCCATTACTATATTAAAAAAATTGTCGAAAATTATACATGTTATCATTTTACAAAATACATATCATCATTTTTTCTTTAGATGATTGTAATAAATGACACATGTACAAACCACTAAATAAATACTCCCTATGTTTCTAAAAGATACATGTTTTAGAAAAAAAAATTGTTTCAAAAAGTTACATTTTTTATATTTTCAAGGCATGGATTAATGATAAAATGCAAATTTCAAAGTGTTAATCAAAATCTTATTGATTAAAATTTATGGAAAATAGTAATTGTGAGAATTAAGATATTGGAAACTAAAATTTTAGATGTTTTATTAATATGTGTGAAAACTTTAAAACATTCATCTTTTAGAAACAGAGGGAGTAGTATCTAGGGGAACATTCCTTCTTTGTATTTGTTTTTTTTTGACATCAGATCATTCCTTCTTTGTAACATCATGGTTTATCATTCACTTTGATACATTCATACATATATATTGTTTAGTTGCATACTTCATCATTCATAATAGCTAAAAATAGGATCCAATAATACAAGAAGTTAGGAAGGACCCAATACTTACGGGAGATTTCAAGGAGATGAATCTCCTCATATTCAAAAAAGCTTTGATCTGCTGAGAGATACAAGCAGAGAGAGAGAGAGAGATGATCAGAAGGCAGAAGAAGACAGCAAAGGTGGTTACAGGGGTAATGGGACTGTGCATCATTGCTTACATTGCAGTACCTTCTTTGTATTGGCATCTCAACGAGACCATTGAAGACTCTCTACATTCATCTTGTCCTCCTTGTGTCTGTGACTGTTCTTCTCAGCCTCTCCTATCCATCCCCGACGGTAATCATATCTTTTCACCTTTGCAGGTGATCAGATTCAATTATTGATGTGTGTGATTCATTGTTTCTTCTACAGGACTGAGCAATCATACCTTCTTGGGTGAGTGTTTTCTAGCAATACCTTTTATAGTTAGTAAGAACATGAAAACGTTGCAGACTATATATGTTGGTTCTTGTATCATTGTCAAGACTGTATGAGACGTGAGGAAGGGAGTGAAGAGAGTGAGAGTAGTTTCACAGAAATGGTGGCTGAAGAGCTGAAGCTAAGAGAAGCACAAGCTCAAGAAGATGAATGGCGTGCAGACAGGTTGCTTCTTGATGCTAAGAAAGCAACATCTCAATATCAGAAAGAAGCTGATAAGTGCAGCATGGGGATGGAGACTTGTGAGCAAGCTAGAGAGAAATCAGAGACGACTCTAGATGAACAGAGAAGATTGTCTTACATGTGGGAGCTTCGAGCACGGCAAAATGGATGGAAAGATGGAACCAACGTTGTTGTTTCCTCTGATGATCTTTAAGAATCAATCAAATCTTTGTTTCTTTCCAACATATTTGAAACTCTTTAATAGAGATTTTGAGTAATGTTTGTCTACTTTGTAGTGACCTTGACATTAGTCCTGTCTAGGATAACGTTGAGGATCTTCCCAGGTACATAGATTCTCTTCTTGATTGATTGTCCGTCTAGATATTTCTCAAGTTTCTTGTCCTGTGAAGCTAGAGAGAAAGCCTCATCTTCAGAACATCCTTCTTCAACATCTATGGTGCCTCTTGTCTTCCCGTTTATCTGAACCGGTAGAACAATAGTTGTGTCCTTCAAGTAATCCGGATTTGCCTGCATAAAGATCAAAACAGTCAATACTTAAAACACTCTCCTCTGTTGTGTTTATATGTTGGCTGCGTACCTTAGGGAAGCTTTCATAGGCCAGAGAACTCGAATGGCCTAACCGTGACCAAAGCTCTTCAGCCATGTGAGGCGCATAAGGTGAGAGCAAGAGAACAAAAGGCTCAATGATTCCTCTAGGTTGATTATTCCACTGTTTAACATGAGAAGAAACAACAGTAAACATCACTACTTGAAAGCCAAGTAAACGAAGCTGACTTGTGTAAGAGTGTTAAGATCAAACCTTATATGCAGCATTAACAAACTCCATCATCCCTGAAATTCCAGTATTGAATCTTGTACTCTCAATTTCCTCTGTCACCTACAAAGCTTACACATCTATCTTAAGTAGGAAGTAAACGAACTGTAGAAGATTACATTGGGGGTAAGGGATGACCTTAGCTATGCACTTATGAAGAGAACGGAGTTGTTCAAGGGTCGGTTCATCATCAGTCACTACAGTGCCATCTTTGAAAGATCCGTCAGATTGTGGCGAACCAATGACTAGTCTCCATGTTCTTGCCAAGAAACGATGCACGCCTTCAATCCCACTTGTGTTCCAAGTCTTTGAATCCCTAGTAGAAGCAATTGCAGCAATGTAAACGCAGAGAAAACGTTTTACACCATGTGGAATTAAAGTTTACCTAAACGGTCCCATGAACATCTCATACAAACGTAGAGAATCTGCACCATACTCTAACACAACATCATCAGGGTTTACAACATTTCCTCTGCTTTTGCTCATTTTATAAGCGCGTGGAATCAAACGAATGCTAGGGTCTTCTTTCAAAACAAAATGATCTCCAGACTTCATAACCTATATATACCATTGAAGATCATAAGGTTACAACTCCAGAGAGTCAAAACCGGGTTAGTGAATGAGAAGAAGAAGAAGAAGAAGATTCATACTTTATCTTCCGGGATTGTCACTTGTTGATGTTCATTTAACCGTTCTTCAGTATCTGCAGATACATAATTTCCTTCTTGGTCTTTCCAAGCTGTATACTGGACCTCCCCAAGGATGATTCCTTGATTTATAACACATTTGAAGGGTTCTTTCGTCGACACAACACCAATGTCATAAAGTACCTGCGATGATGTAGTAGCAGGATTTGCAGTTTTAATCAAGAAAAGCTTAAAGAAAGAGAGTTTCTTTAATAGGACACTTACCTTGTGCCAAAACCTAGAGTATAGCAAGTGTAAAACAGCATGTTCAGCACCACCAACGTATACATCTACTGGGCTCCAGTATCTACCACAAGAATAACATCACTTCTAAGAATATTCCCAAAAGCAACAAAACTTTACTTAAATGGAAGGTAACAATATTGCATTCTATTAAGGCTCTCACTTTTCTTTTTCCTTGTCAACTAATGCTTCAGGGTTTTTTGGATCCATGAATCTCAGATAGTACCTGGAGATAAAAAGACCATCATCAACAAAATATAGCAGATATCACATAACTTTTGTTTAGTTTCTCACGACAAAACTTAACATCCTTCAATAACACACCAGAAACCTTGTAAAGAGCTTATCATATACAAGAATCAAGAAGAGTAGAGGGCTTATAAATAGACATTTACCAGCAAGACCCAGCCCATTGTGGCATAGTGCTTGTTTCTCTTTTGGCAGGTTTTCCTGTTGCAGGATCTACGGTGTTCACCTGCAAAGTCATCAGTCATAACCAAAAATGTCCATCGCCATTTTAAGTATCCAAAAAACTAAGCATATTAACCGCAAAACATACCCATGAAACTGCTTTTGACAGTGGTGGTTCCCCTGTTCCAGTGGGAGTAAAATCATTCAACTCAGGCAAAGTGAGTGGCAGTTCAGATTCTGAAACAGCAATAGTTTCACCAGAGTCATCCAAAATTAAGATTGGGATAGGTTCACCCCAGTAACGCTGCCGTGCAAATAGCCAATCCCTCAGCTTGTAATTTACCTGCCAAAGAAAACCTTTGAAGTAAGAAACAAAGAACTAAAGTTTTACATAATCGAAATGAGAGAAGACATGAAGATGAAACCTTTTTCTTTCCATTGCCAGTTCTCTCAGCCCATTCAATAACTTTCAAAGCAGCTTCTTTGCTAAATAGTTGATTAATGTCAAGTCCTGTTTCTACACTCGATGAGTTTTTAAGTATGCCCACTCCTGGATAAACCTGCTTAGCATTATCACTTGAACTTTCCTCATTTGCCACTACCCACTTGATTGGAATGTTATACTTCAAAGCAAACTCATGATCCCGAGTATCATGAGCTGGGACCGCCATGATTGCTCCGGTTCCATAGCTGTCACATATAACAAAGTTCTCTGTTACACACAAATGAAATTCAAAGCAATGTAAAATGTTAAACCGAAGTTACCTTGCTAGAACATAATCAGCTACCCATATGGGGATAGCATCCCCATTAGCTGGATTTTTTGCATAACATCCAGTGAATACCCCTGTCTTTTCCTTCTGTAGTTCTGTTCTCTCAAGATCACTTTTCCTAGACGCAAAATCTTTGTATTCCTCAACCTGCAACCATAAGTGAGGACTCATGAATTTAATGAAGGAACTCATGTAATGGAAAGAGAAGAAGAAATAAAACTTACTTGTTGCTTCTGTTCTGGTGTTACAAAGTAAGACAACAAATGATGTTCTGGTGACACAACCATGTAACTGCAAAACGAATAAGGGATCATACAAGACAAGCAAGAATTAGAACTTTAGATTTTTGAATCATAAAGTTTGAACATACGTTGCTCCAAAAAGGGTATCTGGTCTGGTGGTGTAAACTGTAATCCCTTTGTCAGTTTCTTTGCCTTCACCATCAAGAACTGTAAAATTCAGTTCAGCTCCTTCAGATCTTCCTATCCAGTTTCTCTGCATTTCCTTTATACTTTCAGGCCATTCAAGTTCGTCCAAATCTTCTAGAAGACGATCAGCGTAGGCAGTAATCTTCAGCATCCACTGCCTCATGGGCTGCTTGGTAATAAACAATGTCACTGTAAAATCCATGAGAAGTTTCAAAACAGAGGAAAAAACAATCTCACTGTAATAGTATTCCCAGAATGGTAAATGATATACCTTTCTTATAACTGGGTGGCCGCCACGCTCACTAACACCATCCACCACTTCCTCATTGGCCAAAACAGTACCAAGAGCCGGGCACCAGTTGACAGGTACTTCAGCCTGAGTTTATTACAACAAATAGCTCTTTCAACAAACTCTTCTATAAACAAAATGCACAGTTGTTTTATAAATTGTGTACAAGACAATGACTTTCCTGACCTGATATGCTAAACCTCTCTTATAAAGCTGAAGAAAGATCCATTGTGTCCATTTATAATAGTCTGGCTCTGTTGTAGAAAGTTCACGGTCCCAGTCATATGAGAATCCCAGCGATTTCAGCTGCAGCCACAAACAAAAGAAAAACACAATCAAGATACAAGAGGTCCTCAGATCTCACTCTATTGGTATACCTAAGCAAACAACCATCTCAACACTAATAAAGACCCTATTAGATATAAGTAAGCATACAAAAAATAATATTCCACCAACCCAACTAACATCAAAAACATTCTATCCTAGTCTTAAGCTGAAAGCAATGCACCTACCTGCAAACGAAAGCGGTCAATGTTCTTCAATGTTGTAGTTTTTGGATGGGTTCCTGTCTGCAATGTAGATTACCAATGGAGATAAGGACTCATAAGGGTTATCCACAGAGGTATGTAAGCTGAATAGTAACTAGAAAATGGACCTCAATAGCATATTGTTCAGCAGGCAAACCAAAAGCATCCCAACCCATAGGATGCAAAACATTGTAACCTTGCATACGCCTAAGCCTCGCTAGAATATCAGTTGCTGTATAACCCAGTGGATGTCCCACATGTAACCCTGCTCCACTGATACAATAACCCACAAACAAAAAACTAATCTTTAACCACAAAGCTCATAACTTTAAAGCTCAATTAGCCTCTAAACTAGTCAAAGTTGTGAACTTTATAGACGATCAGTGGTAGAAAGAAGAGACCTTGGATAAGGAAACATGTCTAGAACGTAGAACTTAGGTTTGGAAGTATCGACATCATCGTCTGGTGTCCGGAAAGTACGGTTGTCTTCCCAGTAACGTTGCCACTTGGGCTCAATCTCGTGAAATGGATAGACCCTTTTCGCCGTTTCCGTCGCCGGAGTTTCCTTCGCCGAGCTCCTGACTCTGGCTTGATGAGAGCGGCGCCATTGGAACAGGGGATGCTTTGGAGGAGAGTGGAGAGTGAGAGAGACTGTGGGGTGAATGTGAAGGCAACAGTGAGATAGGACGAATGGGTCGGAACGAAACTGGAGGATTTGATGAGAGCTCATCATTGTTGTCTATGTCTCTACGGAGACGAAGTGGATAACTTAGATAAGTGTTTGTTCTATTTTGAACCTTTTGAGATAGTTGTGAGTCACAACTTGTGACGATGGCTAGAAGAAACGATGCCGTTTGCTTGTTTTTTTTAAGGTAACGGTTAATTGTTTTATAAAGATCACAATCGAAAAATAAAATAAAAACTAGGGAATAGATTTTACAGAAATTAATAAGAAGATAATACCAATAAACACCAAAATAGATCTAAAAATATTTTTGTCCCAAAAATAGCATTTATGGAGAAAAATGACCAAAATAGACTTTATTAAAAAATATAAATATATATATTTATACCCTTGGGTTAACTAATATAAACTTAAGGTTTAGAGTTATGAGGTGAAGTTGATGTTTAAAAATTAAAAAATTAAAAAAAATATGAAAATTTTTAAAATAAAAAAGTCTATTTTGATCATTTTTTCTCTTAAGATCTATTTTTATGACAAAAACTTCAAAAATGATATTTGAGAGATTTGTCATTTATCGAATATAAATTTATTTATTTTACATAAACTAATATTTTCTTACTAATTTATGAATTCGTGAGCAATTATATTATCTTCAATCTACGGTGCAGTAAAAAATACTATACAAAACATTATATTTTAAAATAGATGATGTTTAAGTAAAGTTTTTATGTTTCAAAATAAATGGTGGTTTAATATTTTAATGTAACTTTTAATTTTAGCAAAAACAGTAAATTATTATAATCTATTTTGTAACTGATGCAATAATTTTTAGTTAATATTTTAATTGATATTTTTTAGATAAAATGACATATTTTTTAAGAGTTGTGAACTAACTAAAACATCAAATATTTTAGAACAGAAATAATATTTTATTGGAATACCCATGAGTCCTGATAAGTTTAGAATAATTAGGGCTCATAATGAATTGAAAGCCTATACTTGGAAAAAAACAATATGAACTTTTCATCTTGCTTTTACACAGATAGGGAGCGTTTCATATTCGAAACTAAACAAGTTACGAGTTAAAAATTAACTGTGTTCCATATTCATTGACTCAATTTAATTATACAATCATTAAATCAATTTTAAATTCACGAGAAACTTGGGAATTTCAACAGCCCACATCACATTACTTGTTACTTCAGAGTTTATAGCTTCTATAAATATCACCTTGCTACTTCACTTCAGTTTTATCTTTTCTAAAAATTTATAAGTCTCTGCTTCAAGAAGAAGAAAAAAAAATGTTTTGGATGAAAGTTCTCCGCTTCATTAGCTATGTTGCTACTATTGTTTCTGCTGTAATGGGAATACATGCGATCCTTTCTGTTTAGTATTTCAAAAATTCTCAACGATGTAGAACAATATTATCTCTATTAATAAATAAAGTTCTACGTTCTCTATGGAGTTTTTCATGTTGTTTCACGAGGTATAATCATATTACCTCTATTTATTAAAGTTTTTTTTGCAATATAGTTTTCCTTTATTTTTATATGTTTTCTCTACAATTAAAAAAAAAAGCAAAGGCTCTATCTTGGTTTCAAGTCTCGCTTCAATCACCAACTAAAATTTTAAAGATTCAAACAAGTTACAATCATTACATATATGATGAATTAATTGTACGACACAACTTATTTAGAGGAGTGTTTACTTAACCGTATAAATAAGTTTGGTTATCATGAGATAAACCGCACATTAACAGTCTCTACAAACAAAAAATCTCTAGAAGAATCGTTTTATCATTTTGTTCTCATCTTTTTTCTATCAACTCTTATATCACAACTGTTTCACTCAGTCTTCTCACCATAACTAAACATTTGTCTCCACTCTTAAATATTTATATCTTTTATCTATTCGAAAAATAATCACACTTCTAGTATCTTCAAACCAACACATACGAAAAGGTAAGTGAAAAGAGTTTTTTTTTTAAATGGCTTTCGTTAACGAAGAGAGTTTATAAGATTAGTTATAATTATTTTCACAAAAAAAAACTATACTAAAAGAAAACTAGAAATATAAACCAAAATTTCACCATGTTTGTATATCCCTTTTACCCCATTTTTTTATTGTATTTTCTATTTATCAAAATAATGAAATAAATAATTTTACAAACAAAAAATTATGAAAAAAAGGAATGAATATACATATCAATATCAATGTGGTAGCATTTTTTGGGTTTAAAATTTGTTGAATATATCTTGTAAAGTTTGTTATACGGTTAACATATTTTATATTCTACGAAAGATAAATTAGCAGAAATTGAATTACATATTTTGTTAGACAATCTACTTTGATTAATATAAGTAATATATAGATTTTAAATTTATCTAAATATTTTTTGAATGCACATTCTACTCTTAATAAAGACAAACATTATGAATAATTTTCAGATTTTTGGTGTTGATCACAACATTCGTCAAATGAACAAGAGCAACATAAATACCTTTTGCTGGTTATAATTTTTATATCATAAATATTTTATATATATATTCTAGGTAGCTTATTTTATTTTTATTTTTATTAATTTAATTTATTGAGTTATTAATGGTTAAAAATTATCAAAAATGATATATTTATTATAGTAATTTAAGGCATTTTTTAATGTGCGAAAATACTAAAAAGTCTATCTTTTTAAAATTAAATAAAAAAGTATTTTTTAATTGATGAAATAATTTTAATTAATATTTAATGATTTTCTTAGATAAAATGACATGTTTCTTAATATTCCTTCCGTTTCAAATTATATGATGTTTTAAAAGGTTTATATTGTTTCAAAATATAAGATGTTTTGAGATTTTAAGGTACTTTTGAAGTTTTAAAATTAACTTTAACTTTATTGGAACTTATTCAACCAATAAAATTTTACAGTTTTTTTTTATAATTGGTTGAATGATTTTAAGATTATATTTTTTAAATTACTTTATAGAAAAATGTAAATTTCTTAATCTTCGTGTGGTAACTAAAACATCATGTATTATGAAACAGAGAAAGTATTTGTTAGTTACCTAAAACATCAAATATTTAAAATAGAAAGAATATTTTGTTGGAATACCCATGAGTCCTGATAAGTTTAGAATAATTAGGGCTCATAATAATTAATTAAAATCCTATACTTGGAAAAACAAACAATATGAACTCTTCATCTTGCTTTTACACAGATAGGGAACGTTTCATATTCGAAACTAAACAAGTTACGAGTTAAAAATTAACTGTGTTTCATATTCATTGACTCTCTTTCTCTCTGTTTACAATTATATTTAATTATGCAATCATTAAATACAATTTTAGATTCACGAGAAACTTGGGGAATTTCAACAGCCCACATCACATTATAGCTTCTATAAATATCACCTTGCTACTTCACTTCAGTTTTATCTTTTCTAAAAAATTATTACTCTCTGCTTCAAGAAGAAGAAGAAAAAAAATGTTTTGGATGAAAGTTCTCCGCTTCATTAGCTATGTTGCTACTATTGTTTCTGCTGTAATGGGAATAAGTGCGATCCTTTCTGTTTAGTATTTCAAAAATTCTCAACGATGTAGAACAATATTATCACTATTAATAAATAAAGTTCTACATTCTCTATGGAGTTGTTCATGTTGTTTCACGAGGTATAATCATATTACCTCTATTTATTAAAGTTTGTTTTGCAATATAGTTTTCCTTTAATCTTATATGTTTGCTACTCTACAATTAAAAGAAAGGAAAGGCTCTATCTTTGTTTGAAGTGTCGCTTCAATCACCAACTAAAATTTTAAATTTTTAAAGATTCAGACTAAGTTACTATCATTATATATATGATCGAGATTAGGCAGTCAAAATATTCTACAATGAATTGTTCGACACAACTTATTTAGAGTAGTGAGAACCGATTTGACTTAAGATAAACTGAACATATATGTAACAGTCTATAAAAAAAAGTGTCTATAAGAATCGTTTTTCATTTAGTTCTTATCTTTTTCGATCATCTCTTATATCACAACTTTTCCACTCAGTCTCCCACCAAAAAAAAAACTGTTTCACTCGTAATATATAATATTTTTTTCTTCTCACCACAACTAATACATTTGTCCCCACTTAAATAATTACATTTCTAGTATCTTCGAACCAACACATACGAAAATTTAAACGAAAAGAGTTTTTTTTTTTTTTGAAATGGCTTTCGCTAACGAAAGGAGTTTATAAGGTTAGTTCTTAATTATTTTCACAAAAAAAAAATATATACTAAGGAAATTAGAAATATAAACCAAAATTTCACCATGTTTGTATATCTCTTTTATCCCATTTTTGTTTTTATTGTATTTTCTATTTATCAAAACAATGAAATAAATAGTTTTACAAACAAGAAATTATGAAAAAGAATGAATATGCATATCAATATCAATGTAGTAGCATTTTTTGGGTTTTAGAATTTATTGAATAATTTTTCAAAGTTTGTTATACGGATAACAAATTTTATATTTAAAAAAAATGAATTAGTAGAAATTAAATTTCATATTTTGTTAGACAATCTACTTTAGTTAATGGTAGTAGTACACAAATATGAAATTTATCTAAATATTTTTTTGAATGCACATTCTATTCTTTTAGTAAAGATGAAAATTATGAATAATTTTCAGATTTTGGTGTTGATTACAGCATTCGTCAAATGAACAAGAGCAATATAAATACTTTTTGTTGGTTATAATTTTTCATGTGACAAATGTTTTAAGTAGGTTTTATGTTTTTGTCACAAAAATAATTCTAATAAATATTAAAATAGATCATTTTTTTTTAAAAATTTTAATATTTTTTTAAATTTTAAATTTCACCTCCAAAACTCAACTCTATAATTCTAAACTCTAAGTTTATACTCCTTCTGTTTCACATTAAGTATTGCTATAGAAAAGATTTTTAGTTACAAAACAAGTGTTGTTTTGAATTTTGATGCAAAAATTATTAAACTTATACTTGTGACAACCATTTTTAGTGCCTTAAGCTAAACAAAAATAATATTTCTATTTTAAAATAACGCTGTACAAAAAATAACACAAAATATTTTTGAAATAAACTTTGTAAAAGAAAGTTAACAATATTACATTTATTTTTGTTAGTTTTTAAAATAAAATGTAACATTATAGTTTTTAATATTACTTTTATATTATTATTTCAAAGTTTATTTTTTGTTTAAGAATAAATAATATAATATACAGATAAAATCAATTTCAAAATATGAATAATATTGATCTATGTTCAAGAGTATATTTTTATCATAGTACTTATATTATAAATATATAAAAAAAAAGTAAAAAGTAACAAGAAAGAATTTAAATCTTTTTATAGATGTATACTGATTATAAAATTTAATTTAATAAATGTTAGTAGTAATCTAGGTTTAAGTTAGAAAGACTATCAGATAAAATTGTCAATGAACCATATATAATTATATTCATTGTAAATCTTCCTTTCTAATTTTAAAAATAATTAAAATGCCCTAAGCGAATGTTTAAAATTTACTTGAAGTTGTATGGCTCTGCTTATACTGTAATTTATTTTTCTTTTGTTTGAAATATGGTTAGATGTATATGTAATTGTGTTTTTATATCAAAAATATGCAAAATTAATTATTATTTTTAATCTGTATGTAAAAAATTAAAGTCACAATTAAAATGAAACATAAAGAATATTCGTTAACCCAAGAGGTATAAATGTATATTTATATCATTTAGTAAAATATTTTGATCATTTTTCTTCTTAAGACTATTTTGGTGACAATTTTTTTTAGATTTATGTTAAAGTATTTCTATGTTTTATATCATATATATTTTATATATATTATAGGTGGTTTATTTTTATTTTTATTTTTAGGATTTGTAAATATTGTTCCTAATCTACTAAAAATAAAAATACACGTGAGTCCGCATCATTTTGGGCTTAACATAAGAATAGTTTGGGCTCATATTAAAAAAGGCTCATAATGGGAAGAAAAAAAAACACTATAAATCTATAATTTTAAAAAAAAAAAACACACACTAAACTCTTCATCATGCTTTTACGTTGGGAAGGTTCGTATTTAAAGCTAAACAAGTTACGATGTAAGAATTAAATTTGTGTTTTTACATTCAAAGAATAAATTTTAAACTCTCGAGAAACTGGGAATTTCAACAGCCCATCACATTACTTGTTAATTTAGGGTTTAGCCTCTATAAATACCCTCGATACGTCCTTTTTAATTTATCTTTAGAAAATTTTATAAATCATAGTTTCAAGGAGGAGAAAACAATGTGGTGGATGAAAGTTCTCAGCTTCATTAGCCATGCTGCTAATATTGTTTCTGCTGTTGTAGCAATACTTGCCATCTTTTCTTTTTAGTATTTCAATTTCTCAGTGATGTTGAACAATATTATCTCTATTATTAAATATGTTCTACATCTCTATCCAGTTATTTTTCATTGTTTTTTTTAAAGATATTTTCTCTATGATAACCTGATTTGCTTTTACTTTCTCCATAGCTTCATCTTGTTTCGTATATACTAGTGTAATAGCTAGTTGTCTTCTCTACGACAACAGGGAAGAGATTAAATTTAGAGATCAACTTCAACGTCGCTTTTCAGATTTTGCTTTACGCTTCTGATTCTAGAAATGAATATGAGTTCTCTTTAATTCGATATCAAATAATAATAACATGACTAAACCAATCAAGTGAATGATCACTACTGTTATAGGGTAACAACTATAATTTAAGATTCCAAAGATTCAAACCAACTTTAATATCTATATTACCAGCTCTGGTACGTCTAAGTAAGCTTGGTAGGTTTTTGATATACCCCATGCATATATATATATGTAACAGATTTAAAGAAACCTTCAATAAAATTGGTATTAGAAGTGATAATTGGAACAGTATAGAGAAGATTAGCATGGCTCTGTGTAAGGATGACTTCGCACAAATTGAAAAATGATCCAAATTTTTAGTAAAAAAAAACAGGATTTATATATGTAAAAGTAAAAAAGAAACTATGAGATCGATTATCTTGAGATAAACCAGAGTATGTAACAGGCTCTATGACAAACTGAATAACAAGTTATTTTTTATAGTTATCATCTTCTCAGGTCACGTTCGACCGGACTAAATCCTAAGTATGCCCATGAGTCCATGACCCAAAAAAGAATGGAAAAGTAGTTAAGTTCTGTGGGTGTTTTGTGTGTGTTTTTAAATTATACAGTGAAAGGGAATAAGATTAACACTAAAAGCTTTACTATTCCAAACTTTGGAACCGCAAAAAAGTTTGAATTCACTAAAAAGATAATGGAAAAATAGCTAATTTTCTTCTTTCCTAGTAAAAACAGTTGTGATATATGGAAATAATTATAGAAAGATCTAGAATGATACGAAATATAATATAGATATACACTAAATATTTGTTAATAATTACGGAGTTATTAGCAAATGAATTTTCATAGACTTTAGAAATTTTGAGATTCATTTGTTATTAGTTTATGAATTTCAAAAATCTTACTGGAATCCATTGTTATTAGTTTAAAAATTTTCAAAACTCATTTACAAAGACCTATAATATATATAGTTTTCAATTAAGATATATCTTGTTCTCACACCTACAGAAAAACCTAGGTTTCATCCTACTTTTTCTTGCTCCCACCTTGGTGATCTTTCTCAGATGTTCGTATTGTCACCATGACCGCCACAGAAGAACAAGTGATGGCTCTCATTAGCAAACGGGCCGGCTTAAACACTTCGTAGGCCCTGGGGCAAAAAAGAAAAAATTGTCCCGTACAGCAAAAAAATGTGGCTTATTGCAACAAATAAAAATGCTCATCAAAACAAGCAAAACAAGTGTAACATCTTATTTTGCTCACAGAAATAACTAATGTCATAATCTAAAACCAACAGAAACTAATGGCATAATCAAAACAATTTATTTGACTAACGTTTTTCATATGATCAAATCCAAATTTTAATCAGCCCTTAAGCTTGTCACAAATCTACTTGAAGCACGTTTTGTGTGATTGAATAAACAATTCATAGTAAAATAAAAAATAACACTTATAAATATGAATCTGAACGTCCAAAAGAAAAAAAAAACAAAGCTGGAAAAACTAGTTAATATAAATTGAATTGTATGTAAGTAACCAAAATATCTTAAGAAAAAACAGAACACGTTAACAAATGCATTCACAAACACTTGTGATTCCTCCTTACCACCTTAAAGCGTACACTGATCTTGATGAAAACATGTTAACAAATAACCAAATAACAATAGAGATCGCAGTATGGTTCCTGTTTAGCTCTACAGGCATTATATATAATTAATTTTTTATGACTGTGTATAAAACAAGGAAACGTAACTTTAAAGCCTAAAATTGAGAAACTATAAAAAACTCGTACTCAAGCCCGCTTCCCATTTTCAGTCGCCATGCGGAGTAAAAAATTTAAATGATACAATCTAAAAAATTAACACTACAAACTTTATGGCCCCAGGTGCACAGAAAAAAAAATTATGGGCCCTTTTTGTCCATGGACCATGGGTGGTCATGGGTGGTCGCCCTGCTTGCCCCACCACTTAAGCCGGCTTTGAGCAAAGGTCTCCATACTCACCGCAAAAAAATACAACTGAATCACTGAGATGGAAGAATCAATTTCTCAAGGGAAAACCCTCAACAAGGAGCAACAAGAAACTGTACGTTCTAAGCTAATCGTCACTGCCCTTATTTATCCAAGAGCTCGAAAAGCTCCGCCTTCTTCCTCGTCCGTCCACGGCGATGGCAGAAGAGATCATCAGCCGCCCTGCTAAGAAAAACAAAAAGCAAAAGGTATTCACTTAGTTTTCTCTTAGGGCTTATTTGCTAAGTAGCCAATTTTGGAGTGAAAATTAAGTAAGTGATATTGATTTTGACATAATGAAAAAACTAATATTTACATCCTAATTCATCTGGTCAGGCCGGTTCTGGCCATGTGCTGGAGGTGCATTTGCACAGGGCCCACTGCATTTTTTTTTATTTTTTTTTAGCTTATGTTAGGGCTCTATTTTCTTTTTAAAAAAAACTTGAGGAAATAATTTTCAAAAACTTTGTGGCACAGAGCCCGTTTTATGTTTGAGACGGGCCTCATCTGGTTATACCCTTCTCCCTTACCATTATCTGGCAAAAATATGCTCTATGTGTCCACGTAGCTCATGTAATATATGGTCAAGTGTGCGTAAAAACTATCTCACAAAAAGAAGGAGGAACCATCGAGGTCACACGTTAATTGACCACATACCCTAAGTGTTCTATTCCATATGGATGAAGTAGTATAGGGTTATAACCTACCCACAATCCCTAATACTAAACATTACCCCAACCTGAGCCATAAATACTAAACCCTAAATCAACTAACCAAAACCCAAATATAAAATATAATATATATTTATAATATTTTTAACAAATTTAAAACCTAAAAAAGTATATAATAATCTATAATATTATACTATATTATATAAATAGATATGAAAGAATGATGAGCCATCCACGTCACACATTTATTGACCACATACATATGTACTCAGTGTTCTATTTTGTATAGCCGAAATAGTATAAGATTATAAGCCCACCCACGCTAATCTAAACATTACCCATACTTGAACTTATAAATACTAAACTCTAAATCTCAATTACTAAACCCAAATCCAAATATAAACTATAATCTATATTTATAATATTATAAAAAACTTAAAATTTGAAAATAGTATATACTACTTTATAATATTAAACTATAGTATATAAAATAGAAAGTAGAATAGACGTGTAAATTAAAATCATTTGTGTGTGTGTGATTAACAAAATGATAAATTGAGTTTGTAAATCACTTCACATTTGTGTCGGTATGGTTAATGCATAAACCAATATTCATATCAACGATATAATATCAAAACATAATATATGCTTATTCACTGTAAAATAACAATGTATTCTACATCCGTAAAATAGAATAGAACAAAACAATATTTACAATATTTAAAGAGGTGAGGAGACTATGAGTGGCAAGGTGGAAGAGGATAGGAGGTGTCTTTATCAATTTTATCCAACGGTACCCTGAATATTCATACGTCTCTTGCTGCATGAGTATCATATGTTGCCACATGCGTGTTGATGCACCGATAACATCGTCGGCGACTTTGTAGGTTTTAGATTCGGCGAAGCTTCCCATCAATAACTAAGAGAGTTACTGCACACAAATTTCTTCTAGAGAAAGCTACTCCAAAAATAGTATCGATGGTGCTGCAGTGGATCAAATATGAGAAAGAGATAATTCACTTTCTACATAGTTACCAGAAACTATGTGTATCTCTAAGCACCACAATTTTTTTGTTTGAAGTAAATATTATTAATTTAATTAATTTTCTGCTTACAGGTGTCCAGGTTACATCAAAGGGCAAAAATGCATTATTGTAAAAAAGATATACGGTGTATAGATATAGTTGAGCAATTAGCTATAGAGTGAATGAATAAAATTTTGAGTTGTCATACTATTCAATTTCCCTTTCTCTTAAGTGTTTTAGCCACATAGTACCATAAATAAACCTAAACCTAACAATCTTTCTTCTTCATAGGCACGTAAGGAGATCTCTGAAGAGAAAGACATAACAGAGAAAGACGGACATTATTAGATATGATCCTCATTTCCGGTTATATATATATATATATATATATAGTAAACCTTTGGTTTAGTTTCCTTTTGCTAACCAATGTAATATATATACTAAACCATGTAACAAACATTTGGTTATGAAGTTTTAATTGAAAGATTCAATATGGTATCAGAGCCAAAATCGTTCTTTGGTGATTCTTGACGATTTTGAACTTCGCATCATGGCATTGAGCTCCCGTGAGCTTCAATCGATTTCTATCTTCATCGATCTTCTTGTTGCTCTCGAATTCCAGCTCGTCTCGGTTATTTCGATGTTCTTGGTGGCGATTTTGCTTCACTAAGCTCTTCTTCTTCTTTCGATGTTCTTGGTGGCGATTTTACTTCACTGAGCTCGTCTTCTACTTTCGTATTCATCTTCTTTGTTTCTCTTCTCAATCATGGCCTCTGCGAATCAAAATCTGCAGTTCTTGGATCAGTATGAGAATCCTTACTTTCTTCATAGTTCGGATCATGCTGGATTGGTGTTGGTTTCCGATCGACTCACTTCAGGTGCAGAGTTTCATTCATGGAAGCGATCTGTTCGAATGGCGCTTAATGTTCGCAACAAACTAGGATTCATCGATGGTCCGATCTCTAAACCTCATGTTAATGATCGTAATGCTGGATCATGGTCTAGATGCAATGACATGGTAGCAACTTGGATTATGAATTCAGTTTCGAAAAAGATAGCTCAGAGTCTTCTTTACATGTCTACTGCGGAATCAATCTGGAAGAATCTTTTGGCTAGGTTTAAACAGGATGATGCTCCTCGTGTCTATGAGATTGAACAACAATTAGGGAGTATTACTCAGGGTTCTTTGGATGTCACTACCTATTACACTGAGTTAGTCACATTATGGGAAGAACACAAAAATTTTGTTGACCTTCCGGTATGTACGTGTGGCAAATGTGAGTGTAATGCGGCTCAGCTTTGGGAGAAACTTCAAGAACGTAGTCGAGTTACAAAATTTCTTAAGGGTCTCAATGAATCTTATGAGTCCAGTCGTCGACAGATATTAATGATCAAACCACTCCCCTCGATTGAGGATGCGTTCAATATGATTGCCCAATATGAGAGACAAAAAGTTCTTAAACCTTCTTCGCGAAATGATAATGTTGTCTTTCAGAGTACTGGTACTGATGTTGCTCTGGAGTTACCTGAGAATAATGTGTGCGCGACTCAACATCCAACTGGATTTCGTCCCAAGCAACGTCCTTTATGTACTTATTGTGGACAATACGGTCACATTGTTCAGAAATGTTTCAAGATCCATGGTTATCCCCCGGGACATCGACTTCATGGACAGAATACAAAGGGCCAATCTCAATTGCAGCAACAGAAATCTCTTGTTCCCCGAGGACTGAATATGAATGGTGGTTTTCCTCGTCTTCCACAGCAACAACAACTTCCTTATCAGTCTGCTGCTGTGGCTAATGTCATCAGTACACCTACTCCACAGCTTGATCTTACTCAGTTCACAAATGATCAGCTCTACTACATTCTTAATCAAGTACAACGTAATGTTCGACCTCCAGAGCCTATGGTTCCTCAAGTACAACAAGCTACTATCACTGAAAATGGTCACATGGCTGCTCAATCATCCTCGGGTATCATTCTTTCTCTGTCATCTAATCTTCGTTTTGAATCCCACACTCTTACATATAACCATCAAACACTTTCTTCTCTATATAACACTCTTCCTAGTGGTTCTTGGATTGTTGACAGTGGGGCAACGACGCATGTTTGTTCTGATCTAGCATGTTTTAGTGGTCTTTCTCCAGTTACTGGAGTAACAGTCTCCCTCCTGAATGGTCATAAGGAATTGATTAGTCATATAGGCAGTGTTATCATCTCTCCATCCATGACTTTGCAAAATGTCCTGTTTGTTCCTGCTTTCAGATTCAATCTCTTGAGTGTTAGTTGCTTAATTAAAGATAGTAAGTGTTCTGCTCATTTTTATTTGAATCATTGTTTGCTTCAGGAATCTACTCAGGGATTGACGATTGGTAGATGATCTGTTTTCAACAACTTATACATTCTTGATAGACACACCAATATTTCCAATGCTGTTAGTTTCTGTGGATCCTTGCTAGGTGATGGACATCTTTGGCATCAACGCCTTGGACATCCGTCTCTTGCCAAGTTACTGCATGTTCCGGGTATTCCCACTCTTTCAAAGTCATCTTGTTCTTGGATAGATAATTGTTCTGTGTGTCCACTGGCTAAACAAAAGCGACTGCCATATGTTTCCAATAATAGGCTTTCTTCTTCTACTTTTGATTTGGTACATATGGATGTATAGGGGCCGTTTTCTGTTGAATCCTTAGAGGGGTATAGATACTTTCTTACTCTTGTTGATGATTGTACTCGAGTAACATGGATATATTTTTTAAGAAATAAAAGTGATGTTTCTCAAGTCTTTCCAGCTTTTATCAATCATATCCGTACACAATATCATTCCTCTATTAAATCCATGCGAACTGACAATGCACCTGAGCTTACTTTCTCTGATATAGTTCGTTCTAATGGAATGATACATCAGTTTTCTTGTGCATATACACCACAACAAAACTCTGTAGTTGAACGTAAACATCAACACATTCTGAATGTAGCCCGGGCATTACTATTTCAGTCAAATGTTCCTTTGATGTATTGGACTGATTGTGTTTCTACTGCTGTGTTTCTTATCAATCGAACACCTTCATTGCTTTTAAGTAAGAAAACACCTTTTGAGACACTTACAGAAAAGGCACCAGACTATTCGATGCTTAGATCATTTGGGTGCTTGTGTTATGTTTCAACTCTTGCTAAAGACAGACACAAGTTTACACCTCGTGCAGATTCATGTGTTTTCCTTGGTTATTCTCCGGGTTACAAAGGATACAAAGTTCTGAATATTCAGACGCATGTTATTTCTGTGTCTCGGAATGTGGTTATATATATATATAACGGGAAATGAGGATCATATCTAATAGACATGGAGGATTGCAAGGTCTCTGATGAGGTTTCCAAAGACAATATATCTCCTTGTAGTGAAAGCTCACACGGTGTAGCATCATCGCCACCGTCTAGTGGAAAGCCACGACGTAAAAGGAAGTCGAAGAAGCCTCAGACCACGAAGTGATTATGTTACCAAGACAAGTAACTGTAGTTACTTTGGTCACAAGTTTCCTTTAACTTTCGTTCACAAGGATGGCTTCTTGCGTTGACTTTCTTTCTGTTATTTTTTTGTTTCATTTATATTTACCACGTGGAATTACTTATTCAACAAACAATATATATATTCGACAATAAAAACGTATATTGAAGGAGTGTCCAATCGTAAAACTGAACCGATTAAAGTCGAACTGAAATAGAGAAATGGCTTGGATTCGGTATTACCGAATAAAACAAATAAATCTTATTTTTAAGAAATTGCACTATATGAATATAGTTCAGTATATTTCCAACTGAAGAAACCGATTAACTAAAATATACTCCTTCTGTTTCATTATAAATATCACTTTAGTCTTTTAAACACAGATTAAAAAAACAATTAATTTTATATATTTTCTATATAAAACACAATTACCTATACATCTAACCATATTTCAACCAATTCAAAAATAAATTGCAACATGAAATTAATAAATTTTGCATCGAAATTCGAAAATAACACTTATTTTGTAACATTTTTTTTTAAAATGACACTTAATATGAAACGGATGGAGTATTAGTATACTTATATATAAATTTTGTAATAAAATTAATACTCCTTCCGTTTTTTTACTAGATGATGTTTTATATAAGTGCACGAAGATTAAGAAACTTACAATCTTCTAAAAAGTATTTTAAATATATAATTTTAAAATCATTCAACCAATTATAAAAAAAACTGTAAAATTTAATTGGCAGAACAGTTTCCAATAAAGTTAAAAATAACCTTAAAACTTAAAAATATCATATATTTTGAAACAACATAAAACTTTTAAAACATCATGTAATTTAAAACGGAGGGAGTAATATATATATATATAAATTATTTCATTAATATAATATTCATAACTAAAACATTGGTTTTAGTAATGGACAAATCTCTTAAATAAACTCTTTTGAAGTTTTTGTCATAAAAATAGATCTCAAGTATAAAAATGACCAAATAGACTTTTTTTATTTTAAACTTCAACTCCAAAATCTCACCCCATAAATCTAAACTCTAGTTTAAGGGTATAAATGTATATTTACACCATTTAATAAAGTTATTTTGTTTTTCTCATTTTCATCAAATTAAATAAATATTTTTTTTGTGGTAAATATTTGTGCTAAAATATGGTTATATAATAATATGATGATATCACTATTTTTACTGTTATTTTAATAGTGAAATAAATCAGAAAATATTATATTTATAAGTTATAGTAAGGAATATATATTTATGTTTTAATAAACCTGATTTCTTAACTTATAAATTAAAACTTGTTATAAAAGATAAATATAGTTATGATTTTTTGGTATAAAAACAAATAAACCGAAAATCAATAGTATATAAACCGAATTAATTAAATATCATTTTAATATGGTAGCTAATTTTTATAAACTGAAATATCAAAAATCTGAAAAAAACGAACCAAAACCAGATCAAAATCTGGATTAAACAGGCTAGTATATTCTAAAAAAAAAACCTCGAATTTTTGATTATACAACAGGAAAACACATCCAACATCTCAGCAAACACAAACCTATTCCAAGCAATCACCAAACGTTCTCTATGTACACATAAAAGTAGGCTTATGTGTGACATTTCTTCATACATTTTTAGTATGCATAAGCTGCTTATATGTACTACATGTGTGACATTTCTTCATACAGCTTTAGTATGCATAAGCTGTTTTATACATTCCTTGACTAGACTTCTTTACCGTTAATAACGGCCAAAGACGGAGAAGACTCGCCACTGATCCTGCTTGGAGCAGGAGTGTTCCTCCGGGACTGGCGCTTCGTTGGCACAATGATGACTTCATTCTCCAACTTCCCTAGCATGTCACTGTCATCTTCATCATCACCACCTTTGAAAACAGGATGAATATAAGCTTCTTGCAGGTAGCCTTTAAGGTTCAGGTTCGGCTCTTTTGCTCTTTCCAACGTATCTTTCATCATAGCTTCCTGTAATAGATTTTACAAACAGTGAACCAAACCGGACCAAACCATATAGATATGTTACAAGAAACTGACCTGCAAGGGGTAACGGACAAAGGCAGGCTCATAACGGCCTTTACAGAAGCGGTGGAAACCGATTGTAATCACAGGAAGAGCGATGATAAACGGTGCAGCTAAAGCAGCTTTTTTAGTTATCAACAAACCCATCAGAAGAAACTGAGATATGATCAATGCCGTTATAATACGTCCATGAACATCTGGCCAGAACGCAGCAGCGCTCTCATACTCTTGATTATACACATTTATGATCTGAGAAAACAAGAATAAAATGTTACAAAGTTTCTTTAAAATCATTAGGAAGGAGCTAGTTGTTTTACCTGATGACGGTACACTATGTAAGCAAGTGCAAAGAAGACTAAGATGAAAGGAAGAAGCATTGGTGTCACAGGAGCATAGACAAGACCAAGAAGGAAGTAAAGCTGTATCTGAGGCTCTCCTGTGTTGAAACCAATGCTTCCAGGGTCCATTGCCTCCTCTCTGTCTTTCTCTGTTTTCACCAAGAAAGCGTTCTTGAGATGGTATATAATGAGAGGTTTCAGCATGAGAATCTCTCCTGCAACTCCTGCCCACCCATCAACCATTATATATGTGATAAAGAAGGTTGCTTTCATCGGTATTGCCACACCAATGGTCTGAGGAATCCTGCATGAAATTGAGATAGAAAGAGTCTTTAGAGAAGAAGAAGAAGCACAAGAAAGAATGAAACTTCATCAAGAGAGGGATGCGTACTGATTTGCTGACTGGTTAAGGAAAGAGCTGAGCTGCTCAAATGCAGCTCCAGTGATAACATTTGCAAGAAAGACGTTAACTAAGTTAAATATGTAATATCTAGACGCTGATCGTCTTTCCAAATATGAAATCGCTGTAAAGCCTTCAAACTTAGACATGGTCATTAGTATGGATGGCAGAAAGATGAGGAAAAGCTTCAGCACAATGCCAGATAGCAAACCTGTTATCACCGCTTTAATGAAGCCACTGCAAAGAAAATCAATCAGTTCATTCAAATGTCATGTAAGAATGAGCAACAATGTCTGCAGAAAAAAGAGAACTCACTGTTCGATAATGACTGTTAAGAAGGGTGCAACTTTCTCAATTCCCTCAATAGTAGCAAGAGATTGCACAAATGCAATAGGGATGATGAAAAAGAAGGTAAGGAAGAAGAAGGCTACACTCATAGCCAATCTTCTTACAGTCAAAGAAACATATGGCATTGCAAGGTTTGGCCAAAACACATCACGTGGCTCTGGTGCCCATTCAGTTAACCACTCGGTTGGGTTTCTGGTCTGTGTGGTCTGAGCGCAAACAGCAGCAGCCCAACGGGTCTTGAAAGAGACAAAAGATGCTGGCATGATTGACTTTTGATCCTTCACCACATTCTCTCTTTCTTCAGCAATCTATAAACAATGAAGATTAGAGTAATAAGATGGCACACAAATGGTAAACCAGAAGAGGTCACAAAGCTTATACCTCTTTAGATGTTTTATCAACTTCAGCCATGTAATGTTCGATTGCGTCAACTTTTTGTCCACACAAGCCAAGGCACCCAAGCTGTGTTTGTTAAAAGAGAAGCGATCAGAAGACGGTTATTACATAACATAACAAGACATCCTAGTTATCAAGTTTAACACTTTTTAAGTACCTTCACCGTAGGTCTGATCTGAGTGTTGTTTCTAGAGTATTTGAGCTGATAGTAGTCAAGCCAGTTCTGAAGCTTCTTCTTCTTATCAACCAAATCAGCGAGCTTGTTTGCATTGCATACCACCTTAATAATGGTTCCAGAATGTTTTAGTTACCTCCAAGAAATGCATATGAAAAAAGGTCAAGTCATCTTATGAGAAACTTTTTACCTGATGTGTGAGGTAGTGCTCAGGGTGATTGACTAGGAAAAAATGCTCCACAAGCTCACTAACAGTTTCATCTGGGTCCGGAGGAACATTCCTAACCAGAACCTGTCAAAACATTCATGACATTTAACACACAAGACAATCATTTTATGTGTTGTAAGTTTAAGGAATGAATCTTACAGTGAACTGGTCAGGTCGACGAGCTTCTGAGGCAACAAACTGAAGCCTCATGTTAGCAATTATCTCATACTCCTTCATAAGCATATAACAAGTCCAGATAGTGAAGACGTAAGCCATTACAATATGAGTGGCAAACCTGGAAACAATATTTTACTTAATCCAACATTTAAATCATAGAAAGGGATTTGAGATGTTGTTCTAACAAACCTTTTTGAAAACTCTGGGATATTTGAAACTGACAGTTTGTCAATACCACTTGCAGTTACATTATTTAACTCCTTAGCCAACTCCAACGTGCTGTTTGTCCAATGGACCGGTACAAGAACTGCCCAGGCAAGTATTGCTATTGGAGCAAAAATCTTGAGCCTGCAAAAAATAATGTAACCAAGAAACACATTATTCAACTTCATTTAAGTTCTCTTCCTGATGATACAATGAGCCTAAAACATATTAAATCCCAAGGACACATTACTATCTATTAGTTAAATATACTTCCAACCTAAAACCAACTGATGATAAGTGGATTGGTATATCTTCTTATATTGTACTTGTCTCTTCCAACTTCCGATGCAGGAAACTTTGTCTCCAACTTAGTCTAGTGAGACTTAATTCAACATATTTCTCCTCAGTCAATTCGTGTCTTTGACTCAATAAGGAGCTTAAGGGAAAAAAAGTTGAAAAGTTTGTATACCCGAGCAAGTAGATCCGGAGATACGCAACAGAGTCTAGACCAGCATGATCAATCAGCTCACGCTCAGGCATCTTAAGAGCTTCAGGCATCCAATGCAAGAACTTGAGGTATGATCTCAAGTCCAAATTCAAAAACTTAGTTGCAAACGCGCCGCTACTTGCAGGGCTGCTTCTTAACCCCTTGAGGTACCATTTAGAGAAGTAAACTCTGTCGTTGAATGGCTGAAGCCTCAAAAATGCAAAGACTATGAAGAAAATGAATGCAGTGAGGATGTTTATCCCTGCTGCTACACCAATATCTTCAAGTGTTGCCATTATTTGTTACTTTTGCTACTCCAAAACCTCAGTACTTAGCCTGTATAATACACAAATAAAGAACCTTTACACTTTGTTACTATCTAAAATTCAATAAAAATGGAAGCTTTAAAGTACAAATCTGGTTACAAACAAGGAAGCACATCAAAGATTAAACCTTTAGAGACTGCATCAAACTAGAAGCAACATAGGATTCCCCCAAATTGGAAGTATTATACAAAAACATTAATCTGAGAACAAACCCACTTCTGATTATTACAGAAAAGAGGCTTTAAGACAAATTTAGTTCTGGTTACTGTGAAAAAATTGAACTTTAAAACGAGTCACATGAGATCTCAAGCATAACAACATACCCTTTGGCTGTAAAAATCAAGTAACAACGCAAAATAAAACTAAGTTACAAAAGCAGAATGAAACAAATCAACGCTTTAAAGGGTCAGTCAAAAAAAAGAATCAAAGCTTTACCTAAACGTACTCCACAAAGGGAATGAAATCCAGAGATATTGTGAAATAAATAATAATAATAAAAAAAAAAAGAGTAAGAGTGAGTAACCGTAGAGATGGGGAGTGAGGTAATTGACTCGAGACTCATATGAAGCTAAAGCACTGATGAAGTAACACGCAAGCCACGCGGAAAAGAGAGAGAGAGAGAGAGAGAGACAAGGAAGAAGAAAGAGACTGTTATAATATGGGCATGTTTGTTTCAGCGTCTAGATAGATTGATTTGTAAGGAGAGGAGAGTTTTGTTTGGTTAGTAGTTAAGAATATAATTCATTTGAATGATTTTTGAAATTTTAGTATTAATTTCAAATTTAGCCAGTTGAACTAATTTAGACCATTTGGATAGAAATTGTTTTATCAAAATTGTATAATGTCTATTATAACTCCTCTTATTTAATTCACAAATTATAAACTTAAATATAATATTATTTGTCACTTATGAAGAAATGACAAACTATATTTTTTCACTAAAATCAAAAATAGAAAAACAAACAGGTGTATGAACTCATCTAGGTGAATTCATTTGAGTAAAAATGAAAATAAAAAATAAACATATGTCTATATGATTTATCTAGGTGAACTATTTAGATGAACAAATAAACAGTTAAATAAAATCATATAAATAGATCAGCTGTATTAAGACGAGAGATAAACAGTCCCTATTGACCAGGTGATTGTGGTCGAGTGGTAAGGAGACGGGACTGGGACGCCAACACGTTTCAGGTTCGATCCACCTGCTGCGCGAAACTAAGTCACAATTATCCTGGTCACCTTACACGGATATGGGCCCATGCTTTAGGGCCCATTTGAATACCCGGAGAGAGGGTCTATCCGTGGGCTGCACCTCCCCTTGGAGATTAGTCTGGACCTCTCCATGGGCCTGTGTTGTTTGATTGTCAGTGGTAATGGAGATGGATGTGATAGAGATTGAACAAACTCTAGTAAAGTTTCTGTCGGCACTCACAACTGTAAACGACCAAGAAGACGAGAACGATATCTTTCTAACCTTTCTTTTTTAGCCTTTTCTGGTTCGGTTATATTAAGATGAAAAGGTTTTGATGTTTTCAGGACCGTTTGGTTTTTACAAGTTACGTTAAATTACAACTGGCCGACCAGAAAATAATAATATTGCAACTGATCTGGGAATATAATAAAATAAAAACAAAAATCATCGGAAGTTTTTTTTTTTATCATCGGAAGTTTTGTCTGTTCTTCAATCTTAAAATCATCAGCTCTTGACACAGAGGCATTCTGCACTCCGATAAATAAAATGATTGAAAAGAAACATCTTCTTTCTTTTGTTTTGTCGTGGATATAAAAACATCATGTAGTTTTATATCTCTTATTTATTGAAAAGAACCAATTATATGGAGTGTTCAAAAAAAACAATGATACTCTCTCCGTTTTTTTATATTTGACGTTCTAGGATTATACACACAGATTAAATATTTAATTTTTTATTATTTTCTAAACAAAAACATCATTAATTATTTATCTAACCACAATTCAACCAATAATAAAATAGAAGGTATAATATCATTGGTCATCTAATATTAATTAGTAATAAATTTTACATAGAAAATTGAAAAATTCAAATAATTTGGAACAAAAAATTTCCCCCAAAACGTCAATTATTAAAAAACGAAGAGAGTATATAATTTACAGTAAAAAAGATCTTAGCATTGTTTTAAAAAAATTTCATCACAAAAAATGACTAAAATAATATGTTTTATTAAATAATTTAAATATACTTTTTTATACATTGAATTAACTAATCTAGATTTAGAGTTACAGCTATGGATGAGGTTTTAGATGTGGTGTTTAAAATAAAAAAAATAAAAATGAAATTTTCAAAATAAAGAGAATTTTTTAAAATGGTGACAAAAAGTTAAAAAGTGATATTTGAAAGAATTAACAAGAAAAATCTAAGTAGTTGTATCTATTATTTATTGAAAAGAACCAATAATATATATCTACAATTACAGTTGAAACTTGAGAATGTCCGCCAATAAAAGATAATGTGATATGATTATATAGTTTTGTTGACGGGTAGGATCTTAAATGTGTTTTCACTTGTACTATTTGATTGCATTTATTTACTAAAACAGTATATATCGAATTTAGAATGAGAAAAACACAGTTTACCTTTTACAATAATTTCGGTCAGTTTAGGCTAATATACAGCCTATGCCAACCTTTGAATCAAAGTGACATTTTTTTTTTGTCGAAAGTGACACTTAAAAACAAAAACAAATGTTTAGTAATAGTTTCGGTTATATATTCTTTTATCGAATAATTTGGTGATTTATTTTTTTAAAAATTTCTATATCAAATATATATTTGTGAACTTAAAAAATATTTTATTCCTTTTCATTTTCATTAATCTGTTCATTTCACTCTGTTCCTTTTCATTTTGATATGATTCCTTTAATAAGCATTAAACTGTATGAGAAATGATAATTTATGTGCAGTGTTAATGTAAATAATAGCTGTTACCACGGTGTCAAGATCTTAACGGCTAGTTGAACATGGAAGTTACTTGTCCATCTACCACGCGCAAAGTACGAGAGTAATAACACGCACCAACTGTGTCAAAGAGAGGAAGATAAGATATGCATTCACACGTGTGGTAAAAGACAACTTTTTAACTGTTTTACTTTTACGCACGCGCTGTGATAGGTTATCGATGAGTCTAATGCTTTGACTTGACCAGCTTCTGTGATTCCCTAGGCTAAAATATCGACACGTGAACGTATATAAATAATTTATTTTTATTATGTGATATAATAAATGTGAAAGTGGGTAGGGTGAGGTGTTCATTCACGATCCACTTAAATTGCTAAATTTGAATAACGGAATAAAATACAACAGCAAAAGGAGAAACTTTTTTGAAATGTCATATCAGATTATATACCTAACTTGACTATAATAAGTTAATAACCCACATTTATGTTTGTTTAAACCCATAATATTTCTTTTGTTAAAGAAATACGTCCTAATATTATGCCGAACATGTTTTATTTGGGAAATTATTTATGATAACATTATTTTATAAATATAAAATACAAGCGTAAATACTACCTGTTACTTACCTAGAGAATACATTTTTGTTAGCGTAAGAAGTATACAATGCTTCAGTACAATATTTAGTTTAAAATAATTCTTATATCTTTTTTAGTAAAGTAAGCAAAAAAAACTTTCACGTCGGTTTCTAAACGAGTGTTATTTAATAGTATTTTTAAATACTCAAAAAAGTTTACAAGTATATGTAAGGATCAAGTAACAAAATGATTCAAATAACTTGCAATTAACTCATTTTTGATTAACTACTTGAAATAACAAGTACTCATTTTAACAAGTCACTACAAGTATAATTTTTTTTTACTAGTGCAAGATAAATTAAATATTAAGTACCTAAAATAGCCAGTACTCATCTCATGCCCAATCTACTTTCACTTGAAATGCATGTATACCATTGTGTTTATGTTAATCTCAGGGCTTTTGAGAATGATCAACTTATACAAGAATCGAACCCATCAGGTTTTTTTACATGCAAAAAAAAATAATCAAACCCAATATGCTTTGTGTAGTTTACTTAGAGACGGGAATGGATACCAGAAGATGCATGGATCTGTCCAGATCCAAAATACGATTGACCATAATCTTCTATATTCTCTAACCTGTCATTAACCAGTTGATAAAGAGTTTAGGACCAAACAAAAATGAAATAACTTTTTAAAAACGAAGTTCACTTTACCTGTAGACATAGTTAACCATAATGCCTCCACTTTGATGGATACCTTTCTCTGACCGATCCGCCATCCAGTTTATTCTTTCAACCATCTATGTTAACATAGCAAAAAAACAAGACAGCTTATCAATCTCAATCACTCTCTAAACCCTTCTCACATTCACTGGACTTACCGCTCCATTTTGCAAGTGGAAGTTAGTAACAGAGTCTAAAGCTTTTCCTCTCTTCTTCTCTTGCAAGAGGTACCTACATGAAGACAAAAACATTAGAGCTTATATTGACCATTACATCTCCAAGAGTGAACATACCTAGCACATAACCGCATCAGAATAGGTTCTAAAACTGGCAATATGCGAGGTGAAGTAGCCCAATCACTGTTCTTTGCTGATAGCAAATTCAACAGAACTTCTATGCCGTTGCTACCAGAAGAAGAATCACTGCATAAACGAGTATCATTGAGTTGATGCCTTGAACTTGATTTTCTATATAGTTGAGTACATTCAAGGATTTGATCAATGTATGCTTACTCTGGTAGACTCATGAGGGCTTGCTCCTCTTCTGGTAGTAATACTTTCTCGCTGAAAGTAGACGGAGATGGATTGCTATGTGTACCACCACGCTCTTCTTCAGCAAATCTTGACTGAGATGATAACTTTGAGATGAGCCATTGCATGTATCCAGGAATGGGGCTAAGTGTTGCAAATGTCTACAACAAAGAAACATTTGGTTGAGCAAGAAGATAAACTCTTTCTCCAGTAACAAATTTTGCATACAATTTAGTATAAAGTACTCACAGAAACATGTGGCATTTCTTTCTTCACCAATGTAATCACTCGTTTAATCAAAAACTTGCCTAGGTTTATCCCCGCCAAGCCAGGCTGCAAATACACCATGAGTGAATAGAAAAAAAAAGAACATATATGTAGGAAGTCTATGTACAGACCTGAGTTGAAGAAATTGAGTAAAACAAAGCGCATGTTGATTGGTTCTCTGGTATAGGTGGATTGTCCCACAAAACTTCCTGTCACGGTGGAAGGAAATATTTAGACAACATGCTGCAAAAGCTAAATTGAGCAACATAGGATTGAGATTAGTTTGACCTGAATTGTCTGAGCAATAGTTTCCATAAGAGCAACTTCTATGAAGATAAGTGGTTCACCTGAAAAAGTAACAGCACAAGATTAGTCAAAGAATGTGATCAACTCACAATCAAAGAAACATGTGTATGAAGCTAACAAACCAGGGATAGATGGATGAAAATATCCAAAGCATCGACGACCTATTCCCAATCTTCTTTTAAGATCCAAGAGGTTGCTTATAGGATGCACCGCCTTATGAATAACACATTGTTAGATTATTTAAAACAAAGTTATTGTAATGGAAACTACTAGTGTATACCTCATACGCTACAATTTTCTCAAGCAAGGAAGCAGGATCATCCCAAGTGATTTGATGAAGCTCCAAAGTAGCAGGACTAAGCCACATCCCTAGTTTCTCCTTTAGATATGAATCTAACGTTCGCAAAGACGGCATGTTTTCTTTTCTACAACCATCAGTGGCAGATCCAACAGGAAAGTTTTAACCAAACTATTTGAGTTTCATTCATATTACAAGAGGATAGGAAGCATTACGTGAGTATGGAAAGAAGATCAGCACGGAGGATGGACAAAAACCGCAACCCTCCTGGATGTGTATTCAACCTCTCAAAGAAAGTTTCATATGTTGGCTTAAGAGCATGTCTCAGATTCCACTCAATACGATAGAAAACAGAAGATAAAGCCTCCTTCTTTGGAGAAGAATGAAGTTCTGCATCTTCACCTAAAGAGCGCTCGTCCATCAATGGAGAAACTTATCGAAGAATATCAAATCAAAATACAAAAAAAAAGACTTACTTGCTGGGGTTTCAAGTCCAAGATATTGCTTAATGAGTTCTCGGACTTGCTCTCTATTAACATCATATTCTTTGGCTAATGCAAGCAGTAGTGTCCCACGGTCTTCAAGCGAGAGGCTAAAGTATCCCTACAACAATTTGAGGATAAAGTAATCACATGGAGAGGTTAGCACATTGAAGAAAAACATAATCAAGAAGTAATATAAAGATAGTTTATTACCTCTTGAAAGTCATTAAGAGTAATGTCTGAGACACCGGTTTTACTAGCAGAGATAGCTAAGTGCATTGTTTCACGAACTACATCATATACCCTAAACAATATATTAAAAGAAACAAACTGTAAATAAATAAAAAAGACATTCAAAAAATCAAAATGGCATCAGTTACTTAAATTACCTTCCTCTGGTACTATCAAGCTCACTAGAATTTCTCACTATGTGATCTTTGGAATGATTCTCTTGAGAATTGGATGGGATCTCTTTCTGAAAATCAGTCAACAACAGAAAAGTTGGGCCTTACTATATTTTAAAAAACATTCAAGAAACCATATACACTAGATTCAAAGCTACATAGGCATACATAAAAAAAAAAAAGAAGATCATATATTGGGTGAAACTGGGAAGGATCGTGTCTTTATATCAATAAAATTCATTTATAAAAAAAAATCAAAGAACAAGAATTGAGAAAAGGGTTTCAAGAAAGGGCTTACAGGAAACTGAGAAAGGGAAGATTTGGCGGAATGGTTCGATCTCATCCTAGCACGCAACAGAATCGCCAGTTTTTTCTTGCTCATCTCTGTTTCATTTTCATCATCACTAAAAATCAGACAACTTTAAATTGAATAAACCCCTTAGGAGAAAAAAAAAAGGAATCGCATCAGATTATGACAGGAAACAACCTTAAAATCTGGCCGTTCAAGGATGGCGAAATTAGCAACAGATTGTCTTCTCTCTTCAACGGCTTTACATACTGAAACGATGTCGTTTCTAACTTCACCGACCGGTGGCGACAATGATTACAAGCATAAAACACTTACCTAAATAAAACGTTAAGCCCATGATAAGCCCATTTACATAAAATAACAGATGAACTTGATGATGCCGCCCCGGGTGTCTAGCATGTGTAACTCGCCGGGTCAACAGGGTGAAATCATATATGCTCGATTCAATTGAAAAAGTCTAACCAGAAAACTTCAATTGGTTTGGTGGTAGAACTGGACCATAATTAATCATCTCGGACAGTTCAAGTTCAGAAGAAGCCAAACATCTCAAATCTTGTCGTTCAAGTCTCTATCTTTTAACCCGTGTTTTTATGCCCACCCGGATCGGCAGCGACTGCTAAATAATTAGATTTGGGTTCTATCATTTTTTAAAATCATATATAATATCGACTAAACTATTTTATTTTGATATTTAGATATATATATATATATATATATTATTATGCTACCTGAAGAAAATATAATGAATGATGATAGAAAGAATCAAAATTATTTTACGAGATTTGGTATTAATTTATTTATTTTTATCGAAATCTACTACAACTTTGATGTATATTTTTAGTTTATTTTTATTTAAAATTTAATTTAATTAGCTACGCTAGATATCAAAAACTTACGAGATTTAAATCTTGTTTTATTGTATGTTCTAACTCCTATATTTTTTTAAAAAAGTTAAGAGTTGATTTAAATTATTTTAAAATATTTTAAGTGAAATAAAAATAAAAATAAAGAGACTACATTTTTTTCAATAAATATGAAATATCTTTTATATTTTTGATATATAATTATATTAAAATTAATCAACTTATTAACCCATGGTTCGTCCGCGGTCGACCCAATAACCTAGTGACTCAAAAAAATATTAGTTCAATGTTTGGGTCGGGTTTAAAAATCTCTCAAATAGATCTTTTTAAGTTTTTGTCACAAAATAGCTTTCAAAGAAAAAATGACCAAAATAGATTTTTTATTTTGAAATTTTAATTTTTGTTTTTTTTTAATTTTTAAACCAACCTCCAAAACCCCATCCCATAATTCTAAACCCTAAACTAAATTAATTAATTCAAGGAGTATAAATGTATATTTACACCTTTTAAAGGTATATTTTGATCATTTTCCTCCTTAAAAACTATTTTAGTGACAAAATATTTTTAGGTTTATGTTAAAGTATTTCTCATAAATTAATTATACAACAGGTTGTTGTAGTTTGAATAATTTAAGTTTTAAAAGAATGGTAAAGCCGTTTGTTGTCACACACGTATATTTCAAATTTTTAACAAACGTATGTGTTGTAGTTTTCACCAATAAAGTCACTTTACATTAAAAATTCTCAATAAGTTTAGTAGTACTATGGTCCTTCCAAATGTGTGAGCTTCTACATAAATTATGTAGTTTAGTTCTCTTCTTGACGAGTAGATCCTTCAGAACACAACTTGTACTACGCAAATATATATACCAACATGACATTTTGATTGCACTTACCAAATGAATATAATTGTTTGCAAAACCCCAAACGCTTAAATTAAGAAAATATATACCGCAAGGCTTTCCTTCCCACAAAGGCTGCGTATAAGTTACAGACAGGCCAACCATTTTTCTGGTGAGACAATAGAAGTTATGAAACTCTGATTATATTGCATATATAGAAACATAAACAAAGAAAAAAATTCTAGAAGTTTCTAGAATTTCTGAAGAACAACAGAGTTGGCGAGACCAGCTTGTTCAATGGTCTGAGTGAGATCAGTCAAAGGCGCAGGTGGGAATCCCATTGTCTGAAGCTGGTAGTTAACCGGAGCTCCAGGTCGAGAAGAGTCAATGAAAACTCGAATGTCTTTGACAGTGTGATGAAGATTGAACTTACCCACAAGCCTGGTCCCATCCGTTAGTCTAATCTGGATTGATGTGGTCGGAAGAGTTTCATCTATTACAAGACTTGGAGATGGTGCTGCTAAACCGGTTTGGTTGGTTTGGATGGGCATAGCGGCGGTCTCTAGAGCCATTGATGAGCCACTTCCGCTGCTGTCGTGGCTGCTACCACCCAGAGTCCTTCCAACACCCTGAAATGAAACCTTACGCGTCTCTCGTTCCTAAAATAAAACAAGATAGTTAACTTTATTTAGAATGCTAGAAGCGTAAGGTTTATTTTGTATCAGTTACTCGAAAAAACCTGAAAAACCCAACTCCAAGATTCAATTTAGTATCCGAAATGAGTATTTGAAACCTAAGTAATTGCTTCAAATACTCAATTTCATGTTTATTTTGGTATAACCATACGAAAAGTATTATTAACCGAACCCGAAATGAATTTGAATCCAAAAGAAATATTATTAACTGAACCTGACCCGAACATATATAAACTAGAATGGGGACTAGACTGAATCGAAAACCCGATCCGAACAGGTAACCAAACGCTCGAACCCGAAATGAACTTGAATCGAAATGAATTTTTATTAACTGAACCTGACCCGAACATATATAAAATAGAATGGGGACTAGACTGAATCAAAAACCCAATCCGAACAGGTAACCAAACACTCGAACCCGAAATGAATTTGAATGCAAATGAATTATTATTAACTGAACCTCACCCGAACATATATAAACTAGAATGGGGACTAGACTGAATCGAAAACCCGATCCGAACAGGTAACCAAACGCTCGAACCCGAAATGAACTTGAATCGAAATGAATTTTTATTAACTGAACCTGACCCGAACATATATAAAATAGAATGGGGACTAGACTGAATCAAAAACCCAACCCGAACAGGTAACCAAACACTCGAACCCGAAATGAATTTGAATCCAAATGAATTATTATTAACTGAACCTCACCCAAATATGTAAAACTAGAATGGGGACTAGACTGAATCAAAAACCCGATCCGAACAGGTAACCAAACGCTCGAACCCAAAATGAATTTGAATCCAAATGAGTTATTATTAACTGAACCTCCCCCCAATATGTAAAACTAGAATGAGGACTAGACTGAATCGAAAACCCGATCTGAACCGGTAACCAAACGCTCGAACCCAAAATGAATTTGA
This sequence comes from Moricandia moricandioides, assembly GCA_905132885.1. Classification (NCBI taxonomy): domain Eukaryota; kingdom Viridiplantae; phylum Streptophyta; class Magnoliopsida; order Brassicales; family Brassicaceae; genus Moricandia; species Moricandia moricandioides. Next base: position 323,173 of record CAJHQQ010000153.1, read on the forward strand.
ATCCAAATGAATAATTATTAACTGAACCTCAACCGAACATATATAAAACTCGAATGGGGACTAAACTGAACCGAAAACCCGATCTGAACGGCTAACCAAACGCTCAAGCTTACATAAGATAACGTTTTGTCGATGCAAAACATATAAAAGCCGATCAAGAACAAGAGATGACTCACTGGACATTTCTCTTCCCTGCGCATCAGATTGACATGAACAGGAGCTCTTCTATCTGCAGGCTCAAGCTCCTTCGGGCACTCAGACTTCCGAATGCTCTACAAAAAATAAAACCAAACAGAAGAGAACAAAACAAATCAATAACTCAGACAGAACATAACAGTTTCAGTTTGACATGATGTCTGTTTCTTTATTTAACCTCGAGAAAAGAAGCATTCTCTGGATCATCCAACTTCCTTAAAGGACCATCATCAATAGTGAATCCATTAGACCAGAAAACAATGGTGTGAACCACAGGCTCAGGCTGTTGAGTACCAGTAGAAACACTTTCTCCTGAAAGCAACCTCCCAGTTCCAGTGAAGCTCGCGGAACTCGAAGAAGGAGTCTCAAGCGGTCCTTCCACAGCTCCTAGCTGTCTAGCTTGATTGAATATCTCATCAACATCATCTTTCTTCGAAGGATCTTGAACAAGCATACCACTGCAACAAGATTTTCAAATATAAAAATCATTACAAAACATTCATCATCTAATTACAGAAACATCAGATCCAAACACTTTGTATCATAATTAGCATTAGAGAGAAGGTTTTAGAGGACTTATTACCTTTTCTCACCGCCGGTGTAGTATTCCTGAGGAGTGTCGGAATCACTGTCGGAGTCAGGACCAGACCTTCGATTGAGATCGGAAAGAGTGCGGATTCCACCGGCTCGACTACTCGATGGCCTCGCCGGTTTCTTGTCCTTTGATGACATTTTTTTTTTCTCAGAGAGAGAGAGAGGAAAGAGCCGAGAGAGTTGAGAAGAATAAAGATATAGAAAGAGATGATCACTAGTCACTTGTCTCACGCGCTACGTGAGCGCGTGAGTTTATTCTGTGACTTCTCAAGTAAACTACTTTAGATTTTGCTGTTGGTACTTTGGTTTTGACATTTTTAGCTACGTTCCTTTGTATGACGTTCGAACTATTTTAAGAGAAATTATCAAAAATAACATAAATTAAATATCATTTTTCAAAAATAACATAAATTAAATATCATTTTTCAAAAATACACACTATTAAAAATATATTAACATTTTAATTTCTATTTTAGTGATTATTTTTTATTGTTTAGTATTAAAAGGGTGAGACTGAATTTCTAAATTTTGTATAAATATTTTAAAAAATTAACTAAGTCTATTTTCATCAAAAAGTTAAGGTATTTTTGCAAATAATCATTCATTAAAGGTAAATTTGTAAAGTAATATCAAACTTAAGATATAAATGAAATTTTTTCATATTTTAATGTATACCTTGTTTTATTTTTCTGAACTATCGTACTATTCTTTTTAAAAACTACTAGAGAGATATTTTCATAAATATGCCTTTTCACTAAAATATAATTTTTTTTTACATTTGCTTTACAAATATATAAAGAGAAATTGCCAAAATAATATAAGTTAAATACCACTTTGCAAAAATACACATTATCAAAAATATATTAACATTTAGCTTTATACTTTAGTGATTATTGTTTAGGGTTTAGTGTTAAAAGGGTGAGGTTGAGTTTCTAAATTTTTTACAAATATTTTAAAAAATTAGTTAAGACTATTTTCATCAAAAAATAAAGGTATTTTTGAAAATAGTCATTCCTTAAAGGTAAATTTGTAAAGTGGTATTAAACTTAGGGTAAGAATAAAATCCCCACATATATAAATATAAATATTTATTTAAATAAATAATAAAATTAAAAGTAAATAAAAAAGTAAAAACAAAAAAAAAATATTTTTTTCAAGTTTTCCAATTATACATTTTCAAATTCAAATTTTTTATAACTTTTCCGACATGTTTTTCAAATTTGAACATTCTTTTGAAACTATTTATAAAAACTCTATTTTAATTTTTACATATTTATTTGTTTATTTATTAAAATCCTAAAAATTACTCTCCAAATCTAAACATTAAGTTAGGATTAGTTAACACTAGGAACATATAAATATCTTTTTATCGCTTCAAAACTAAAGGTAAATGTGGTTAAAATAAATATAAAAAGTGATATTACGAATGTGATAGTTAAAATAATTTCTCTTATAAATAATATAAAAAATTTACATCACTTAAATAAATAATTTTGAAAGTGGTGATGCAAATAATTTGAATCATAATTGATAAGATGTAAAAATACCATATATTTACAGCAGTTATGGTAAGTGATATAAATATGTATCAATTATAAATATGATACTAACATTTACATTAGCTTTTAAGTGATGCTCTTTCTACTTCATTATAAGTGTTACTTTAGGTTTTTGCACACGCAATAAGAAAACAATTAATTTTGCATATTTTTTTATATAAAAACACAATTACTTATACACCTAACCATATTTCAACCAATATGAAAATAAATTGCAGCATAAAATTAATAAATTTTGCATCAAAACTTAAAAACGACACTTATTTTGTAATAAAAAAAATCTCTAAATCAACACTTAATATAAAACGGAGGGAGTATTAATATTAATAGCTATTAAAAAACCTGAATTCAATAATTTATATTGTTTATTAATAATTAATACGAGTATTAATATTAATCTTAAAAGTATTTTAATACTCATATTGTTTATAATAATTTATTTTAAAATATTAAATAAATTTTTGTCAATAAATAAATTAAATTAAATATTTAAACTATTTTTCTTTCTATTTCCACTGAATTTAGTCTAACTTCGAAGAAGAAATAAAAAACTTCAGAGACAAGCATCCAAAAGTATTCTTCTTTTAGTTCTATTTCTTTTTTCCATCAGATGATTCATCGTAAATATATGGGCTTATTTGCCAAATAACCAAAAAAAGAGAAATTAGATTTTGGGAGAGAGAGTAGAGAGAGATAGAAAGAAAAAGTAGAAGAGAGGGGGAATTTTTGGTTAGTTTGTGAATTTTGTTTTTTTTCTTAGTTAGTGGGTGCAATTTCTATAAATATATCCACTTATTGATATTCTTAGATTTCTACTCTTTTACCAAA